>ONZH01013265.1:150000-192926 GCA_900303285.1 Rhinella marina | reverse complement strand
TTTTAAGAGGTCTCACCTCTTGGGGCTCCACAAAATGTTTAAGAGGTCTCACCTCTTGGGCCTCCACATAATTTTTAAGAGGTCTCACCTCTTGGGCCTCCACAAAATTTTTAAGAGGTCTCACCTCTTGGGCCTCCACATAATTTTAAGAGGTCTCACCTCTTGGGCCTCCACATAATTTTTAAGAGGTCTCACCTCTTGGGCCTCCACATAATTTTTAAGAGGTCTCACCTCTTGGCCTCTCCACAAATGTTTAACAGGTCTCACCTCTTGGGCCTCCACATAATTTTTAAGAGGTCTCACCTCTTGGGCCTCCACAAAATTTTAAAGGTCTCACCTCTTGGGCCTCCACATAATTTTTAAGAGGTCTCACCTCTTGGGCCTCCACATAATTTTTAAGAGGTCTCACCTCTTGGGCCTGCACAAAATCTTTAAGAGGTCTCACCTCTTGGGCCTCCACAAAATCTTTAAGAGGTCTCACCTCTTGGGCCTGCACAAAATCTTTAAGAGGTCTCACCTCTTGGGCCTGCACAAAATCTTTAAGAGGTCTCACCTCTTGGGCCTGCACAAAATCTTTAAGAGGTCTCACCTCTTGGGCCTCCACAAAATCTTTAAGAGGTCTCACCTCTTGGGCCTGCACAAAATCTTTAAGAGGTCTCACCTCTTGGGCCTGCACAAAATCTTTAAGAGGTCTCACCTCTTGGGCCTGCACAAAATCTTTAAGAGGTCTCACCTCTTGGGCCTCCACAAAATCTTTAAGAGGTCTCACCTCTTGGGCCTCCACAAAATCTTTAAGAGGTCTCACCTCTTGGGCCTCCACAAAATCTTTAAGAGGTCTCACCTCTTGGGCCTCCACAAAATCTTTAAGAGGTCTCACCTCTTGGGCCTCCACAAAATCTTTAAGAGGTCTAACCTCTTGGGCCTCCACATAATTTTAAAGAGGTCTCACCTCTGGGCCTCCACAAAATCTTAAGAGGTCTCACCTCTTGGGCCTCCACAAAAGGTAAATAAATTATAAATTATAATTTTGGTAACATTCTCATTTTAATGTGTTCAGTCTTTACATACAAAATCTGGTACAAAATAGCATTCTCAGTATTCAAAAAAACAAAACAAGACTTAAAACGTTTTAAGTGGCTGCAGTAGCATCATGAAATCAACTCTCATATACTGAAGGCAACAGCATATACATATAAAAAAGGAAAAAAAATAAAAAGAATACTCCTTCCTCTGTAGAAATACTCTGTGCTGCCCTCAATACATTTAAACTGATTTTTCATGATAGTTGCCTTTATAAAATGAGTGTAACCATTTTACATTGCATGCAAATCTGTGGATAACTGCAGCCTTTAAAAAGTGTCACCTCTTGGGCCTCCACATAATTTTTAAGAGGTGTCACCTCTTGGGCCTCCACATAATTTTTAAGAGGTGTCACCTCTCGGGCCTCCACATAATTTTTAAGAGGTGTCACCTCTTGGGCCTCCACATAATTTTTAACACGTCTCACCTCTTTAGCCTCCACACAATTTTTAAGACGTCTCACCTCTTGGGCCTCCACAAAATTTTCCATGAGCCTCTGGCCAGCCCACGGCCTCTTCCTGCCTTTTGCGGTCCTACGCATCCCTCAACATCCCCACTGCTTTACCTGCTAGACATGACACTGGGCCAGGTCGGGTCACTGACATCTCAAGCGCCAACAATTTGGGCATTTTAAGGCTTCTGCATGTGTTTGAGTTGTTTTTACATTTTAAAGAAGACATGTCTGACCACATCTCACACACACACACACAATGACAATTAGGGGTGGGGTCTATTTGCTTTCCCCCTTGCCTATGCCATCTGTGGTTGTCATAGGCAACGTGATTTTAAGGGGTGCAGAATTTTATCTTCTTTTTTGTCTAGTTTGGCTTGGGGTCCATGGCAATGTAGAGGAAAGAAGGTTTCCTTGTATGGTCTCACTTTACAGAGAGGTTAGATTGTGTTTGGAGTGTATTGTTGAGAGGCTGTGATAGTGGCGTAATAGTGCGACTTGGGCGCGTTATATGCACCCAGACATGCTTCCCCTGCTGTCCCAGTTGCATTCCAGCAGTGTTGGCATCCTTTTCTGAGGTTCCAGGGTGGACTTGGTGACCTCCAAGTGGTCGAATTGAGATTTCCAAGTGGCGAGCATTTTTTTCCCATAGACTTTAATGGGATTCGATATCCGGTCGAATAGTCGAATTTCGCGGTCTATTCGAATCGAATTTCGAACTTTCGAATATTTCACTACTCGCTCATCTCTAATCATCAGTATCAAAATCCCAGAAAACACTTTTAATTACTTATACTATTAGTTTTCTGTATTAGCTATTCAATCTTAATTTTGGTAGCTTTAAAATGTGACTTTAGTAATATTACTAACGTATATGAAGCCTGAACATGTGAGATGCATTCACTATAAAGCTGTACTTCATTATTTACAAAGTGATAAAGAAAAACAGTGTCCAAGAATGTAAATGAAGCAATAAAACACGATGATTTTGTTCAAGGTTATATCTCTGTACTGGTTACTTTTTTCCTTCTTTTTTGCTTTTTTTTTTTTTTTTTTGTTGAAATCTACCCGAGAAATCTCTAGCATCTTCTGTGTCATTACTTCTCTAAAGAAATTGGTTCAGTTTTGGAAACTAAGCAATTTTGTGTCGGGTTATCCACATATTCTTCCCGCATTGCGTGTTATTATTGGACATGGGATGTATCTGGGGAAAGGATAAAAAAAATTGTAATGTGTATTATTGATGAAAAGATTGCTTTTCTGACAAGTATTTAAAGCCTCAAAGATCTCTGTCTGAATGGTTTTCTTTCCTGCTATTAAAGAGTGTGATTTGCTGTTGTGTACCTCTCACTTCTTCTCAATGTCAATATTCCAAAGCGCAGTGTGAATGAGACGCCAAAGTTTATGTCTTCCATGGAAAATAATGGATAAAGGATAGGACAGTTTGGGTTGCAATGTATAGTTTTCAAATGGTCTATAACATTGTAGATTGCATTTCATTCTCAGGGACTTGTTTATAGCAGACATGGCGTTGTAAGGCACACATTGTATGACCTTCAGGCAAGGTCACTGGTGGAAAATTTCAAAGGACTTTATGGGAATACTGTATCTAACAGTGTAGACATATATACATGACAAAATGTTGACATGTACTTATTAAACCCATTTAATTGCTTCACAAGGGAGTTCTGTGCCAAGTAGCAATTGAGTTCTTGCAGAACGGTAACATTGTATCATTTATTAGAGAAAACTCTGCCAGGTGTTATTATATTAGTATGGAAATTAAAGCATGTTTCCTCAAAAAATAAAAAGTTACCAAAATTTTATGACATTTTGGGTATGTTTACACATAGTGGGTGCGCTGCAGGTTAGTTGCTACAAATTTGCATGCAGAAAATCTGAAGCTTTGTTTAGTAGTAGAATGGCATTCATGCTTCATTTAGTACTTTAAGTCCAAACTAAAATCCCTGACAAATCTGCAAGTGACATGTGGATTTTGCTGCAGAATTGGTATGGATTTTGCAGTGGAATCATGGTAATTCTGCTGTGGAAAATTCATCCTCTTTGAACTTACTCTTACTGCTTATATTCAGTTGCTTTTACATCGTTACAGTTGGTAGGGAACAACCCAAGATCCTTTGGTAGGCTCAAGGTATGACATAATAAGTTGCTCCAATTGTCCGGCAGAAGTGTAACTTAAAGTGTAAATGTTATTATTATTTATTTTTTTGTAATGTATAGGGGCAGTGATACTGACCATTTTTGTAATATACTTTAATTACTGAAATCATACATTTCTATTAGAAAAATAGCTGTAAAGTGGCCCATTTTGAGCCTTAGCAACATCCTTCTGTCTTCTGTTTACATAACAGTGGAGACTTGCTGACACTGACTGTTATGTAAACAGAAAACAGAGGAGCGTTGCTAAGGCTCAAAATGGGCCACTTTAGAGCTATGTTTCTAATAGAGATGTACAATTTCAGTAATTAAAGTATATTACAAAAATGGTCAGCATCACTACCCCTATACATTACAAAAAAAAGGTAACAGTTACACTTTAAGGCTCCTGAACTACAGTGCAAAATCTGCAACAGGGCACCTATCTAACAAGGACCATTTATAATACTGGAGAAGGGGTGGAGGGTTCATTGGGTCCCCTCAGGCAGTAGGGTTCAGATACGACTGATACCTTTATATTCGCCACTGCCAGAAGAATTGATTCTGCAGAGATCTGTTTGAACTTGAACCTTCTTGAAGACCCCCTTCTCAGATGGCAAGCAAACAATACCTGTAATCCTTTGCCTTTGTACCCACCAGCCTTTGATAAAAAATATTATTATTCCTAAGCATCCTCATGTAATACCTCAATGGTCCACTTCAAACTTTGTATTTTATATACAGCTTTTGCATGCTTTGTTTTACCAAAAGTGAGAATAAATCAGAATATCTACACCTGCTCTTAAATAAATATGGAAACTGGGCCTCAGGTTTAACATTTAGAATTTAAACTAACCACTTATGCATATTCTCTTTACAAATAATTCCCTTACAAATATGTGGGAAGACAGCTGCACTTTGTCCTAGATATGGTGGACTAAGGTGGGATAATATTGTATGTTCTGGTTCTGCAAGCAAGAATGGTTATGGTACAGAATAGTGCATATGGGAAAAGTCTGTAGTCTTAAATTTCTTCACAAAATTTCCAATCTAACAAAACCCCAGTTTCATGCACATTAGAACTGTCTTCATCATTGATCTGCAATCCACTCCCTAGTTCAAGCACTCATCCTCCTCATGACTGGGAGCCAAATATTATAATGGCTTCTGATTTGATGGATGGAGCCCCTCTGTTCTTAGGTCTCCACATAAAAATATTGTCTGTGACCATGATAGTTACTGTCTGTTGGATAGTTAGCAGTCAAGACTCAATAATCCCTGAGACTGGAAGTTAAGTAATTTGATTGATGCATACTGAGAGGAAGTCATATAATTTGATAGATAGTGACAGGAAGTGATGTAATGTGATATCTACTGACAGGAAATGATAGATAGTGACAGGGAGTGATGTAATTTGATATCTACTGACAGGAAGTGATGCAATTTGATTGACAGATACTGACTGGAAGGGATTTAATTTGACATATACAGACAAGAAGACATGATTGGGCCAGAATATGGCACCACACAGAAAAATAACCTCAATAGTGTACATACAAGAGTTAAGTTGACCATAGACAAGATGATCAACTGTGTCAATTCTGTTTTTCCTGTTTGGAAGGAATTTATTTAGCAAAAATATATTGACATAATGATGGTGTAAGAAAATCCTGACCACTTTCAACCTTTCCACATGGTACCTTATAAACCATAATTTTAAAGGTCTCAACAAGACAACCTCTGTCCATATGGACATGATATTTGGCGGGTCCATTGCCTGGAACAAAGAGATCCTCTCTGGTGGACTAGGCATGTCCATGTATTACAATTGAATGGCTGGCATGTAGCATGTGGCTGTTTGTCCTTCCATCAATAACAGTTAAAGGGTAAATAAACTTTTTTTTTAAATAAATTAAGATGTTACTGTCTTTGCTCCACACCTTCATCTTTCATTGGCTATGCTCAGCTGTCCAAGCAAGTGGATCACAGATGCATAGAAAGTATTTGGGACTTATACTCCATATGCTCGGACATGCAAGCAGAGGCATTGAAACCTTAAGGTGCAGAAAGCCCAGTGCAACGCTTCTACCCTACCCTTAAATCATCAGGGATGAGAGATACTAGACCCATGGAGAGCAGATAGAGTAGATTATTTTGTTGTTGTTTTTTTAATCTATAATAATCAGCCTATACAATAATCTCATCCATAACCCAATCAAAACTTTGGTTAATAATTTGGTCTATAGTAGCTTTAAAAAAACTTATATTGTTCCAACAGACTCTATTTAGGGCCATTGCTGTAAAGATGGTATAAGAAATTGTTGAGACGCTTAAAGGGTTATTCCCATCTTGGACAATGGGGGCATATCGCTAGGATATTCCCCCATTGTCCTATAGGTGCGGGTCCCACCGCTGGGACCCGCACCTATATCGAGAACAGGGCTCCGAAAGTGAAGGAGGGCGCACCGCGCATGCGCGGCCACCCTCCTTTCATTTGTAATGGGCCGCCGAAAATAGCTGAGCACTGGCTCGGCTATTTCCGTCAGCTCTATACAAATGAATGGGAGCTGGGCCGCGCATGCGCGGTGCGCTCCCATTCTGTTAAAATATTAATCAGCTCACTAAAGCTTGGAGTGTATAAACTGGACTGCACTGAAAATTAGTCTTACGATTTAGTACCAATTCCTAATATTCCTTACTTGCATGTATATTCAGTCTGATCTTCTGGACCAAATACCTATGCTGCTATCATCTTTTATTACGCAAGGATAAAATTATTTGCTTTGAGTTAATTGAATGAATAAAAATTCTCCTAAAGGCCCTGGGTTTTCCAGAGAAGTACATCATCAATGTTAGAGATGAGCGAATCTATTCCCCACTTCGTAGATTCGTATCGAATCTTGGAAATTTTCAGCTGCGAAGCAAATCCGAATTTCTTTGGATTCGCTTCATATTAGGCTACTTTCACGCTTGCGTTTGCAGGATCCGTTTGTGAGATCCGCCCAGGCTCTCACAAACGGATCCGTCATGATAATACAACCGTCTGCATCCGTTCTGAACACATCCGTTTGTATTATCTTTTACATAGCAAAGACGGATCCGTCTTGAACTCCACTGAAAGTCAGTGGAGGACGGATCCATTTTCTATTGTGTCAGACAAAACGGATCCGTCCCCATTGACTTACATTGTGAGTCATGACGGATCCGTTTGCATCAGTTTTTTCATGAGGACACCAAAACGCAGCAAGCAGCGTTTTAGTGTCCGCCTCCAAAACGGAATGGAGACTGCATGAGGACAAAACTGATCAGTTCAGGACCGTTTGTGAGAGCCTGTGACGGATCTCACAAACGGATCTTGCAAACGCAAGTGTGAAAGTAGCCTTAGTCATAAATCCTCGCAAAATTTTACACGCTAACAATACGTACGATACGTATGAAATGTAAGAAACGTACGCATTCTGTGTGAGGCGGGACAATGACGATACGCCCATGCAAGAGCGGGAAAGTGAAGATACGCCCCCCTCAGAACTGGAAAAAAACAGCCAGGCCCACCGGGATCTAATTGTTTTGCACATATAGGGAGTGCTGAAGTCTGAACCAGTTTAGACCAGCGCTGACCTCAGAGCAAGAGGCAATCATCATGGCTAAAAAACAGCTGTGTCCAAATTGGAACGAGATGTATTTTGGAGACGACTTACCTGAACCACCACCCGCTCAAGACATCAGGGTGTCACAAGTCTGCTAGAGAAACCCAGCTTCAGTGCTTGTGTGTCGCTTACCACCTGCTGAGGTTGCTGTTGCTGCGACTCGTGAGGTGGCTGGAGCGTCTGCTTTGGCTTGTGCGGCTGGAGCGTCTGCTTTGGATCCTGTGGCTGGAACGTCTGCTTTGGCTCGTGCAGCTGGAACGTCTGTTTTGGCTCCTGCGGCTGGAACTTCTGCTTTGGCTCGTGCAGCTGCTGGAGCGTCCACTTCACCGCCCAAGAGGAGATCCACCACTTCCATACACCAGAACCCAATTGTTGCACCATCTGTGACGGCCCATGCACAGACCCTCTGGGACTTTAAAACCGCAGTGGAGGAGTGGATCATACAGGTACTCGACCACCCTAGGTCGGGAGATCCTTCATTGAACTGAGAAAGGGAACTGTGATTTGGTTTTCCATTGGGAAAGGATCTGGCTTCCTGCAGGATCTTAAGGATGGAAAAGAATATTTTGTGGGCCGCAGGTCGGTGAAATGGCCGTACCTGCCACAACATCGGCATAGCCTGTACGTGGGGGATCAGGTGGAGTACACCCCCATGGCGTCCCTGAAAGGCCCATTTGCGACCGGGGTTACCCTCCTTTCAAAGCCTCTGGTGCCTACAACGGAACCAGAAGTGTGGCCGGAGGAACCACTAGGTCCAGGACGCTTGCGCTGCCTGCAGGAGTTCCCAGATGGCGTCCTCCGGTTCAGGGAAAAGCCAGAGCCTCAGCCGGATCCTCTGATTCCTGGACTACCAGCACCACCACCACCACAGTCCTTACAGCTGGGTCAGCTGACCACGTTATCGTTCACCTTTCAATCCACGGTGATCCACCAATACCAGCTGCCATGGAAGATGAACCAGCAGCAGCCGGGGAAGCTTGGGCTTCTTTCCTGGATGCAACCTTTCCGGAACCGCTGCAGCCGGAAGTCCTTACCCCTACTGTCCCAGCAGGAGCATCCGGAAAAGCGAAAATGGCTGCAGCGTGCGTCCGGAGTAGCTCGAGCGAGGAGGACTTCAGGTCCCTCATATGAGGAACCCAACTACTGGCAGTGTCAAGGACACTGCAGGAGGACCTATGGGAGCCACTTCATGGACTGCACCTGACGGGTGAGATGCTAGTTGGCAGTTGTTTTTGTTTAGTTTCTGTTGCCCCCGTTTGACTCTCAACCAGATGGGCATAGCTGTCAGGACTCCCCCATTCTGCAGAAATTTCCCTGTTGCGCCGAAGTGTGGCTATTTTCCTTTTTACCCCCTTCTCAGGTTATTTAGGAGCCCCCTTTACTAAAAGGGTTCTCTATTTGCTGCTATTCTCTATTATCCATGTGGATTACACGTTACCTGTTTGGATTACAATTTTACCTCACGTGGATTACAATTGAATTTTGGAATATGTGTTCCAGACAGTGTTTTATCATGACAACTAGGATCCATAAGGAGAGAACGTATATCTGAGCCTTTTATGCTTGCAAATGTGAAATTGATTGCACTAAAATGTTTGCATACTTATGTCTTTGCTGTATTTTAGCTACACTGTTTTTAATGGTTCAGCACTTTAGCCCATTGTATGTATTCTTTTTCTGGTACTGCAATGTCTCCTATTATGCACTTATTGTACAGTGTTTTTAGTAAATTATTCACTTATTGATAGCTAGCAGCAGTGAGCACCTTATTTTTTAGTTCATATGGACTGCCTCTAAAGATTGTACGCCGCAGCCTAGCCTCGTGCATATGATGTAATCGCGCGTCAGTAGTACGCTAAAGATTTGTACACACTTTTGTACGCTAATGCTTAGTTATTGCGTACTTTTATCTACGCTGACTGTACGTACGTAATTTGGGCAGGAATGTTTGCAAAAAACGTGTATTTTTTTTACGTAGATTCGACGAATAAGTTTGTTTAAATACGAATCTTGTCAGAAATTTTGAATGATTTGCTCATCTCTAATCAATGTCTATTCAAAAGTTTGTAAGTAGCATCTGGAACAGAGAACAGTTGACTTTCGAAATGTTAAGGTTACATCTTCTATTAGAAACGAATAATGGTTTTGAATGAGGTTCTATGAATGTGAAGCATTAAATTTACATTTAAAAATTCCTCACTTTCGCTGTCCCAGTCCTCTAACCTCAAGGATCATTCATCGAGGGAGTTAGAAAACTTTTATACTATTATGTCAAGGGTTTAAAAAATGATATCAGTAGTGAGTGATCCCAGTAAGAGGGAAATGGCTGTGACAACTGAACGTTAGTTTATTATAACATTTTCTTTAAATAATGATTTTAAGAAAATGTTATAGCTTTGTGAACATGGCGGGAACCTATCAGCTCCCTTAGCTACCCTCTCTGAGGGCAGTGGAGTGTAGTGCAAAACATGCTGACTTCAGCTGTCTCTCGCTCGTGTGTTAATGTGAAGTAGTTTTAGATAACATATATCGGTAACTGTGTGGCACTCGTCCAGTGCTGCCAAGAGATGAGTCCATTGATATGCACACTACCCCCAATCTCCCTTGCCCTCCAAACACTGATTGACAGTTTTCTCCCTATTACCATTCATAGGGAAAAAAACTGTCAATCAGTGGCTTGGGGGAAGGGGGGGTGTTCAATAAGCAAATCACACATATCATTGGACTCACGCAAGGCTGGCCATGCACAGCAAAGTTTTAGGCAAAAATTCTGTAAAGTTGCTTAAATGGAATTTATAATGATGACCTATCCTCTGCATAGGTCATCTATATCAGATCGGCGGGGGTCCGACAACGCAACCTCTTCCTAGGCCATGTGACATCACTGTACATCAGTCACATGGCCTAGTTGCAGCTCATCCCACGTCAAGTCAATGGGGTTGCAATACAAAGCATAGCCACTATACTATGTATGGCGCTGTGTTGGAAAATTGCCAGCTGCCCTCACCAAATCTCCAGTGAGTGCAGAGGCTCCCTGATGGGTGGGGTTTTCTTGGAATCAGACCCCCTCTGATGTGATAATGATCAATTCCTGGATAACACTTTTAACAATAGCACACAAGTGACAGACCGTTTAAATTAGTATGTCAGTCACTACATTTTGCTGACTTACAGGTTCCCTTTAAAGGGGTTGTCCAACAGAAAACAAATCTTCAAATTCTTTCTGAAATGTAAGAAAATTGAACTTACTAATCTTCTTTATTTATCATCATCTGTAGTATTTCTCAGGGCTTGCTCTGCCTGCCATATTGTTCTCCTCTCCATGTTAGTAGGTGGAGCAAACCCTAAGAAACATTAATGAGCAAAGCATGCTGGTATTGGAAGAAATACCAGGGGAAAGAAAGTGCTGACATGAAAAACAGGGATATGGGGCAAAAGCATACAGTGTTTGGGGTACTCTGGGTAGATAAAAACATTTCATTATGAGACCAGAAAACCCTTTAAAGGGAACCTGTCATGTTGAAAATAGTGTCTGAACTGAAGGCAGGATGTTAGAGAGCAGGAGGCGCAGAATAGATTGATATATAGTTTTGTGGGAAAAGTTTCACTAAAACGTGTATCATATCCATTTATATCTCTGCTCATTCTGGGATTTAAAGTCAAGAATCAATGATTGACAGTTATCTCTGTATACGTAGTCATAGAGGGATGGCTGTTAATCACTGATAGGACCTCCACCTCATAGAGGGAATCACTGATAGAACCGTCTCCTCATAGAAGGAAGGCTATCAGTCACTAATAGGACCACCTCCTCATAGAGGGAATGTCAATCACTGATAGGACGACCTCCTCATAGAGGGAAGGCTTTCATTACTGATAGGACCTCCTCCTCATAGAGGGAAGGTTGTCAATCACTGATAGGACCATCTCCTCATAGAGGGAAGGCTGTCAATTACTGATAGGACCACCTCCTCATAGAGAGAATACTGACAATAACTGATAGGACCATCTCCTTATAGAAGGAAGGTTGTCAATCACTGATAGGATCACCTCCTCATAGACAGAAGGTTGTCAAACACTGATAGGATCGTCTCCACACAGAAGGAAGGCTTTCACTCACTGATAGGACCACCTTCTTGACTTTAAAGCCTAGAATGAGGCTTTTCCCGCAAAACCATATATCATATATATATATATATATATATATATATCTATTTGTCTCCTTCTGCTCTATAACTTGCTGCCTGCAGATGATTTTGCATTTTCATGGTGACAAGTTCACTTTAAATCAAGGACCTTTCTCACAATGCAGTAAGAAAGATATTTCATTGAAGTTCTAAGTTCTTAACATTTTTCCAAATTGCCCAATAGACATTCTGAGTATTTTAGTTCTGCAACTAAAGATCCAGTTATTGCTCCCTGTATTTCTAAGCTCACGTACGTAATCTAGAACATGGTATCTCCTCTGTCATTTGTTTAATAACGACCCACAATCCTCATCAAATAACCCGGCATAAAATGTCAGCACTGTGTACAGCAAATGATAATAATAATTATGTACTGAGCGTGGTAAGAGATGGAAGATCGTATTTGTAGGTCATTTGTTTCCATGGTTTCCATATAATGCAGCTGGCAGCTATGGAAATAACATATTCACGTGTTTTCTTTACTTGTGAGGGTATTTTCTAGCATTAAGAAGGGATGAGGTGGATTGGACACTGTATGTGTATATCAGCTGGATGTGTAATGAACCTCTATTTAGTCATTTATGGAATCATGTCTTTTATACTTCAGCTTCCATTACCCTTTCTTCTGCATCACACATTCACTACTAATAAATCAATCTCCCGCAACTTGTGCCTGGCCGGGGCTTTGTGCTCCACATCAAAAGCGGGACTGACACAGGCTGACATCTTTTATTACCACGAGTAGAAAATGGACAAACTGTCCATCCCCCCCATTCCTTGTGGCTTTAACGCACAGTATGTCGAAAATCGTCCCTTGCTTGAATACCCCATGATATTTCAAGCCATTTTTTGACGATGATGCCGGTGCTTTGACGGTGTGCAGAATACCACTAGAAGTAGATGGAAGTGTATGCCGCAAACAGCTCGAGGGCTAAATTGACCTTTAGTTCTGTATAAAAAGTAACATACATCTGTGGTCACATGTATGACAGGTTTATTCCAATTACAATTTATAGCAGGGGCGCCATTCTGCTCAGGGTGATTTCTGTTATGAGACGCTAAGTTTTTTAAAGGTTGAATTTATTCAGGTAATGTGACTGCGCGTACATGAATTATCCTGACTGTGGAAAGCTTCAAACCAGATTTTCTGCCCTATGTCAAGATTTTTAGAGTATTGGAAAAACTATAAATGTTATGGTGCTTGTCACTGATGATAATGTCAATTTGGAGAACATCAGCATGGGTATTGTATCATGGTAGTGTGTCATCTTTTTCTTTCGTAGAAAAAAATATATATGTTTGGACCGTAGTCATGGTAGAATAGGCAGTACTTAAAGGGCATCTATCAGCAAATTTTTAGCTATAAAAACTAGCTGACCTGTTACATGTGCACTTGGGAGCTGATGGCACCTGTGTTGGTCTCATGTTCATATGTGTCCACATTGCTGAGAAAATTTATGTTTTTAATATATGCAAATGAGCCTCTAGAATCAACGGGGGTGCTGTCATTACACATAGAAGCTCTGCTTTCTCTAAAACTGCCGTGCCCTCTGCACTTTGATTAACTGGGCCAGGCAGTGTAAACATCATCACATCTGGCCCTGTCGAAGTGTAGAGGTTGCTTAACTGAAAAGGAAAAGCTAAAAAAAGTATTCAGAACCTTTAGTCAGGACTTAGTTGAAGCACTTCTGCAGCAATTATAGCCTCAGTTCTTCATGGGTAAGATGCCACAAGGTTTTTAAACCTGGCTTTGGGGATTTTCTGCCATTCTTCTCTACAGTTCCTCTGAAGCTCTGTCAGGTTGGATGGGGATCATTGGTGGAAAGAAGTTTTCTGGTCTCATTTTCAGAGATGTTGGTTCGAGTCAAGGATCTGGCTAGGCCACTCAAGGACATTCACAGAATTGTCCCTCAGCTACTCTTATGTTGTCTTGGCTGCGTGCTTAAGGTCATTTCCTTGTTGAAAGGTAAACCTTTGGCCTAGTCTAAGGTCCTGAACACTGTGGATCAGGTTTTCATTAAAAATATCTCTGTACTTTGCTCCATGCAGCTAACACTCAACACTGACCAGTTTCCCTGTCCCAGTCGCTGAAAAACACCCTCACAGCATGATGCTGCCACCACAATGTTTCACTGTAGGGATGGTATTGGCCAGTGCCTGGTTTCCTCCAAACATGATGGTTAGAATTGAGGCCAAAAAGTTCAATCTTTGTTTCATCAGACCAGAGAATATTGTTTCTCCCAGTCTGAGAGTCTAAGGCCCCATTCACACAACCGTGTGAATGGGGCCGTATCTATCCGCAAAATTGCGGGAATAGATGTGGCCCCATTCACCTCTATGCGGCCAGGAGCCACGGAGCTCTTTTGAAGCATGTCCTATACTTGTCCGTGCGCACGGACAAGTATAGGCATTTTCAATGGGGCCGCACGGTGTGTGTTCCAAGCGCTGCGGAACACACGCCTGGCGGCCCCCGTATATTTGCAGGTCCGCAGTAATGCGGGCCCGCAAATATACGTTTGTGTGAATGGACCCTAATAGTGGCTTTTCTCAAGAAAAATGGATGGCCCCCATAGTTAAATTTTACATAAGTGTCATACCAAAGGGTCTGAATACTTATGTCCATACAAAATTTTAGTTTTTCAGTTGGAATAAATTTATAAACATTTCTAAAATTCTCTTTTCACTTTCTCATTATGGGGTATGGAGTGCAGACTGATGGGCGAAAACTTGAATTTAAAAAAAAAAATTACCACAAGGCTGCAACATAAAATGTAAAAAAAGAGAAAAGGTCTGAGGACTTTCCGAATGCATTGTACTCAGCTCACACGATCCTTTTCTCCCCTGACATCAAGAGTCAGGAGCTCCCCATACACATTAGATTGTCTCCCGTACCTGCAACAAATGGGTTCAGCTGACAATACACTTCTGTGTATGAGCACAACACTATGACCAATTTTATAGAAAGCCACTTATATTTTGAGTGTGTTTTTGGAGGGTGGGAGAAACATCAGCACCTGGAGGCAACTGAAAGTACAAACTCCATGTAGTGGTTCTTTGTTTGGACTTAGATCTAGGAAAAGTACTATTTATGGTGCCAGGATGAACAATACATTGGTTGCATATATTGTTGTTTGGCCATTCATGACTATTAACACAAAGTGATTATGGTTGCATCCAGTGAATTTTATTTCAGTCTTATCAATGGTGGCATCATTTTATACTACCCAATGCTCTGAATACAATAGCTATGATAGTATTTGTTTTTTATTACTAAATTTTACAAGATTAGTAGTAGAGATGAGCGAATCATTCAAAATTTTATTCGCCGAATATTCGCCGAATTTCTGACAAGATTCGTATTTAAATGAATTTATTTGTCGAATTTACGTAAAAAAACAATTGTTGTTTTGCGAACATTCCTGCGTAAATTACATACGTACAGTCAGCGTAGTTAAAAGTACGTAATACGCATTAGCGTACAAAAGTGCGTGCGAATACTTAGCGTACCATTAACGTGCGAATGCGTCATACGCACGAGGCTACAGTCTTTAGAGGCAGACTATATGAACTAGAAAAATAAGGTGCTCACTGCTGCTAGCTTTCAATAAGTTAATCATTTACTAAAAACACTGTACAATAAGTGCATTAATAAGACACATTGCAGTACCAGAAAAAGAATACACACAATGGGCTTAAGTGCTGAACCATTAAAAACAGTGTAGCTAAAATACAGCAAAGACATAAGTATGCAAACATTACTGCAATCAATTTCACATTTGCAAGCATAAAAGGCTCAGATATATAGGAAAATAGCCGCACTTCGGCGTAACAGGGAATTTTCCGCAGAATGGGGGGAGTCCTGACAGCCATGTCCATCTGGGTGACAGTCAAACAGGGGCAATACAAACAAACACACAAACATAAAAGTGCCAACTAGCTCTCACCCGTCAGGTGCAGTCCATGGTGTGGCTCCCATAGGTCCTCCTTCAATCCTTGACAGCAGCCAGTAATGGGTTCCTCAGATGAGGTGAAGTCCTCCTCTCTTGAGCTGCTGCTGAAGGTCATCAGAGGACGCTCCTGCCTCTTGTAGGCCATGCTCGCTGTGGTGGTTGAACTCCAGCCTCTTCTTCCTTCAGTTGGACTTGTCCGGGTGGTGGTCACGCTGGTGAGCGCTGCAGCCACTTGCACTTTTCCGGATCCTCCTGCCGGGACAGCAGGGGTAAGGACTTCTGGCTGCAGCAGTGGAGGTAAGGTTGCATCCAGTGAAGAAGGCCTGGCTTCACCTTCCACGGCAGCTGATACTGGTGGATGACCGTTGATTGGAAGGTGAATGATGATGTAGTGAGCTGACCCAGCTGAAAGGACTGTGGTGGTGGTGGTGGTGCTGGCAGTCCTGGAATCAGAGGCTCCGGCTGAGGCTGTGGCTTTTCCCTGAACCGGAGGACGCAATCTGGGAACTCCTGCAGGCAGCGCAAGCGTCCTGGACCTGGTGGTTCATCCGGCCAAACTTCTGGTTCCGTTTTAGGCACCAGAGGCTTTGACAGGAGGGTAACCCCAGTCGCAAATGGGCCTTTCAGGGACGTCATGGAGGTGTACTCCACCTGATCCCCCACGTACAGGCTATGACGATGTTGTGGCAGGTACGGCCGTTTCACCGACCACAAAATATTCCCTTCCATCTTCGTGATCCTGCAGGAAGCCAGACCCTCTCCCAACCGAGAACCAAAGCACAGTTCCCTTCCTGCGTTCCAACGAAGGATCTCCTTGCCTAGGGTGGTCAAGAACTTGTATGACCCAGTCCTCCACTGCAGTTTTATAGTCCCAGAGAGTCTGTGCATGGGCCGTCACAGATGGTGGAACAATTGGGTTCTGGTGTATGGAAGGGGTGGATCTCCTCCTGGGCGGAGAAGTGGATGCTCCAGCTGCCTCTGCCGTATGAGACATAGCGGACACTCCAGCCGCACTAGATGCTCCAGCCGCCTCACTAGTTGCAGGCGCAGCAACTTCAGCAGGTGGTAAGGACACAGGCACTGAAGCTTGGTTTCTCTGGCAGAGTTGAACTTGTGACATCCTGTCTGGAGCAGGCGGTGGTACAGGGAACTCGAACCCAAAGCACATTTCATCCCAATTTGGCCACAGCTGTTTCTTAGTCATGATGCTTGCTCTAAAGTCAGCGCTGGTCTAAACTGGTTCAGAGTGGCTTCAGAGGAGGGTGGAATACTGAGGGAGGAGTCTTCACTCCCTATACGTGCAAAATAGTTAGATCCTGGTGGGCTGTTTTTTTCCAGTTCGGAGGGGGGCGTATCTTCACTTTCCCGCTCTTGCGTGGGCGTATCGTCATTGTTCCGCCTCACGCATAATGCATACGTTTCGTACGTTTCATACATATCGTACATATAGTTAGCATGTAAAATTGCGCGTACGTTTACGAATAATACGAAGCGAATCCAAGGAAATTCAGATTCGCTTTGCAGCTTAAAATTTCCAAGATTTGATATGAATCAACGAATTGACAAATCGCTTCGCTCATCTCTAATTAGTAGTCAACCATTGACAGATAATGTCAATACCTGGAAACATCTGCTCAGAATTCATAGAGTAAATTGCAGCCAGGGAAGCACAATTGAGATTTCTCTTCTGTTTTTGAACCTTGAAGAAGTAAATGCTGATCATATGTGTTGGAAAGTATATCTCTATCTTAGAGTACAAATAGGCGATAAACTATGATTTAGCAAAGACATTCCCCATGTTCCAGCAGTGATGTGCTTATAACAGGTAGAATGGCTAATAGATGTTGTTGCCAATGTTGTTATGGTTCTCAGTCAATGCTGGAATAAAAATAAGAAGAGTGCAATCAAAGTGGGTACCAAGAAACCAAAAGAAATGATACTTCATGTCCCAACAAAGGAGCATATTTGGTGTAGTTGTAACCAAAAACAAGAAGGAGCGTAGATATAGGGGGTGCAGAGGTAGCAGTCGCTACCGGGCCCAGGAGCCTGAGGGGGCCCAAAGACCCAAAGGCCCAAACTTCTTCTGTTGGGGTCTAACCAGTCAAAACATATTAATTCTTGGGTCAAACTACCAGTGGTCAAAATATATACCAATATTGAAAATGTTCAATGTATGGGAGTACGTGTTTAGAATGTGAATCTGTGGAATAGTCTTCCTCGGGACATGGTCACAGCAGGGACAGTGGACAGTTTTAAAAAGGTTTTAGATCAATTCTTAAAAGTAAATTACATTAATGATTATGAAAATGTGTAGAAATCCGAGTCTCACTTCCTTCTGGGATTCGCGCCCCCATCTATCCCTTGCTTGAACTTGATGGACTTATAGTAACATAGTAACATAGTAACATAGTTTGTAAGGCCGAAAAAAGACATCTGTCCATCCAGTTCAGCCTGTTTTCCTACAAGTTGATCCAGGGGAAGGCAAAAAACCCTGTGAGGTAGAAGCCAATTTTCCTCACTTTAGGGGGAAAAATTCCTTCCCGACTCCAGTCAGGCAATCAGAATAACTCCCTGGATCAACGACCCCTCTCTAGTAACTATAACCTGCAATATTATTACCCTCCAGAAATACATCCAGGCCCTTCTTGAACTCTCTTAGTGAACTTACCATCACCACCTCCTCAGGCAGAGAGTTCCATAGTCTCACTGCTCTTACCGTAAAGAATCCTCTTCTATGTTTATGTACAAACCTTCTTTCCTCCAGACGCAGAGGATGTCCCCTCGTCATGGTCACTGTCCTCGGGATAAATAGATGATGGGAGAGATCTCTGTACTGACCTCTGATATATTTATACATAGTTATTAGATCTCCCCTCAGTCGTCTTTTTTTCTAAAGTGAATAACCCTAATTTTGATAATCTTTCTGGGTACTGTAGTCCACCCATTCCAGTTATTACTTTAGTTGCCCTCCTCTGAACCCTCTCCAGCTCTGCTATGTCTGCCTTGTTCACAGGAGCCCAGAACTGTACACAGTACTCCATATGTGGTCTGACTAGTGATTTGTAAAGTGGCAGGACTATGTTCTCATCACGGGCATCTATGCCTCTTTTGATGCAACCCATTATCTTATTGGCCTTGGCAGCAGCTGTCTGACACTGGTTTCTGCAGCTTAGTTTGCTGTTCACTAAAATTCCTAGGTCCTTTTCCATGTCAGAGTTACCCAATGCTTTACCATTTAGTATGTACTGGTGACTTGCATTATTCCTTCCCATATGCATAACCTTACATTTGTCAGTGTTAAACCTCATCTGCCACTTTTCTGCCCAAGCCTCCAGTCTATCCAGATCCTGCTGTAGCAGTGCACTGTCCTCTTCTGTGTTAATTACTTTACACAGTTTAGTGTCATCTGCAAAAATTGATATTTTACTGTTCAAGCTTTCTACAAGATCATTAATAAATATATTGAAGAGAATAGGACCCAATACAGACCCCTGTGGTACCCCACTAGTGACAGTGACCCAATCTGAGTATGTACCGTTAATAACCACCCTCTGTTTTCTATCACTAAGCCAGTTACTTACCCACATACAGACATTTTCTCCCAGGCCAAGCATTCTTATGCTAAGACTTATGTCTTTTTTTCAACTGTATTAACTATTTAAGTACAATATTGATGACGTATTTTCGGGACAGGTCATCCATATCAGATTGTTGGGGTCCTGATGACCTGGAACACCCACCAATCAGGTGTTTGAGGAGGCCACGGTGCTCTGTTGAGCTCTGTGGCCTCTTGCTAGGCCAGTGGCATTCATTAGTCACATGGCCTATGTGCAACTCAGTCCTTTGCTGTAATACTAAACACTATATAATGTGTGTGCAGTGCTTATCATGCTGTGAGGAAGCCAAACCAATCTGAAATTGATGACCTATCCTGAGGATAGATCTTCAATATTCTACTCTGCAAATCCCTTTAAAATTAGCCCAAAATGAGTCAGTTATGTTCTTCAAGGAGAGGTTGGTGCCATCAAAGAAAGTGATGTGAAGGGTATCGCTAAATAACCAAATTGACTTTTTTCAGCGGCTCCTTACTAACAACTGGACACACCTTATCATGTATTAGTCTTTACCTGTTTGTGTAATTTTTATAGCAGATTTGATGATACATGCACATGTTCTACACAGTAGGGAGCACCCAGAATAATTCCCCCCGATGGCCACAAGGCATCCCAATCTGAAACTACTAACCAGTGGAAATGTCTTTTCCTTTTCTCTGTGTAGTTCACTCCGGGTCACAAGCATTACCAACAAGACCAGAGCAAAAGCTAAACATGTCTACAGGGACATCATCTGTCATATGACTGTTATATATGACTGTTATACTGTTATATGTCACATCCTTAATCATTTATACCATAGTTCTATATGGGTCACTTATACATGAGTGGATCATTTCAGGTTTCCATGCTTATAAATGTTCTCCTGGAGTTTTCATTCCTTCTATAAAACTGTGTTGCTGATTTTAAAAAAATAAAATAGTTAAACCATTTACATATTCAATAATCCAATTAAGTGAACTGCCTATTGATTTTCTTCTTTCCCTTAACACTGTGCAGAGGATGCTGGACACAAATCTCTTTCTCTTCATAAAAAGGGAAAGAGGCTTATAGAGTCTCAGCAGGGAGGCAGAAATGGGAGAGGATCCTGTGGAGCTTGTGGATGGAACAGCACAAGCTGCATTGTATATTTCGAGCTTGCAAGATCAATCTTGAGACTCCTCTTCCCAAGACGTGAAGGAACAAAGGCTTCTAACCTCTCAACCTTTCCTCTCTGAGTCCTGGCTACAGTCAGCCGCATTCTCTATCTCCTCCCAGAAGCGGGAAGCCCTGCACACCCTTTTTTGTAATTATTTTTTGTCGCTTATGTATCTTTTTGGTCTGAGTGTTCATCTGTGGCTGGTGACAGACAGATGGCTCATTTCTTCGATACAGGGCAATTATATTGACATTAAAAGAATAATCCAAATATATTATACATTAAAAACAGCCATATAGCATTATTTATGCAGCACATCAATGAAGATACAAGAGGCAAAAAAAAAACATCATATCCAACAATACATATAAGATGGCTTATTCCATATTAATATATTTTGGAGACTTATATGTTTTCTTTAGTCCATGCCTTCTAGCACTCTGTCTTCCTCTGTACTGTCCATTAGCTATTCTACTGTAAGAATAATACAGTGCTTTAGATTTAAAGCTGGACGTCCTTGGGCAAAGTCTAAACCTGGGCCCACCAATCATATGATGATGGCATGTTACTCCATAGGATCTATATATACTTCAATATGAAGAATTCATTATTATAGTGAAGTCAGTGTAGTATTACTGTACCGTCCTATTGGAATAAGTCATTGAGCCTCCCAGCTACCCATTTTTGAGCTGTCTGGACAGGGGCCCAGTTCCCATATCCATGTTGCCATATCAACATAGAATTTTTCACCCTTCCTGTTAAGTCAGAGGTCAGTGCCCGCCGCTGCCCTGCTACTCACTATGCTGCCTGGCATTCTCTGCAAGCCGATGTCTCCATCGCTCCAGTCTCAGTTCCCTTAAGGCACGCTCCTGCTCACCTGTGGCCTCTTATAGGGCCAGTATGCGCATCTGTAAATCCTTCAGCAGACAATGGCTGTGGGTCCCTGGGTAAATAAAGCACTGTCTACAGGCAGAGGGTGCCAGAGTTTTAAGGTTCCCTGAGACCAGAAAAGGTATTTGGAAGACTTTGTGCTCCAGTGATTTTATTGTGTTTTACTGTGTTATCCAGGCTTTCCTACGGTCTCGAGTTCAGTGTTGCCAAATATCTGCAGTTCCAATATAAGAGAGTGTTCTGACAACTTCTGCAATTGTGGTGCGGTTTCCCTGTGTCTCAGCCAGCCAAGTTCTGCTGAAACCACATAATTAGTATAAGTGAGTGTTCAAACTGTACCTAGGGTTTGGGTGTGTTTTTGGTGCGTTTACTGTGCTTAAAGCTTCTGGTGCTTGCACCCAAGTCCCTGACCCCAGTGGGTTAGCTGTCTACTATACTGGTACTATCCAAAGAAGTGGAGGTCTGGTTGCTCCCTTGCAATGAAGTCCAGATTCCTGTACAGGGATTAAAGGTTGCCAAATGCCAGGGGAGTGCCTAAAGCCTAAATAATGCCCTTAGGATTTAACCTAGAGCTTAACCAGTTAGTTGGAACAGTGGGTCCATGGTCATAGATAAAGGAGATGTAGAGCTAGCAGTTGCACCTGTGCCAAGGTCCCTAAAGGGAGCCCAAAGGTCCTTCTTCCATATAAGAAGGCATTACTATTATAAATGGCCCATGGTATGTGGAGAGCCCTGTTAGAGGTTTTGCATTGAGGCTCTGAAGCTTCAAGTTACAGTACACTTGTGCTTACCTTCTAGTTACTCCTCCTTTTTCTTACTTACCCCTAGTACTTACTTTTTGTTTTGCAATCAAAACAAAGAAAAAGTAGTACATAGCAGTGGCATGGGAAGGGTAGAATGTTTGCAATAGAAGTATAAGGTCCTTATGGTCTTTCATGACTGCTACGGATCAGTGAGTGTAAACCCACTATGCCAAATTACCAGTTTGGCATAAGGCTAACCCTAAGAGCGTTATTCTGGCACTTCCCCAGTATTCAACCTTTAACCCCTATACAGGGATCTAGACTTCACTTCAACCAGGGACCTTCAGCCATTGGCTGGGGAAGGATTTGGGAGTAAGCACTTTAAGAGGCCTAAGATGAATGTGTACACACCTTAGGCTACTTTCACACTAGCTTTTTATAATTCCGGTATTGAGTTCCGTCATAGGGGCTCAATACCGGAATAAAACGCTTCAGTTTTGTCCCCATTCATTGTCAATGAATGGGGACAAAACTGAACTGAAGACAACGGAATGCTCCTGAAAGCATTCCGTTCCGTCTTCAGACCGGAAAACAAACCGCAGCAAACAAACCGCAGCATGCTGCAGTTTGCTCTCCGGTCCAGGCATCCGCACCAAGACGGATCTGTCATGACCCCCAATGAAAGTCAATGAGGACGGATCCGTTTGGTGTGACACAATGGTGAACGGATCCATCCTCCATTGACTTTCAATGGAGTTCATGACGGATCTGTCACCTGCACACATACACACAATACACACATACAGACATAGACATACACATAAACATACACAGACATATACACATACAAATACACATACATACTTACATACTCCCTGGCAGGTCTCCAGAGCGCAGGAGGAACAGGACGGCGTTGCCAGATGACGATTCCACCAGGCGCCCAGCAGAGGGCACTGTGGGGAATCGTCATCTGTGTGCGCCGTCCTGCTCCTCCGGCGCTCTGGAGACCTGCCGGGAGCATGTAAGTTTGTATGTGTATTTGTCTGTGTATATGTGTGTGTGTCTGTGTGTATGTATGTACTGTGTGACATGTGTGGGGCCAGAGCGCGGTTCCGGCTCCACACATGTCCCTGCGGCAGTCCGGATCCGGCAGCACCCTTCACCTGCCGGATCCGGGATGCTGCTAGTGTGAAAGTAGCCTTAAGGGGGCATCAGACAGGAGCATAGAAACAGCAGCATGGAGAGGATGTTTGCGACCAGGATATTGAACAACATGGTAAATGGCTCGGCATCTGTGTCCGCAGGGTGCAGTAGAAGGGTAGCAGGCCCAGACCACCGACCTAATAATAGCATTAAGAGAAAATGTGTACCCAGATCCTCTCCTCATCCCTGTGTGGTTTGGATTGTTTCTATTGTTAAAGATGGTGGTGAATTGCTATTTAAGTGATTGTTTATCCTTGTAGATTTGTAAAACCTGAAGGTTCATTGGAAGCCCAGTTTATATGAGTTCCCTTATTTTGTAGAAAGAATTATACTGCATTTCCTCCTATTGTTATCAATTTATAATGAAGCGGTAGTGCTTTTGTGAAAGTATCAGCAATTATGTGATATTCAAAGCTAAATTAAACCTGAATATTCTGATATGTACTAGATGAAGATACTGATTAGCAGAAGTGGCTTACCGCTGGCTGCTGAGTGCTGACATTTGTGTGGTAGATTTCTTTGTAAGAAACACTTGATGCAGCGTCAGGCACTCTTCTTACTTCAGTGTTTACCTGTTACAAAAAAAGTAGTCATCTGACCATAGTTATCTGCATTCATATAAAATGTACATTGATCTCAAAATATAACAAACCCCATAACCTGTATCTGTAGCTTTCACTTCCGTTGAGGCCAAGGCAATAACATGTCTTCCGTCTGGACTTCATAGACACCTCTATAAAAAGGGGCCAAAAATTTAAAATGTTTTCTCCTTATAAAATAGATTTAAAAGTACTCGCTCTGGTCAAATAAAACAAAACCCAGTCTTTATAAGCACCAAATGGTAGATAGAATATGAACCTGGAATGGGTAACTCCTCACTGGAGATTAATGTTTCTAAAACTGTGACGTAAGTGTTACTGTCTAGAAGCTCCCCATCCCACCGGTACTTGATGAGGCGCTAGTGAAGAAGCAGTTTTAATAAGAGTTATCATGTGCTGATTGCACCTGTTAGCATAAGCCTTTCTCTAGCTGCAGCAATTTCCGACTATTTTAATGTTATACTGGGTTCCAGAGGAAAATAAAACATAAATTGATCAATTTTAATGTTGCCATGGAGCATGACCACTAGTGAAGCCAAGGTGTCAACATGTTCTTGGCTAGCCCCAGTAGATAAAGTTTGAGAAGACCTCCTGTGGTGTATATTTGGTTTATCAGCACCCTCTGCTAAATCTCAAGCACCTATAATCATTTCTAACAATTCATATGCTTGCCTTTTGTTTACCTGCTGTCCAACCCCCTATGTCTTTCCCTACTATCTTTAAATTCAAAAGCGAGACAGTCCTTTGCTCTTTCATGCCAACCGAACTAAAATGTGTATTGACTCAAAAGTAGGTACAGATGTGTCCGCCCTTGCTATGGTAGTATAAGGGCCTGTTCACAAACTAAGTCAAAAGTATGCACTCGTGAACAACTGTATGTTTGCCATTATAGTCAATGGGTAATTCCAGCCATATGTTTCTATAACTTTTTTTGTTTACAAACGTATCCGCTTGACGTACAGCAAAAATGAGATGTGAACAGCCCCTAAGCCTCAACAGGCTGTAATTTACAACTCAAACACTGGGTGGCTAAATATAGACACATGATTATCGCAGAATCATTTTTTTTTTCAAAACAAGTCATTTTTTCAAATCTCTTTTTATTAAAGTTTTTAAATTTAACATTCTGAAAACACATAGGAAGCTCAAGTTTTAAAAGGCCACACAGGGCCTGGTATAGTAGTATTTCCAGATAATATTTTGTCAAAAAATAGAAAATAGAAATAGAGAATGAGGGGAGATGTCAATTCCAGAAAATGTCTATCGCAATATATGGGGTGTCAGGTTTTATTATTAGAGCACCTTGAGGAGATAGTCTTAACATTTAGAATGTATATGAAAAACATAGCGGTAGGCGTATAGGTGTACAGATAAAAAAAGATGGAAGGTTTGTTCAAGAGAACCATTACAGATCAAAGTTAGAGTAGGAGGACCCGGGGCCCAGAGAGGGAGAAATTTAGCTCAGGTACCGAACTCTCAGGTACAGAGTTCCTCATATCTGTAGATTTGATTGACTTTGTCTGTCCATTGCTAGATTGTAGAGGGTTCAGTATTTCTCCAACGTAAAGGGATAAGAAGTTTTGCAGCTTGAATGAGCCAAGTGGTGAGGCACTGGATGGTTTAAACAGGTGAGGGAAGCCAAAGTAAATATATATATCTAAAAACTGAGAGATTAGTAGGTAAGTAAACCAGATATAAAGACACCAGTAGAGTCCACCAGAATTGCAACATCTCCAGCAATCACTGAAGTTATGTAGATTTTACAATATATAGCTATAGCTACTAGAGATGGGTCATTGATCCAGGGAGTTATTCTGATTGCCTGATTAGGGTCGGGAAGGAATTTTTTTCCCCCGTAAAGTAGGGGAAATTGGCTTCTACCTCACAGGGGGTTTTTGCCTTCCTCTGGAACCACTTTAAGGATAACAGGCCAAACTAGATGGACAGATGTCTTTTTCAGCCTTTCCAACTATGTTACTATGTTATGTTACAAGCAGAGATGAGCGAATTATGCAAAATTTTATTTGCCGAACATTCGCCGAACTTTTCCTAAGATTCGTATATTCGACGAATAGATTCGTTGAATTTGCGTGCAAAATATACGTAATTATATGGCTTTTAGCGAACATTCGCGCACTAATAATGAACATTCAGGTAAAAAGGTATGCAACCTCTTTGAACACGTACGCATAAGCGTACAAATTGCGTACGAAAATGAAGGGCTTTGTTTGAGAGGAATGGTGGAGCAGGAGGAACGCTCTGAGTCTGACCCCTGGCTTCATATGGATACTGTATCAGCAGATGACAGCACATCATCCGGCTGAGACTGAGATGAGCGTGCCATCCATTCCACTACCTCATCCACTTTCTCCTCCACTACAATTTTGCGCCTTGGTGGGTTAGTCTGGTGGAACAACGGCCAAGTTTTGCGATTACTACAAGTAGAAGATCCGGCTACAGGTCCTTTGGCACTTCTGCCCTGTGCCACCTTCTCCTTATTTTTAGAGCTCGACGTCTGGCTGGAACTGGACCCCTTTTGCTTATCCATTCCAGACATTTTTCAATTCACTCTGTGGCCCTGCAGCTGGTCTTTGTCCCTGTCTCTCCCTGTCTCTCTCCCTGTCTCTCTCTTCCTGCCTGATTAATTACTAGCCCTGAACTGGCCCTGCACTGGCCCTGCAGTATCCCTGATATCTGTAATATGGATTCCCAGAGCAATTACACCCCAATTTTCACAAAACAGGTCCCAGAGTCTCAGAACTTCACACACAGTGCTTCTGCTCGTCTCAGCAGTCGCAGCAGAAGTGATGCGTCACTGGCTTACTGAGCCTTAGCCAATCAGAGCAAGCCCTGTCCAATAAGACAGGTGACCGCTTTCTTCCCGGGCTTTTGCGCACGATAAACGAACTAACAATAAAATTTTGCTAATGAATTGAATTTGTACGCACCAGCGTATAGAGTAACTTATACATAGCAATAGCGTATAATTTATAGGACAACTAGCGAATGCGTACAAAGCCGAAGCGAATCACCTAATATTCGGATTCGCTTCGCAGCTAAAAATTTCCAAGATTCGATACGAATCGACGAATAGATTCGCTCATCTCAGAAAAGAAGGTTAATTTATAATTTTCCAAGCCAGTTCAGTGTCACAATGGCACCTTGATCAATTAGAAAAAGTACCAGAGAAAGGATATGTTCACTTTAACCTCAGGTCAAAGCAGGGAGAGTAAAGGCCTCTATATAATGCTCAACTGAGTAGACGATTGTCAGGAAGTAAGTGTTCCTTCCCGAGAACCGTCTGTTCATCAGTGAAGGAGACTTTCACATTTACATGCAGCGAGTTAGTGGGACAGAGAGTAGATGAGACCAGGGAGAGTCTAGATCTCTCAAAGTTTGAGATTTCCAGAGAATGATAATGCCAATGGGCATCAGGGAAGACAATTCCTAAGTGTTGGCCATATTTGAGAGGAAGTTATGCTAAACTTTAATACTACCTAAGGTGAGTATACTAGTGATTGAAGTTGGCTTGAGAGGCAGGATCAGGCAACAGTTTGGGAGTTCGAGAGCATGTGCTTTTCTAGGTCATTATCTTTAGCCACACATCTTGGGACATGCCGTTCCATGAGTTTACGTGCCGGGACATCTTCTTTTATTGACCTATACAGGGGCATCTCCTCTCTTTTGAATAGGATTTGCCGCCAATCTTTACCCTTTCCACCACTTGCTCCTTCTCCTTTTTTTCTCCCCGTCTCATGTTTTATTATATGGTATTGAAATGCTCAAGTAAACGTCGCCAAAATTCTGCTGTTGGCATTTTCATTTAGCCCACGATTTAGTCAAATACATTTTTTTATATTAATTGTTATTTTTCCACAAACACAATTAAAAATGGAAAAGCTGCTTTCTATTTAACATCATAAAAATATCGCAGGATGGGTTCCCTTTTGTCCCTTCCGGTTAGCTGCAGCTGCGAGCTCCAAGCAATCAGTGAATTGTGCAAAGCCTTGCTTATTTGTAGGCTGCGGATAATCTTTCCCTATTAAGAGGTGTCTATTGTGGTTGAACTAATTAAGCTGTTTTTCTCCTCCCCTCAGTCTAAGAAGCAATTCCCAAAATAGTCCATTCCCCCAACATTCAAGCAAAAAATGCATTGTATCTAATGTTCTATATAGCTAATGAATTAATAGCATCCACATTGTTCACTTGTGTGGTCTGCATTTACCGCTGCTAGGTAAGTGACATCCTAATGATTCTTCATAATGCAGCATGCGGACCCCAGTATAACCTCACCCTTCTGTGCTCAAACCAAATAAGCCTATATTATCGAAGAACAGCATCATCAAACACCTGTCACCAGAGCAGATCTCTTTACTTTAGGACACCTGTAAGTGCAAGTCGGGGGCTTTTAGCCATTTTCTCGATTGATGATACAACCATTAGTTAAGGTCATGTTTAAGGTAGAGTGAATCGAGTTTGGATTGCTTTATCTGGACCCAATTCTTTTAAAAATCTTGTTAACAATATCGGCTCTGTCCTACTGTAAAATATATGGCCTACAGAGGTCTTTGTGAAATTTCACCAAATATCACAAGACTTACTTCGTCTCGCCTCTATCACACGTCACTTGATTTATTCTCATAAATTGCTGTACCAAAATACTTTGTGCCACATTAACGATGCCAAGTTCAGCTGCGTATTTTCATACAATAATTTATAAGAATAAATGAAGTGAGACAAGATAGAGGTGAGATGAAGTAAGTCTCCCAGTATTTGCTGAGACCTTCACGGAGGCCATACATTTTACAGTAGGACGGAGCAGATATTTATAATGTAGTTTTTAAAAGAACTGGGTTTGGATACAGCAATCCGAACCCAATTTGCTCAACACTAGTCATGTTGGCTAAGTCAAGAAATTTTGAGGTCTATTGGGATACCACAGAGTTTCCAATAAATAAGAGCTTAAGGCCTCCTGTCCACTACTGTGTTACAGTATGTGCCCATGTTGCACAGATCTTAGACAGAGCTTAGAGAGATTCTCTGGGAATCATAAGTTTTTAGCAAGTGTCCACAGCCTGCGTCTCTAAACAGAAGATTTATACTGACCTTCTCCCTGCCATTCTGGTCCTCTTCTTTGGCTCTGATGTGTCCATGTTCCAGTCCATGTGGTTTTGACATCCGGCGTAGCATGGGCATGGTCACATACACCTCAGCCAATGACTGGCTTCAGTGGTGATGTGCTGCTTGTGGCCATGTCATTGCTGAAGCCAGTCATTGACTGAAGCGGAGCATGAGACCATTCCCATTCTGCGTTGGATGTCAACACTGAAGGGATAGAAACATGGACACACCAGAGCCAGCAAGAAGGACTGGAACTGTGCAGGAGCAGATAAGTATGAAACATCTGTTTAGAGAGGCAGGCTGCAGGTTCTTGCTAAAAACTCATTATTCCCAGAAGACCCCTTTAAAGGCAGCCTGGCAGTTCTGTAACAGTTATACCTTTGTGGTCGTGGAGAAAGGTTAGATTGCTGAGATATGCAAATATCTGATATGCAAACTGAGTTTTTAATGCCCAGTGGTAGGTGCTCGGCCCTCCTCTGTAAATCCTGCCCTGTGTCTCCCCCTTGGTCTTGATTGACGGCTCCAGCCCCATCTGATGTCACTGTCTCATTCATAAAACCTTTGCCCTTTCTCTGAAATATTATGTTGCATGTTCTGATGGCCTCCTGTTTTTCAGCTGTCAATAACCTTCTGTATTGAAGACCATATTCAGTAGCTGTGATCACTAGTAGTTATGTGCAGCACATTGGGCTCATGTATGGTGCAGACAGAAAAGAACATGAGCCTGAGGACTGCATAAGTAAGGAGGCCAGACACTAAAGTTAAGGAGAAGGAAGACCACGTGTAAAAAACAGACTTATGGGATACAGAGTTTATAGGAATGGTCTGGAGGGTAACATTTTTTTTTTTTTTATAAATGGTCATAAATGACCCCATTTTGTTGCTTCCTACTAGGTCCCCTGCCAGTCTCTCCTTCCTAGTTCCACTTGACAAAGAGGAAGTGACCACTGCTGTGTTGGTCAGGTTAGGTCACTGCTGCAGCCAATGATTGGTTGAGTGTTCATTTCCTGTGTCAAAAGGGAGAAGAAAGAAGACATTGACAGGATATCAATGAGGTGAGTATTTCTTCTTTTGTTGTTTTAACCTACCAAGGCTTTTATTTTTTGAGTTTTTTATATAGCCCATTAATAAATAGGTGCTATTTGACCATGATCATTAACTCTGAAGTTTGCCAAGAATTTCTGATGCCTTTGACATTGACACCATAGCCTTAGAATTTAAGGAGTCATTTACCAAACTGGTGTAAAGTAGAATGGGCTTAGTTGCCCATAGCAACCAATAAGCTTTCACCTTTCATTTTGGACAGCTCATTTGGAAAATGAAAGGAGGAATCTAATTGGTTGCTATGGGCAACTAAGCCAGTTCTACTTTACACCAATTTGATAAATGACCCCCTCAGTACAACAGAAATGATAACACAGTATTTAGGTGTGTTATTAAATATAATATAAGACTAGGCCTGTATGCACAGTTATCTACAAATGCACATGTGTTAACAAGGGTCTTTAGATATATTCTTAATTCTAATGAATGAGAAATCTGAAAACACTTTCCAAAACTACCATCGCCGCATTTCCCATGGCCTTTTGCGTATGTGTGTAGAAAGCTGATTAAGTGACTTTAGTACCAGCAGAGATAACAAGTTTATAATGGAAACTATAGGGCAGGGACATTTAAGATGTGTGGCCTTGGCCATTAAGTGAAGTTATTTAAGTATGTGAGGCTTGCTTAATGGACATATAGCAGTGACATAATTGGAGCTTAATAGGCCCCAGTGCATTACTGTATTAGTCCTTTTATTTGTATTTTTCATGAAAGCGGATGTAGGAAAGTACAGTACAGCAGCACAATATCTAACGCTGGTAAAATATGGTGTACAGCTCTTTTTAGAGCTCCTGTAGGGACAGGTAAGTCATACAGTGTTTTTCATTGCAGTAAAAATCTTTTTTTTGTTGTTGACTTTTCTCACATTTACTTTTGTTTTTTTCCCTGTTAGAAGTAGACTACAATGCAATTTTGGTCACATGATCTGAATGCATTGATCCAATGCAACATTGCATACAGTGGCTTATCATACAACTGCTATGGGGCCTGGGGGAAGAGGGGCCAGTCCTGAACTTCTTCTGTTTCCAACAGTATTTTACCACAACTACCACTAGTGGGAGCTCTGTGCAAAGACATTTTCACAGGTTCCATTAATTTCAATGGTAACTGAATCTTCTAGGCACAGAGTTCCCCTACAGGCAGCCAGTTTGTTCATGTAGTGAAGGAAGGCAGGAGACATAGAGCCGTACGGAGGAGATGTATCACTGTATTTATGCCAGTTGTCTGTGTAAATATATTGAGAAACATGGTGTTCAGAATGAGTGTTGTGTTTATGAAGCACCTGTTCCACTTTTTCAGATATAGAAGCCGAATAAGCTCAGCGAGTCAGAGAGCAGATTTTTTTCTGGTCCATTTAATAAAAAAATTGTAAATTGTCAGAAATCTGGCGGGGGGGGGGGGGGGGGCGTACAAAATTTTGCTACAGTGCCCAGTTAGATCAGGTCGACTTCAATGTAAATCATGTGTTACTGTGTCTATTTTTTTAGTATCTAATGGGTCTTTCAAAGTCTAAATGCACGCCCCTCAAATGCCCAAAATGCAACTTAAAATTGTTGCGCAACAAGTCGCAGATAAAAGTAAGTCACCATGTAGTACAAACCGGTGCACCAATATGTTGCACAATTCTGTCCATTGGTGGAAACCGAGCACACCCATTATACTTGTAAGTCACTAGGAGTAAAAAATAAAAGTGATTCTGATGGATGGATCTATTATATGGATCATAACTGAGCATGATACATGATAATAGACCCATCATCTTTGAAATGGATCCTTAAAGGGGTTTTCCAGGATGTGGTTTTTGCAAAAATGCTTATGTAGTTGAACGTCTGCACATGAACATCTGCATGCTTTTTTTTTTAATTTGGTCTCATGACCTGTTTTCGCCATGTAAACCACTCACTGGTTTCTTTTAGTGATGAGCGAATCGAAGCGGCAATATTCGTGATTCGCACGAATATTGCCCGCTTCGGCTCAGCATCGCGCACCGAGGCAGGGCGGACTCGTGATTATTCGTGCGTCACTGCAAGTTTGAAATGCCCATTTTTTTCAGCCAATCAGCATCAAAGGGAAGCCTGTGGGAACGCCTGCTGTGATGTAACAGCCCCTATACCTCCCCAGCAGTGATTGGCTGGCAGTGACATGTGACCTAAATTTACATAAGGTAGGGACCTGCAGCATCAGCCTCTTTGTGCTTTGGGAAGGAGAAGAGACAGACAGTGTTAGCTAGTGTAGTGTGTGCAGCAAGCAGTTAGTTAGGAGTTAGGTTAGGAAGCCCCAACAGTCCTTTTAAAGACTATACTCTGAAGAACAGTATACATTATATACTGTAAGCCTGTATTCTTTGTAGGATAGGAAGCCCCAACAGTCTTTTTAAAGACTAATTGATACTGTGAAGAAAACTATACAGTATATGCTGTAAGCCTGTATTCTGTGCAGAGCTGTGCCTGGTACACCTTGTCCAGCCACATAGCTCAAACTATACATCTGTAAACAGATATATTCCTGTGCATGACTGTGCAGTGACTAGGGTATGCATTTCATCAGCCTGCTATATACCTCACAGTCTATAGATACCATATTGATCTGTAGATTCTAGTTTTATTTGCGAAAACTGCGTACATTTTTTTTTATATGTCTGAAAATAATTTTACCTGCATATCTATCTACAGTATATTGTCCGTTGAATTTTACTGCTCTGTTATACACGGTGCAGTGAGTTGGAAAAAAAATGTCATCAGCCTGCTATATACCTCACAGTCTATAGATAACGTATTGATCTGTAGATTCCAGTTTTATTTGCGCAAACTGCGTACATTTTTATTTTGGGATAGGTGTGAAAAATAATATTACCTGCGTATCTATATTGTCCGTTGAATTTCACTGATCTGTAATACACGGTGCAGTGAGTTGGGAAAAAAATTTCATCAGCCTGCTATATACCTCACAGTCTATAGATACCGTATTGATCTGTAGATTCCAGTTTTATTTGCGCAAACTGCGTAAATTTTTTTTTTGGGATAGGTGTGAAAAATAATTTTACCTGCGTATTTATATTGTTCGTGGAATTTCACTGATCTGTAATACACGGTGCAGTGAGTTGGGAAAAATATTTCATCAGCCTGCTATATACCTCACAGTCTATAGATACCATATTGATCTGTAGATTCTAGTTTTATTTGCGCAAACTGCGTACATTTTTTTTTTATATGTCTGAAAATAATTTTACCTGCATATCTATCTACAGTATATTGTCCGTTGAATTTTACTGCTCTGTTATACACGGTGCAGTGAGTTGGAAAAAAAATGTCATCAGCCTGCTATATACCTCACAGTCTATAGATAACGTATTGATCTGTAGATTCCAGTTTTATTTGCGCAAACTGCGTACATTTTTTTTTTGGGATAGGTGTGAAAAATAATATTACCTGCGTATCTATATTGTCCGTTGAATTTCACTGATCTGTAATACACGGTGCAGTGAGTTGGGAAAAAAATTTCATCAGCCTGCTATATATCTCACAGTCTATAGATACCGTATTGATCTGTAGATTCCAGTTTTATTTGCGCAAACTGCGTAAATTTTTTTTTTGGGATAGGTGTGAAAAATAATTTTACCTGCGTATTTATATTGTTCGTGGAATTTCACTGATCTGTAATACACGGTGCAGTGAGTTGGGAAAAATATTTCATCAGCCTGCTATATACCTCACAGTCTATAGATACCGTATTGATCTGTAGATTCCAGTTTTATTTGCGCAAACTGCGTACATTTTTTTTGGGATAGGTGTGAAAAATAATATTACCTGCGTATCTATATTGTCCGTTGAATTTCACTGATCTGTAATACACGGTGCAGTGAGTTGGGAAAAAAAATTTCATCAGCCTGCTATAAACCTCACAGTCTATAGATACCGTATTATGAGAGTGGGGAGTTAGCAGTGGTGTCTGAGGAGCTGGTGGAAGATGACGACGAGACACTGTTGTCGGAGGTAGTTGTCAGGGACGTCACTGTGGAGTCTGAGGAAGACCTGGGGGATGATGAGGGGACAGATCCTACTTGGGTGGATGAGGCAACTGGAGGCAGTGGTTCAGACTGTGAGACGACATCAGCACCACAAGCTGGTGAGAGAGCCAGAGGGCTGCGACGAGGGAGAAGCCAGGGCCGAGTTACTACTTCCCCAAGTGCTCCTAGAGGTCACGCTCCAGCCCGTACTATGCGCCACTCCTTAGTTTGGGAGTACTTTAAGGATGATGAGGCCGATCCTCGTTTGGCGGTGTGCAAGCTGTGCCACACGTCAATGAGCAGGGGTTCAAAACGCAACAACCTGACCACTAGTAGCCTGCGCAAACATTTGGAGAGAAAACACCCCACCAAATGGTTTGCACTTCTGTCAGCTGGTGACGTTGACACAGTTAGTCCAGCAACTGTGTCTCATCCAAGCCAGGACGTTGCAGCCTCCAGCCCCGAAAGGACCCCTCCAGCTCCATCTCTCTCCCTCTCCTCCACTCATGTGTCCCAGTGCGGCGTTCAACTGTCTCTACCGCAGACATTTGAACGCAAGCGCAAGTACGCAGCCACCCACTCCCATGCGCAAGCTCTAAATGTGCACATCGCCAAGCGGATTAGTTTGGAAATGTTGCCGTACAGGCTTGTGGAGACAGAAGCCTTCCGCAACCTTATGGAGGCGGTAGCCCCCCGTTACTCTGTCGCCAGCCGACACTATTTTGCCCGATGTGCCGTCCCCGCCCTGCACCGGCATGTGTCTGAGAACATCGCCCATGCTCTCAAAAACGCGGTTTGTGGTAAAGTCCACATGACCACAGATACGTGGATGAGTACCGGTGGCCAGGGACATTACATCTCCCTCACGGCACATTGGGTCAATCTGGTGGAGGCTGGGTCAGAGACCGATCGTGGGGCTACACATGTGCTACCCACACCACGAATTGCGGGACATAGTTCCGTCTGTGTGTCTCTGGCACATTATGCCTCCACCTCCTCCTTCACCTCCTCCTCCTCCAAAGTGGCAGTGATGCCCCAATCGTCAAGTCTCATTTCCTCCATGGCCAGTAGTTTCAGCACTGTGGTAGGGAAGCGGCAGCAGGCAGTCCTGAAACTGCTGAGCCTGGGGGATAAGAGGCACATGGCTGAAGAGGTCTTACAGGGCATCAGGGGGCAGACCAATGTGTGGCTGGCGCCGCTGAACCTTCAGCCAGGAATGGTGGTCTGCGATAATGGGCGTAACCTGGTGGCGGCTCTGCATCTTGGTGGGCTGACTCACGTGCCATGCATGGCCCACGTGCTCAACTTGGTGGTCCAGCGGTTCCTCAAGACCTACCCCCAGTTGAGTGAGTTGCTCACCAAGGTGCGGCGCATATGCGCCCATTTTCGCAAGTCCACCACCGATGCCGCGACCCTCAGGACTGTGCAAGGGCGGCTACAACTCCCTGTTCACCGGCTGCTGTGTGACATTCCCACGCGTTGGAATTCGACGTTACACATGCTAGCCAGGGTGTGCCAACAACGCAGGGCAGTTGTAGACTGCCAGCTGATCCCCCGAGGTGGTAGTCAGGCCAGTCAGCTTCCTCATGTCTATGCTGAGGAGTGGACGTGGATGGCTGGCATCTGCCAGGTCTTAGGTCCTTTTGAGGAGGCAACAGAGATGGTCAGTGTTGATGCACACATCATCAGTGTCACCATCCCTCTGTTGTGCCTCATGCAGAACTCCTTGAGGAACCTAAGATCTGAGGATTCAGCAGTGTCACAGGAGGTGGTGGGGCAAGACAGTGACATTGAGAGCACCCTGTTGACAGTTTCGCAGCGCGAAACTGAGGAGGAGGGGGAGGCTGAGGAGGAGGAAGAAACTCTTGGGCACCATGCATCAGGGGGTTATTCCATGCTACCTGTTGAGCGGGTATGGGCTGAGGAGGATGAATTGGGGTCGGAGGAAGGGGGGGAGAAGGAGATGGAGAGTCCGCTAAGTGAGGAGGCTGAAGGCTTGCGTGTTGGCACAGTAGGGCACATGGCAGACTTTATGCTTGGCTGTCTTTGTCATGATCCCCGGGTCAAGAGGATATTGTCCACCAATGACTATTGGGTGTACACCCTCCTTGACTCACGCTACAAGGACAACTTTGCCCAACTTATACCCGTGGAGGAAAGGAGCACCCGAGTCACTTTCTACCACAAGGCCCTGGTTCAGAAACTGCTACAGGCCTTTCCAGACCAGTCGAGCAACAGGGGGCGGACTGCAGTGGCTGAAGTTGGAGAGGAGAGGAGGGGGAAAGTCAGTGTAGGCGCCAAGGGCAGGGGTACACTATTCCATGCTTTTGCCAAGTTTCTTAAACCCCAGCAAGACAGTACGACACAGCCACAGGGCAGGCAGAGCAGGGTGGAACAGTACCGCAAGATGGTGAGGGAGTATGTCGCGGACCAGACCAACGTCCTGACCGATAACTCCACGCCATATAATTACTGGCTGGCCAAGCTGGACAGGTGGCCAGAACTTGCACAGTACGCTCTTGAGGTGCTTGCCTGCCCTGCTGCAAGTGTACTGTCTGAAAGGGTTTTTAGTGCCGCCGGGGGTATCATTACGGACAAACGGACGCGCCTGTCCACCGACAACGCCAACATCCTCACGTTCATCAAGATGAACAGGTCATGGATATCCCCCCAGTTCTCATCCCCACCTCAGGCCACCTCCTAAATTGCTTGCTTTCCTCCTCCTCCTCCTCTTCATCTGAGTTGCATATGCAACAATTTTTCAGGAAAGTCATCCGGCTTCCTACTAACAGTTTTTTCATGAAAGTCATCCGGCTTTCTAAAAACAATTTTTCAGGAGTCATGCGGCTTTGTAACCAAATTTTTTATGAAAGGCCATGGGGTTCTATACACACAGTGCTGACGGAAGCCCATCAGCCTTTCTAAACACAATGCCCACTGCCTCTCCCAAGCGGTTGTGGTGCTGATGTTGCCTCACACTTAAAATTGATCTGTTCCGCTCTCTTCCTTGGGCTGTCTGCGGAGAAGGCGGACGCTTTGAACCGGTATCATGGCGGCTCTCCGGCCCCTCATTAAGCCCAAGATCGCCCAAGAAGCGGACGAAGAAGTTCATCCGCCACCAATCAGACCGTTATGTAAAGATTAAGCGTAACTGGCGTAAACCCAGAGGTATTGACAACAGAGCCCGCAGGAGGTTCAAGGGGCAGATCCTGATGCCCAACATTGGGTATGGTAGCAACAAGAAGACCAAACACATGCTGCCCACAGGGTTCCGCAAATTCCTGGTCCACAATGTCAAGGAGCTCGAGGTTCTGTTGATGAGCAGAAATCGCCCACAACGTCTCCTCAAAGAACCGAAAGACCATTGTGGAGAGAGCGGCACAGGTCGCCATCAAAGTGACGAACCCCAACGCCAGACTGCGCAGCGAAGAGAGTGAATAAATATCTCTGTGGTTATTTGTGCTAAATAAAAGTTAAACACAAAAAAAAATTGATCTGTTCCTGTGCCTGATCCACCCAAGTTGAATCTGTCCCATCATGAGAATTTCCCCCCAAGGAGTCCCCACTGTAACTTGCTTCACTTTCAACTACCTCACCCCCCGACACCTGTGTCTCGCCATTGTCCACCACCTCCTCAGACAACACTGGTAAATCCCCACTGTCAGCACACGGAGACTGCAAAAGGTCTTGCGAATTGGGGCAGAGAATGTTCTGGGGTAGCACATCAGAGAAGGGGTGACTATGGGGTTCCAGGGAGTACGTGACCACATGCAATCTCCATCCAAAAAGTCATACTGAGGCTCACCACCATGCTTTACACTGCAATCTTATTGAAAGACAGACAATCAGGGGTTCACCGCCAGGTTGTCAGGCAGCATTTTTAAGTGGGTCACCATTACCGTGTCCCTGAAAATATTGGCCAGATTTAGAAAAAATGGTGCAATTAGGGAACCTCAGAGGCATCCCTACATGCTGCCCCTGGTGTTTCCTATCCATTTCCAAGGTGTTTCCATCTTTTTCTGAGGTTTTCACATGTTGGGGCAAACTTGACTGTGCAGAACCTTTGGCCCCTGCAAAAATATTTGGGTCTCCCATAGACTTTAATGGTATTCGTGATTCGGCTCGAACCCACGAATCCCGCGGAAAATTCGGGCCGCATTCCGAATCCCCGAATATTTTAGGATTCGATCAACTCTAGTTTCTTTACATCCTGTATGTAGAACTTCCTTTACTTGTATCCATCCAAACCCATGATGCACCTCTCCTTCCTCTGCCACAGCTCTGGCACCACCCCTAACAACGCCCAGCTAGTTTGTAGCTCCTCCCATGAAGCTACCTAAATGCTGTCACTGCCCTGTTGATGCTTTGACACGCCCATCACAGTAAATAAGAAAGGACTGCATGGACATGGTCATGTGACCACAGCCCACAATGGACAACAGGAGCAATAAAAGTAAAAGAAATACATTACAAAATTTCATCTACCGTCATATGTGATTAGGATATTGATGCAAACCGGAAATCCCATTTAAGCCATTGAACCTTTTTCCTAGTCTAGGCTCTATTCGCACCGGCTTCCATGACAGCTATACTGGATCCTTTTTCAAATGGACGCTGGTGAATCCTGACAGGGCTTATTGTCGTCAGTGTAATGACTAGTCCATCAGGGTTCTGGTGGGCTTCCAGTATAGTGCTTTATGTTTTAAATCCATTAAAATGATTTAGCTCTGTCTCCATATTATCTAACAGGGCAAGGATAGAAAAAAATGTTACATGAATCCATTCATAAGATAAAATAGTATAAAAAAGTGTTACTTTTTTTGCAATTTTTAATTTTTTTTAGTTTATTTAAATTGTTATTGATATAAGCAGAATCTGACATTAAAGATAATAATTAGACCCCATAAAACAATAGAATATGCACCTTCCCTATCACCTGGATCTGACATACAACTACCTTCCCACATCATAAGGTACAGATAAAAACCATGACTGATGCTATAAATTGGCATTTGATGGCATAATGGTATATCTGTGCCTAGCAAAGGGAGAGAACAAGATGAGCCAAAATGTTTTACCCCCCCTCCCCACTCTTTACCGGACTCTGGTGGTTTGTTAACAGGCTGTTAGTTCTGAGCTGTGAAATCAACCCTGTGTGTCCTCAAGTGTCAGACTCATTACAACTACAGCGTATAGTTGAGCCGGGTGAAGCTGGCAGTATTTTGGCTCGGGGCAAGTAACAAGCAGGCATCAAGCCATATGTGAGTGCAGCCTTCAAGTTCTCCATGTCTTGGTGAGACATATTACTGCTTATTTTTACAGGACAGGTGAGAAACGAAGCAAGAATGAAGGTATGAGTCTGTACTTTGCTTTTTCATGTCTATGCTTTTCAGTGAATGACTACAATCGATGATGTCATACAGTGAACGGTGAGAGGGGACCAATGTGTGCTACAGAAAGCAACTGGCCATGTGCTTCCCTGCAACAGTCGTCCTCATGACACATGGCAGCATTTTGTGTTCACTGCAATATGGAATAAGACATGACTGTCTTCATGACCTAGGCTCCTTTCAGACGAGTGATGTTTCTGAATTTAGGATGGACATCACCTAGACTGAAGATATTAACATAGGTGATTTTCTGGATGGACCACAGATTGCTGTTCTATCCTTGTCCGTTTTCCTGGCAAGACGCCAAATAGACTCCATCCATCTATGTATGGTCTATTTTAAAAATTGTCCATATCTCCGGACAATACATGGACCGTTTTTTCTCCAAGGGGCCATATGCCGCTTGGTTTGTATGATTTCCTTTCAGTTCACTTTGACCTTTGGATGTGTGTACTTGAGACTGGAAAATTAAATTGTGAGCCCTTTCTAGTTCTAGGGATTAGGGATTAGATGAGCGTATCGACTCTAAAATAAATATATTTCACCAAAGTTTTTGAAAAAGTTCTGATTCTACCAAACCTGTACGTTTGTGATTTAAAAGAAAAAGTCAGAAAGAAAGAGACTTTTCCAGGCAACCAGATCACTTTCAGTTCTGGTAGAGTTTCTTCAGATCCAGACCGAAGTGAACAGTCGATTCAGCCAAATCAGACCAGAATACGTGAGCACTGGGAAATATGATAGCCCTGTGTTCAGTAAATAAGACAATAACCCAAAGTTTCATGGAAAAGTGGCCTTCTAGAGGGAATGGTCCTCTCAAAGAAGATGATTAGTGTGCATGCATAAGATATAGTGGAACTGAAAATCCATTATGAAAAATCTGGCTAGCATAAGGGGTTGGTCTTCTCAAAAAAAGTAGTCTTTTGGGGAGTATTCACTGAATTAGAAGTATCTGAGGTGCCACGTGTCCTCATTTCTGTGAAGGTCCCCCATGTTGGTGGACTGGCGCTGAGAAATCCAATTCAAGCGGGTAAAATTTATCTGAAGCAGTGTACATATAATCTGAACAAGAATGGAAAGCAGCGAGTTAATAATCTTGGATTTTTGGGAAACGTCCTCAAAGATTTTGGCAGCATTTTACCTGAGTCATTTTGTAATGAGTCTGTTAGTGATGGTGCATATTCTCATGCAAAGAATTTCATGGCCTTGCAGAGAGCTTAACATCAGCCTTAAAGGTTTCTTAAGGAGGGTTGGAGAAGAAGGGGGGCTATCTTCCCTCCAGTTGTCTATTACATTCAGTTTCTAAATTGCCATCTTGCACACTGGTTCAAAATGTTAAATAAAAAGAATGAAAGGAGGGGGAAAAAAAAATAATAGCCACGCACGGCTTTACAAATGAGTGACAAAGCACAAGCCCATTCACATTCTCCACTCTAGCTAGGGTCTATTAACAGCGAGGGCCTCCACAGCCAATTGCTGTCAGCAACATGTGGAGGTATTGCTATAGCAACGAGTGGATAGGCCATGTGCTGGAGACGGGGGGCTCGGATAAAAGGACCGGTCTCAGCCCTGCCTGCACTTTTCTGTCACCAGCCATGACAATGAGAAGAGGTTCCAGATTAAATAGGAACTGGCTGCTATCACCTGGGCCAGGTCTGGGGTCTGGTGTAGAGAGGAACTCTCCATGGTGCTGAAGGCACCTGCTGCCTCAACCTCTTAACAGCTATCTTCAGAACCTCCCATGAAGGGATCATCACTTTGAGACCCACTGGACAGCAGCTGCTGTATGCCAGCTTTTGCCGGATCTGCCTTGTGAGTTTCTTTTGTCTAACTCCTTCTTACACCCCCTCTGTCTCTTTCTTTTCTGTTGCTTACCCTCTTGCTCAAGTGGAAAGCGTCAGGCTCTCCAGAAGTTTCATGCAGAAGAAGGATTTAGTCCATCCCCCCCCCTTTTTTTTTCTTTTTCTTTTTGTTTGTTTCGCAAACATCTTCAGTTTTTTTTTTTCCGCCTGAAGGAGACTTACTCATAAATCATTATCACTTCAATGGGACCAGGTAAATGACTCAAGTTTTATGGCTGCCATTCATCTACATCAACTCAACTGAGTTATCTTTTCTTTTTCTTTTTCCTTTTTTACCTTTTTGTGCTCTGAACTGTTACTTTTTCTAGACGTTTTTTTTTTTCGTACGGGAAACGGTGTTGTGTGTGGTTTAAGAGGCTCTGGGACCCAGTAGGGTTAAATCCAGCTTTAGTATTGTAGGACGTAGCAGGTGGATAGGGTGGGGGATGGGGAGCGTTGGGTCAGTACTGACGATAATACGCTTTGTAAGTGTAAAGACGCTTAATGAAAATACTCATTAATATGTAGTGTACACTCTTGTTTGTGCTCCAGCTTCAACGTGTTCGGATTTTACCTGTGAACTGCTGTAATGCAAAAAAGATTAATATTTCTCAAAATAAATATAAAAAAATTCATTAAATATAATTTCTGTATTTTCAATCTGCTGAACACAGTGTGATATATACGGTAATATATTGGCATTTATAGAAAAGGTACAGGTATATGAATTTGTATTCCAGTAGACCCAGGCCTCTAGAAGGTGTTATGATCTATAAACCGGCATATAACAGACAGTAATATTGGCATTATAAATATACTGAAATATGATAAAGTTCACACAGTATTTATTAACCCCAGTTTAATGACGTGTCAGATAACATATTATATCGTCCTAAAATTACTGCCCCATCCATGCAAAAAATAATAGCTATAAACCTGCAGAATAATCCATCTAATGGAGTTTATAAAACGCTTCCTTATAATTTTTCATCTGCATTTTTGAAGCTAATAAGATTCTTTTAATTTTATTATGCACATGTATAGTTTTATGTACATATGTTTTTATGTCGCTCTGACGGCAGTGCCTATGGCAATTATTAGTGTTATAGATGAGATTAAAGTTGTGTTCTTGTACTCCATATATTAATGGCCTAGATACAGCAAGCAATGATGAGACCCACCACCACTGGATATTGCTTTAGAAAGCATTTTCTGTAGAGTGCAGCCTCATCTGGCTATGATGGGTTTTGGAGTATCTGTATTACTGGGGTATAAAGTTGTCATTGAGGTTTGTAATCCCTGGAATCATTATAAGCTTCAGGAGTGAGGAATTATCTATGTTCATGAGTTAGGAATTATCTATGTCCATGAATGAGGATTTTTCTATGTCCATGAATGAGGAATTTTCTATGTCCATGAGTGGGGAATTATCTATGCCCATGAGTGAGGAATTGTCAGTGTCCATGAGTTAGGAATTATCTATGTCCATCAGTGAGGAATTATCTATGTACACAAGTGAGGAATTATCTGTGTTCATGAGTTAGGAATTATCTATGTTCATGAATGAGTAATTATCTGTGTCCATGGGTGAGGAATTGTCTATGTCCATAAGTGAGGAATTATCTATGTTCATGAGTGAGGAGTTATCTATGTCCATGAGTAGGGAATTGTCTATGTCCATAAGTGAGGAATTATCTATGTTCATGAGTTAGGAATTATCTATGTTCATGAGTTAGGAATTATCTATGTCCATGATAGAGGAGTTATATGTGCCCATGAGTGAGGAATTATCTACATCAATGAGTGA
>ONZH01013265.1:0-145000 GCA_900303285.1 Rhinella marina | reverse complement strand
TGTATGGTAATCATCCAGGTCCTGGTTATGCTACAGTGAACAGGTCAGAGCTGCTGGTATAAATCGATGTAATGTAGCCAATAATTATCTTGTAGACGATAAAATCTGATATAAATCTTTGCGAATATGGGAAACGCTATCGAGCGTTCTGAAAGATGCGCCCGGAGCTTGGAAAAGTTATCTGCTTGGCATCTTCTTCATGTGGGGGCTCACAATGACGTTTACTTGGCAAAAAAAACCTTATACAGTATGGTTAACCCTTTGAATATTCGTGCGAGCTGAAGATTTTAACATGGTGTAGAGAGTTATGGCCAGACAATAGTGAGGAAGGGGTGGATCTCCGTCAAAAGGGATCCCCATGACTTGTTAAAATTTCGTATCGAGCAGAGGGCTGGCTGTGTTTTAGGGGGGGCACACCCATGGCTGTAGCCTTGCATCGGGGGGTAGAGGGGAGGATCGAACCACAGGGTGGGGCCATGGAAGACTTGTTCGTTGCTTCTGACAATGAGCTGTATTCTCAGCCACACATGCATCTCAGATGCATTCTGCTTGGCTTAGAGGGGGTTTTTCAGTCTCTTCCCTCCCCTCCTCCTTCCTTCTCTTTTTCTATCCACCTCCTGGGGCTGCCAAACCTAACAATCCTCCTCCTCTGAAACCAGGCGAGAAGAGCTTGGGAGTCTTATTGAATGTCCATTTCCATTAACTCAGCCTATGCAATAGCTAATCCACTGCACTGAAGGCAAGAGGCTAATTAATGACAAGCTTTTACAGTCAAGACTGGCGATAATTGCTTCGGTGTCCTTTATGGTGCCAAGATAAAAATGGACCGGGCCTAACATTAGAGGCACTGTGTACACTGCAAGACAGGAGGACATTAAGAGCTGGCCAGCTGAATACGGAGCAGAAAATTACTAATAGACAAGAGATAATGAATAGGCCAGGCAGGCATTCATGGGGAAAAATCCATTTTGTTAGCACGCGAAATGAGGTGCTGGAAAGAGTTTGCTAATTGTCCTCATCTTGTAGCAGGCAGCACTGCTCCCCAATTCATTTCTCTGCTAATTGTGAGCAGGGAAGGGTGCCCACAGCGCCCTGCAGCAATCTGCCTGCCCAGGCTTTTCACATTTTTTTTTTCCTGTTGGGTTTTTAATTGTTGCTAATACACCTTTATAATGAAGCTAATGAGGGGGAATTATTGGACAACTTTACGCATGGATGCGAGGAGAGTGCAGTCCAGGGATTATGCAATGATGTGCGCTCTACTGTAACCCATGGATTGATGTTACCTCTCGGTGCATCTTCTCCTCAGGTACAAGTTTACTTCACGTTTTCTTCCCATTTCTAGAGTTCACATGGTGTCTATTGTATCTCTGTTAGTAGTGTAGGGTTCACCAGTGTTCATTTTGGAGGACTATTGACCTGTCTTTGCTGTTGTTGAGTTTGGCTTCTTTGTGACTTTTTTTTGGTTGTGTTCTCCTCTCCCACAGAAAAGCAAGCTGAAGCTTTTGCCTCATCGTTTGGAAGAAGAAGATTCGACTAAGTTTATTATCCTCACTCTGATCTCTATCGCCTGTATTATTGGGGTTCTCGCTGGTTCTGGGGTCATCTATTGCCTTCGTCACCGGTCCCACCACAAACTCAAGGAGAAGCTCTCTGCTTTGGGCACTGACAGCAATACAGATGCCACCAGCACGTACCAGGTAACTTTACACTTGTGTTTCATGTTTATACAGGGCTACTATATAAACTTTAATTGCGCAGTTTAAATAGTATAGAAATGGGTGTTGAGAATTACTAAATATTTGCGAACAAAAAAAATTCCCCATTGCTTCAAAGTGTTCAGACTGAATATTACTTTTCAAAGAAATGTCTAGTAAATTGGGCAGTTTGATGTATATGACGTGTATACTGCACCCAGGAAGACAATGGTTAATGTGATAGGATCCTTGAAGTATTCTGGAGGTGGGGGTTATCTTACTTCAGGTCTATAACTCAACGTAATTATATCAAATTAGAGTTCTCCATGAAAAATGTGATTTTTGTCCAGATTAAATTTGTACTTTTTCATATAAAATCTAATTTATTGGGGGATGATACTATAATAGATTACAGGTACTATATGTGCTAAGCAAGTAATTCAAGTCTTAGTTATAACATCTAATATTATTGCTATTATTATTTAGTTTTTTTTGTATTTTGTCGGGATTTTTTTTTTAATTCGCAAATTTTATGATCATTTTATTCTAGTTATTATTTTTTTGCTACCTCATAGTCACATCAGTTTATTATGGTATATTTAAAAGTCTGATTTTATGAAAAATTTAAAATTAAGAAGGGCGCAAAATCTACTTTTTTTCCATCAAAATGTATAGAGTCATTCGACAGTGCATTTTTTAGATCACTGTATATTATTCTGATAAGCCTGGTGGTACAGTCCATCATGAATGAAATATCACAGGATATTGAGGTATTTTTTCATATCACCAGGTGTTTTTTTCATAACTGAGTTTTAAAATCACTGGCCAAACTAGCTGTAAATGTAACCTCAAATTTCTACAAAAAAAAACTAATACAACTCCAAACTTCCTGTGGCAGCACCAATTAATAATATCCATAATTAAACTCAAAGCAGGGAAAATGTGACGTCTTGCATGTGACCTTTTAGATATATCTCTTGGGGGCATATTGGTTAAATCGATATTGATTTTATAATGAGTAATGGTCTGCTTAATAATCTGGAAAGTACACACTACATAAATTGGACTGAATTTATGGGGCTGGTGACAAAAAGTGTTTACACAATCCTGAAAATGAATATTTTTTTACAGGAAAAAAGGCATAAAAAATCAAATATGTACTCAAAAATGTACTCACAATTGTGTCTCAAAAGCAATGAAGGCAGGTGTACATAAGATATGATTTGTCTGATACTAATAATAGAAAATAGTAAAATGGAATAAAATTTCAAAACTGTAAAAGTTTCAAATTTGAAAACTAACATAATTATTTGATTTCTGGTTAGCTATTATAAATGATAATTACTAATGTGTTTTTATATATATTTTTTAATGTGAAAAAGTAAATGGGGTAATTTAACGCCATTTTCGTTCCAGTGAGGTTCTCTAGTAAACAATCCCAGGAAGCATGTTGCATTTTAATTACCATTTTTATTAGCCGACATGATTAGTTTTATTCCATCGGCTTTTATTCTCCCTATTGTTACGGTATTTTAGGACGCTATAAACCAGCTCTGGGAGGGTCTTGTAAACAGCAGCTCGGAGCAGCACACATGCTACTTGTCACTCTGCCCATTAAAGGTGATTAGAAAAATGCCTGTGTAACTTGCCTGGGTGATCAGCACCGCTTAGTGCTGCTACATTGGCCACGTAGGATACACATTTCAACCCATTCTCACCTGACTTGCCACCTCAGTAACCCCCCTGCAGCTCCGTCATCAATTCATAAGGAGCCAAGGCTGAGTATGGGTTAAAAACTCTATATCATAACCAGTATAAAAAAAATGCACCCCATGTAGGAGACTTTTGTTCTCATGGATTGTGTCTTTTTGGACAAATTAGAACATAATAGTAAAAGAAAAAGAAAAAATATGCTATTATTCCAAATTTCAAAGAAAACTCCACCTGTTAATCCTATTACCACTCTATTTTTGAAGAAAGCTTGCAGGTCTTTGCTCAAAAACCTTTGTTCTGCTGCCATAGCCCCACAATGCATTGTGACAGTCAGGCTTAACTACCATGCACCCATGTACTCTCGAGGTGGCTGCAGCTCATGTCAGTCCCTTATCATGGTTTAGCTTAATTTTTTTACCCCGTTATTAGTGAATCCCAATGAAATGGAGACAAGATGGCTGGGGTTATATATTTTATCTTATTTAAAAATGAATTAAAATTTAAAAATGAAAAAAAAAAGAATATTTTTGCACCAGGTGTCAAAATAGATGCTGAGAATTGGTTGCATAAGACCTATTTTTAACATCAAGATGATAGACAATTTCTCAACACATATGGTCATAAAGCCAAAGACAGTAAAAAAATGCGTAAAATCCATATGGGCAATGAAATATGTTTTGTCCTCCCATATGGACTGAGTGTAGAAGAACAGAAGAATAAGGCTAGCCAAGTTTGGAGGTGCTACCTAGAGATCACCCCATTTTCAGTTACTTAATAAATAGATATTAGGGTTTCCAAAACCTCAATTACTATCTACGTCTGTCTTCTTTCTTTGAATATGCATTGTGAGGACACCAGAAGCGCAGAAGTTCCCTCTTCATTCACTGCTGGCCAGCATATGGTGGAGTGGCCTTTGTTAACAGAGAGGCCAACAGTCAGTAACCCTCGGACTACTGGTCTGTTCAACATATGCTGCCTTTTCTTTTGTTGCGGCCTGTAATGTATTCTGTAGTATAGTTTGCTGAATTCTATATTCGGCCTTGGCGTCCCTTGAATCTAGAAGAATAATGAAGTACCTGTCTTGATTTCCACTATTCCTGTTACCACTGTGCATCTAGTGAGTCTTTATGTGCATTTGGAAGTCCATGCTGTTTACCTGGTAGGTGGGGAACAGTTACTTGGTATAACGTATTGTCCTCTGTCAGAGGTTCCCCCCGACCATACTGTAGCCATGATTATGAATTCAAGTGCTGAATTGTTTTTAACGTTAAAGTCAAATGGGTGTGAACCTTGACTAACGTCTCCCCATCCTCCCTTTGTGATGGCCACACAAAAGACTACCCGTCCCTTCTCCATTCTCATTCACTCTTTATTGTTTCTCCTCTCAGAGGGCTTCATTTAATTTCATATATTGACCCCCCCCCCACCCCCACCGCCTATGTACTATGTGTTGAGAGAACAGATTTGCCGAATGCATATAATACCAAGATATTTGTTCTCTTCTCCCATCCCATGGATAAAAAAATGGAAGTGGAAGAAAAAGATGAAATATTTTAGCGAAAAGTTGGGTCTCCAAAGAGCTCCCTCATTATTCTGCAAATGTCAGGAGATGAGGAACAGTGCAAAGAAAATTCTTTTATGTGTATGAAGCCATCTTCTTCTTTCTCCCTTCTCTGTTTTGCTTTGTTGTAAGTCTTTGATGTTCACATCTCTGCTGAAAATTGTTGTCACATTTTTTTTTGCTTACCAAAGAGCCCCAAGACAGAGATGTGGTCTCCAGAAATACTCCATTAGAACCCTATAGGTCCATATGTGAATTTAATTTAGATTTCTTTATAGTTTTGGTTGTCGCTGTGTTTCTTTTTACCATAATTTTATCAATTCACTTTTTAAAAGTCCTCTTAGAATCGATTATTAACACATTGTAGTTAATAGAGAGTAGTAAGCTTATATTTGGTGTATCTGACTCTCTATTTGATGGTTCCAATATACTGATTGATTTATTATACATCACATGCATCATTATTAAATTATATCCCTTCATGCCTCATATTATTAATATATCATAAACCTCATTATTAAATAATACACCATTCACCTTCTACTACATGACGCACCATGTAAGGTCTTCTATGTTATTAAATAATGCAGCATGTATTATATTATTACATATTGCACCACGCGCTATCTACTACATTGTCAGATAGTATACCACGCACCAATTTATTACATAATGCACCATCTACCATGACGTACCATGTAGCATCTCCTCTGTTATTACATAATGCACCATCTATTACATGACGCACCATGTAGCATGCTCTATATTATTACATAATGCACCATCTATTACATGACGAACCATATAACATGTGCTATGTTATTATATAGTGCACCATCTATTACGTACCGTCTAGCACAGAGATCTCAAACTCGTGGCCCTCCAGCTGTTGTAAAACTACAACTTCCATCATGCCAGGAGAGCCTACAGCTATTGGGGCATGCTGGGAGTTGTAGTTTTACAGGAGGGCCACGAGTTTGAGATCTCTGGTCTAGCATTTGCCATGTTACTACTACGTCATTACATGATACATCATTCTCTACATTATTACACAATGCACAATGTGCCTCATGGTCAGACAATGCACCATCCGCTGTGTAATACAGTATGTATTAAAATGGTACCTGCTGCATGTACCATCTACTAACTTGTTACATAATAGGCCATGCACCGCATTATCAAACAATGCACCGTCTACTATGGAATGCAAAGGGTAACATCATGGTACATTACCATACCATGCAACATGTACCATAGTATTACATTTGGTACCGTGCACCATCTACACCATATTGCACTATGCAGCATCCGCTAAATCATGCACCATGTACCATGTTATTACGTAATGCACCATGTACCATGTTATTACGTAATGCACCATGTACCATCTGCTGCATTATTACGTAATAGGCCATGCACTACATTATGATATCGTGCACTCTCGCTATCGCCAACTACATAAAGCACCTTATAGCATCTACTATGTTATTAAAGAATGCAGCATGTACCACGCTACTGTGTAACAAACCATCTACTACCCTATTAAATAACGCACAATGTGCCACGGTATTAAACAATGCTACATCTATTGCACAATGCACCATGCAGCATGTTATTTACTACATTACTACATAATGCACCATCCACTTACCTTATTACATAACACACCAGGTAAACCACATTATTATGTAATGCACCGTCTACTACTACTATGTTAATTGCATTATACGCACACTATTCATAACTGCCCTATATGCCCCATTATAATATAATGCACTGTCTACTACATTATTACATACTGCATTATATGTACATTATTAGTAAATGCCCTATACGCCCCATCATTATATAATGCACTATTATGTTTTTACATACACCTTGCAGCATCTACTAGGAATAATGCGCTACATTATTACATTATTATTATTGGGTGTAATATTACGTATATACTGCACCCATATACCACGTTGTCAGTCATTTACTATAATCTATGTATTTGCATTATGCACCTTGATAATAAAGTAGACTTTTGGCTGCTACCTTCCCAAGATAACATTGATCAGGCATTACTAGTAAAGTAAGGAGAGGGGGTCAATTAGAACAATTCCCCCAGAACAGAATTATGAGGGGAATCTTTAACGTCAGTCTATGTTGCTGTAATTTCTGCCAAATTCATCAAAAGTCACTCAGTGTTCGATAGCTTTGGGCATCTTGAAGTCTAACATTTCTTTTCTGAGATGTTACTTCATGTGCTATGTCTCCACTTTACTAAGAGAAAGGTTGTGTCAATTTTTGCAAATTTTTAAAAAGGTTGCAGTTAAATCTTGCTTAAATCAGCTCGATAAGCTAACCACGCCTACTGACCTACCCACTACTGACGCCTACTGACCCACCCGCTTTTCAAACCTGAAGTGAGCAGTGTAAAAATGCAGACTGTTGCAATTTTTTTTTCGCAAATAACCCATAAGTCTGGAGTGCAGGGCTTGAGAAACACCCCTCGTCCTCAAGTCCGTTATTCAGTCTCCATAGACAAGAGGGGAAACATACAGACCTGAGGAAGGCAACAGCCATTTCGCATTGTGCTGAACTTCCTCTGGCCTGGTCACAGGACGTACAGCACAGCAGGAAATGACCATTGACTTGCATGGGTCTGTATGTATCCCACTCCTCTATGGAGACTAAAATAAAGAACTTAGTTTTAATACCTGTGATTGTCGTCAGCGTTATCTATCCTGGGAGATGTTACATTATGCACCTTGCTTCATCTCCTACATTATTACATAATGCACCATGCACCATATTATTACTTAATGCACCGTGCACCATTTCATTACCTAATGCAACATGCAGGAAATTGTTACCTAATGCACCATGCACCATATTATAACCTAATGCACTATGCAGTGTAATAATACCTAATGCACTATGCACCATATTGTTATCTAATGTGCCATGTACCATATCATTACCTAATGCAATATGCAGGATATTGTTACCTAATTCACTATGCACCATATTATAACCTAATGCACTATGTAGCATATTATTATTTAATGCACTATTCACCATATTATTACATAATGTACTATGCACCATATCATTACCTAATGCAACATGCAGCATATAATAACCTAATGCACTATGCAGCATATAATAACCTAATGCACTATGCAGCATATAATAACCTAATGCACTATGCAGCATATAATAACCTAATGCACTATGCAGCATATAATAACCTAATGCACTATGCAGCATATAATAACCTAATGCACTATGCAGCATATTATTATCTAAGGCACTATGCATATATTATTACACAATGCACTATGCAGCATATTATTACACAATGCACTGTGCAGTATATTTCCTAAAATGAAAAGGTCTGGTACGCCTGATGAAGGGACTGGTGATGTCCCGAAAGCTCGCTATGTAACATCATTACTTCTATTTTTGTTAGCCATTAAAAGGTATCAAACCTGCAATACTCTTATTTTGTTTCTCTTAATGAGAGCACTAAACTAGTATATTTCCTAATGCACTATGCAGCATATCATTACCTAATGCATTATGCAGTATATAACCTAATACACTATGCACCATGCATTTAATGATCCACACATCAAGAACCATCCAGCTCCATATATCACATTACTACATACATTGCGCACCATGCATTACATTGTCAAATAATACACTAGAAACAAAATTAGAAGACACTGTGCAGCACGTTTTTATAATGCACACAGTAACATATTAAATTACTTAATGCAATGGAGGATATTTACCGTGAGGGGTATTTTTAAGTCGGTTTTGCAAGCGTCTGGGTTGTCGTAATTTGCTCCAAAACTTATTTTAATGCAGTCTGTTTGATAAATGTGATTCATCTGACACTTCTGTTTCTTTTACTGCAGTAAGCTTGCAACTATTTTTGCTTTTTTTTTTAACTTGCAGTTAATAAATCTGGCTTCAATCAGTTCAGCGGGCTAACCACTAAAACCCACTTTAGGCCTCATTCACACGTCCGTATAATGTGTCCGCATCCTTTCCGCATCCGTTTCCGCAATTGCGGACAATTATGCGGATAGGATGCGGATCCATTCATTTCAATGGGTCCCGAAAAAATGCGGACAGTACACCGTGTGGTGTCCGCATCCGCGTGTCCGTTCCGACTGTCCTCATAAAGAAATCCTCCTGTCCTACTTTTCTCCCAAATTGCGGTCCGTAGCACAATGAAAGTTTATGGATCCGCAAAAAATGCGGAAGACATGCGGAAAGGCATCCGCATGTCATCCGTATTTGCGGATTCCGTTCCAGGAGCGGAAAAAAAAAAAGAAAAGGTACAGATGTTATTCATCCCTCGGTTTTTGCGGATCCACAAAAAACGTATGACATATGGATACATCCTTTCAGTTTTTTACGGAAAAACGGAACGGATGTCCTGGAAAAACTGAGTTTTTTGCGGAACAACGGATCCGCAAAAAACTGAGTTTTCCAGGATGTGAACAAATACGGACATGTGAATGAAGCCTTAGGCCTCATTCACACGTCCGTGAAATTCGTCCGCATCCGATCCGCAATTTGCGGACCGTTTATGCGGATAGGATGCGGATCCATTCATTTCAATGGGTCCTGGAAAAATGCGGATAGTACACCGTGTGCTGTCCGCATACGTGTGTCCATACCGACTGTCCACATAAAGAAATCCTCCTGTCCTACTATCCTGATTTTGCGGTCCGTTGCCCAATGCAAGTCAATGGATCCGCAAAAATGCGGATGACATGCGGAAAGGCATCCACATGTCATCCGTATTTGCGGATTCCGTTCCAGGAGGGGTGAAAAAAAAAGATGTTATTCATCCTTCCGTTTTTTGCGGATCCGCAAAAAACGGATGACATATGGATACATCCTTTCCGTTTTTTACAGAAAAACGGAACGGATGTCCTGGAAAAACTGAGTTTTTTGCGGAACAATGGATCCGCAAAAAAATGGCCGTTTTCCAGGATGTGCAAAAATACGGACGTGTGAATGAAGCCTTAATGTGGTGGTATAAAAATTTTAAACCTTTCAAATTTTTTGTGCCCCACTTTGCAGCTTTTTGAAGACACATTTCTGGAGTGCATGGCTTGATACATTTCCCCCCATGTAGCATGCTTTAGATCATAAAACAATACCCTAGGGGGATAATTATAAGACACCATGCGCTGTATTATCGTAATATTCCATGCACCTTCTTATTAAATAATGATCACGGGGGTGTGTGGGATAAACAATTCATTGTAAGGATTGAATACAGAATAGAAATATTTGTTTAGGTGTAAAAAAAAGCAAAACATTACCAATTGATGGGTAAAATCATTGAGAACAGCAAGCCTGGTATAGGACATTATGTCCTGTTAGCATCAAATCCTGAACCACAGTGCGGCTCTTCCATTTTGATGTTTCTCTTGTGAAGAACAATGAGTATCATGCTGAGCCTGTAACCGGCCTGCATGTTGCATGTGACCAAACGTGTCTACTTTTCATTCATTAGCATCCTGACCGTGGCTGACTTGCCTGAATACCCTGTCACTGTAGGCGTCACAGTTCTGGAGCCTGCCAGAGTATACCATGTAAAGACAAGTCATGCGTTCAATGCAGAGTGGCATCAACCCAGAGAATGCTTTTCATAGTGTAGGTGATGGTGAAATGCGATTATACATTAACCCAAAGAGCCGTATTCAGAGGTCAGGGTGAAACAGTCAGCCTACTGTGAATTGCTAGGAAAAGGGATTTCTGCTGTTAAATTTATTGAAAATTTCTCCACCCTATGCATTGGGTTATGTGCCCATCATGGCTTACTATATAATTTTACTATTCTACCCACTGACGGACTACTCCCAGTTACATACTGTAGGAAGCCGATAATGTTTTGTTTTAAGTGTAGGTGGAGTAAATCGAGAGAACCTTGCAGAGACCTTCTGGAAATCCTTCACAAAGCCGCCCCGTAGCCATCACTGTATATACAACAATTCAAGTAGAAACCTTTAGGATGCTTTTGATAAATACTCTCCTGTTCAAGTTCAACTGACTGATCTGAATTTTAGACCAGTTATACTGGGTTGGCCAGCCTTTGGAGTGTCTTGTAAACCCCTCCTTCCTGGGCAGACCTAAAAAGGGAAGCATATTTATCTGCTCCCCACCATTGGGTCCTGGCTCTTTCGCTCCAGATCCGTGGCTGCCTTATTTAGGTCCCCCACTGTGAACATTCAGCTTGATGCCATTGTAGGCTATCATTGGCCACAGCGGTGACCTTCCCCTCGTGGCTCCATGTCAATTGGTCACGTGATGCAAGAGAAGCAGGTCATCCATGCACCCAATGATTGGCTGCAACTGCATCAAAGCAAATTTTGACAGAGCGGGACCTGAACAAGGTAGCTGAGGCCTAGGAGTGAAGGAGCTCGGAAACAGTGGTGGGGAGTAGATAAATATTTAATTTGAAAGTCGGCCGAGGAGATGGAATTTGTTAATAACCCCTCCCCCCCCAAAAAAAAGCAGCTATGGAGCAGCTAAGAGTAGACTAAGACAAGCAAGTTCTAGTTTTGTAAAAAATCAAGTTGCATCCAAATCCAAATCTTTGGTCATTAAGTTCTGGTGAATTTTGGAGAGAGAGTAAGAGACAAGAGTCCTAGGAGACCTCAGGGTGTCATGCACACATTTTCAGGCCAATTGGAACAATTTTGATTTGGGTAAAAATTAATTCAGGCCCAATCGAATTGGTTGACTTATTCAGTTGAATCAAACCCTATTATTTTTTTTCTACTAGAGATGAACAAATTGATTTATCTCATCAGCAGGGCTTCTTCTCTTGTGAGGGGCTGTCCCTGCAGGTGAAGAAGCATCCACTTGCTGCAATATTGACAGGTCTGTCCATTTAGCTCAGCCCTGACAATTTTCTGCCGGAAAGGCCCCCACAAGTGAAGAATCCCTCCTGAGGAGACAAATCTATTCGTTAGAATCTCTGCCTTAGACCTGTTGAGAGTAGTGGGGTGCCAGACCCACCTAAAAGCTCCTTCTTTAGAAGCGATGTATGTTATCATTACTTGCATGAACCACAAATGAAGCTGAGCAGATTGGTCCATTATGATTCAGACTTCTAAGACAGAGGAAGGCAACCTCCGGCACTCCAGCTGTTGTGAAACTACAACTCCCAGCTTGAATACTTACTCTGCTCTTCTCAGAACTCTCATAGAAATGAATGGAGCATACCGATTTCACAACAGCTGGAGTGCCGGCGGTTTCTGACTCCTGTTCTAAGACTTCTCTTGCATACTGCAGCAAAGTATGGAGGAAGCCACCTGGAATCCAACATATTGTATAGTGATTGCTGACCCATAAGTATGATGGTCATTGTACACTATGTTTTATTCATAATGGCTTTACCTGAACGTATAGGCTCGTACCGTGTCATGTACATAGTAATGACTCAACATTCATAATATTATAGGCAATGTGGCTTCCCATATTACAGGCCCCATAGAGTGCACTATACGGCAACATACTGAGTAGAGATGAGCGAATCATTCAAAATTTTATTTGCCGAATATCTGACAAGATTCGTATTCGCACAAACTTATTCATCGAATCTACGTAAAAAAAAACAATCGTTGTTTTGCGAACATTCCTGCGTATATTACGTACGTGCTGTCAGTGTAGTTAAAAGTTCGCAATATGTAAGCATTAGCGTACAAAAGTGCGCACAAATCCTTAACGTACAATTGACGCGCGAATGCGTCATACGCACGAGGCTAGGCTGCGGCCTAAAGTCTTTAGAGGCAGACTACATGAACTAGAAAAATAAGGTGCTCACTGCTGCTAGCTTTCAATAAGTTAATAATTTACTAAAAACACTGTACAATAAGTGCATTAATAAGACACATTGAAGTACCAGAAAAAGAATACACACAATGGGCTAAAGTGCTGAACCATTAAAAACAGTGTAGCTAAAATACAGCAAATTATGGAAACATTTCAGTGCAAGCAATTTCACATTTGCAAGCATAAAAGGCTCAGATATACGTTTGAGTCTCTCCTTATGGTTCCTACTTGGCTTGGCAATGATAAAACAGACTGTCTGGAACACATATTCCAAAATTCAATTGTAATCCACGTGAGGTAAAATTGTAATCCAAACAGGTAATGTGTAATCCACATGGATAATAGAGAATAGCAGCAAATAGAGAACCCTTTTTGCAAAAGGGGCTCCCAAATAACCTGAGAAGGGGGGAAAAAGGAAAATAGGCGCACTTCGGCGCAACAGAGAATTTTCTGCAGAACGGGGGGAGTGCTGACAGCCATGTCCATCTGGGTGAGAGTCAAACGGAGGCAATACAAACAAACAAAGATAAAAAGTGCCAACTAGCTCTCACCCATCAGGTGCAGTCCATGGAGTGGCTTCCATAGGTCCTCCTGCAGTATTTTACGTTGGGTTTCTCAGATGAGGGACCTGAAATCCTCCTTGCTCGAGTTGCTGCTGAAGGTCATAAGAGGATGCTCCTGCCTCTTGTAGTGCACGCTCGCTGCAGCGGTGGAGCTCCAGTGCCCTCTTGTTCCGGAATTCGGACTTGACCGGGTCTGGGTGGTGGTCACGCTGGCGAGTGCTGCAGCCACTTGAGCTTTTCCGGATCCTCCTGCCAGGACAGCCGGAGTAAGAACCTCCGGCTGCAGCGGTTCCGGAAAGGTTGCATCCAGGGAAGAAGACCCAGCTTCCCCGGCTGCTGCTGGCTTCACCTTCCACGGCAGCTGGTACTGGTGGATCACCGTAGATTGGAAGGTGAATGAAGACGTAGTCAGCTGACCCACCTGTAAGGACTGTGGTGGTGGTGGTGCTGGCAGTCCTGGAATCAGATGCTCCGGCTGAGGCTGTGGCTTTTCCCTGAACCGGAGGACGCAATCTGGGAACTCCTGCAGGCAGCGCAAGCGTCCTGAACCTGGTGGTTCATCCGACCACACTTCTGGTTCCCTTGTAGGCACCAGAGGCTGCAAAAGGAGGTTAACCCCGGTTGCAAATGAGCCTTTCAGGGACGCCATGGGGGTGTACTACACCTGATCCCCCACATACAGGCTATGCCGATGTGGCAGGTACGGCCATTTCACCGACCGGCAACCCACAAAATACTCCTTCCCATTCTCGTCATCCTGCAGGAAGCCAGACCCTCGCACAACTAAAAAAACCAAACCACAATTCCCTTCCTGCGTTCCAGTGAAGGATCTCCCGGCCTAGGGTGGTCAAGTACCTGTATGACCCAGTCCTCCACTGCGGTTTTATACTCCCAGAGGGTCTGTACATTGGCTGTCACAAATGCCGGAACAATGGGGTTCTGGTGTATGGAAGGGGTGGATGTCCTCCTGGGTGGCGAAGTGGACGCTCCAGCCACCTCTGCTGAATGAGACAGAGGGGACACTCCAGCCGCACGAAAAACTGCAGATGCTCCAGCCGCCTCACTAGTCGCAGCAGCAGTTGATGACCCAGACACTGAAGCTGTGTTTCTCTCGCAGAGTTGAACCTGTGACATTTTGATGTCTGAAGCGGGGGGTGGTTCTGGTAACTCGTCCCCAAAGGACATTTCGTTCCAGTTGGGACGCAGGTCACGCAGCTTTTTTTGAGCCATGCTTGCTGTTGAAAATACTTGCTCTCAGGTCAGCAGTCAGCACTGGTCGAAACTGGTTCAGACTGAGTGACTCGGCGGAGTGTGGAGTACTGAGGGAGGAGTTTTCACTCCCTATACGTGCAAATAGTTAGTTCACGGTGGGCTGGGCTGTTTTTTCCAGTTCTGAGGGGGCGTATCTTCACTTTCCCGCTCTTGCATGGGCGTATCGTCATTGTCCCGCTCACGCATAATGCGTATGTTTCGTATGGTTCATACGTATCGTACGTATAGTTAGCATGTAAAATTTTGCATACGTAAAGCGAATCACCTAATATTCGTATTCATAGTAATATTCGTAATACCATACAGTGCTCAAACAATACCAATATCCAGTGGCCAACTAAGAGCTCCATACAAAAAGTAATTTGATAACAGTACTTTACAATAACTACAGCTATACAGTTAATATTAGGATTTGAGGTAATTGCAAACCTCTATTGCCAGACCCTCTGTGGCAGCACCCTTTCATAGGGTGATTATTGCATGCTGGGTCACACATCTGCCTGGTAAATACAGTGCATGAACTTGAAACTGTTGCTTCTCTTATCACATTATCACAGAAGAAGATAATGAAGCTTATGCATTTCAAGCCTACTAGACTCACTCTTATCATAAGCTTGTCATCATTTTCCTATGTTGCTAGCGGGGTGACCGATAAATTCTGGGTCGCTCCTGTACTTGCTTTGGTTTCCAGTGGCAGAGTACAGTTGTAGTAGCCAGATCTGAAGCTGCACTTGTAATAGTACTCTTATATTGGTTTCTACCATTAGGATTAGTGGATATTAACGGCTTTCATAAGACTGGTGGAGTTATTATGATACAACCATTGACCTCTTTGGTTCCATCTTTAGGCCTCGGTCACATGACTGTGTCTGTATTTCAGTCTACAAACCACAGATCCGCAACATACGGATATCTTGTGCACTCCATATTTTTTTGACTCCCATCAATAAAAACAACTTTTCTGAAATGCAGACCAGAATAGGACATGTTCTATAATTTGATCTTCAAAAAATCCAGATATGTGCATGGTCCCATAGAAATGAATGGGTCAGTGTGCTACCCACAGGAAATGCTGGTAGCACACGGATGAAACATCTGGTCATGTGCTTGAGGACTTCTTTTTATGTGACCCTGATTTATTAAATTTGTAGTAGACAGTATATCAGTTTCACCTTATAGTAGACTGATACACTGTATGTATTTTTTTGCTATCAAAATAGTGAAAAGTACTTCATGACATTTAACCAATCAAGCCTTGTAATTACTAGAGGAAAGCTCAGAGGTTGTGACACATATATCTTAATTACTAATTCCACATGGTCCTCCTAGGTGGTACACAGTAGAAGTGCTTCTTAATCCAGTTGTAATGTACCCCAGCAGGGAGTGTTTTCCAGATTCTTTCTATTCACAGGTGGAATAATATGTAGCAGATGTAGTGAACTAATCATTAATTAATGCTCCTGGTAGGATATCTGGAGCACGTTCTCTGCCGGAGGTGGCTAAGGGCAGGGTTAAGAAGCTTTCTTGTAGTTCATAGTGTTCAGGAATCTTATACACCAAAAGCAATAAGGTATCTTATCATTTCAAGCATAAATTTATCGCAGTTTGTCTCATTTCTATACTTCTATCCATCTGATTTGTAGACTACAGCAGTGACTTCCAACTATTTATCCCAAATACGCTCAGGGCCGTGGTCAAGCTAAGCATTCCATCATTCATGGTCAGAGCTATATTCTGGCTTAGATATACTGACTGTTCTGCCTCCCCCCATGTCATCTCTACTGTCAGTGACAGCTCATGCTGCTCCTGTTTTCTGAAGAACTTTTTTTTTTCCGGCTTTGAGAAACCACCAAGGTTTCTGCTAAACCTTGGTTGGTAGAAACTAAGACACATTTTGTAGATGATCCCTGTACCAATAAAGTATATGAGAAGAAAACAGCCCCATCCTATTTTGTCTTTGGTAAGAGGATGCATATAAAACTTCCTATTAGGCTGAGTTCAGTTATTTCCATTAGTGGTTGTTAGCCAAGACCAGTAGTGAAGCCTCCTCAGAGATCCGGTATAATGGAAAGATCGGCACCTGTTTTGTGTTTTTTAGACCCACATCTGGTTTTGGTTCACAATAACTGATGGAAATAACTGATCAAATAACTGAAGTGTGAACTCAGCCTTAATGGGGTTTCCAGAGTCCTCAGGAGAGATCATCACTGATTCATCAGTGGAACTCATGGCACCTTCTCTGATCAGCTGAATGACATGCGTCAAGTGAATGGGACTAAGGAGAAAAACCACGCATAGCCACTGCCGTATGTAGGGCACCTTGCCTGTGTAAACAATGAAGTAGACGATCCTTAAAGGGGTATTCCTATCTTAGACTAGGTTCTATCTCTGTTATCCAGCAGAAGAGCAGAGCACTAGAATTATCATATTCTGTCGAAGCAGTACACTGCCGAGCAATGCAAGACCCAAGTTGTTCCTAATAGGATCCAGCAGAATAAATGGTGGCTTTCTGCTGGAAAAATACCACTGCATGCAGGGATTTATGCTGGAATCACGATGATCTGGCGATGCCCATAAAACCATTTTATCTTTACTTTGCAAATTAAAATTCCAGTGGCAATTACACCATACTAACTCCTACATGTTTCAGTCATTGCAGCAATCTTAGTCATGGCCATGACTAAGATCGCTATGATGACTAAAATGCGTAGGAATCAGTACGGTGTGATTGCCACTGGAAGTTTAATTCACAAAATAAAGATGAGCTTGTTTTAATCGAGTGCTGGACGATAATTGGTTGGATATTTGTAACGTTTGCTGGGACGAAGTTCGTGCACTGGAACTACTACCCCTGTCCGGTTTTCTTTCTGGAGATGCACTGCTATGCCGGACATGGTAATTCTGGTAGTCTGCTCCTCTGACAAAACTGACTACCAGGATACCAAAACAGAGATGTGAACCTTATCCAATCATGCCTGAGATCGGAGTACCAGTAGTATGTGAGATTACTGCCCTCATGATCACTAGTAGTGTTGACAAAGTGGAATTTGATCCGAATTTCAGGGAAAATTCAATTCAACGCAAAGCTGAATTTTCCCTGAAATGGCGGTAAAAATAAAACAAAAAAAAGACATACTTACCTCATCCGATTGAGTGCAAAGAGCCAGGCACCGTCATCTTGATTGAACATTCAGCGCGAAATCCCGTGCACAGTGACGTATGACATCAACGCTTTGGCCGAAACAAGGTTTCGCACTGGATCTTCAATCAGGATGGCGACGGCTGGCTCTTTGCGATTAAATGGATGAAGGTAAGTATGATTTTATATTATATATTTTTAAATTTTACACTGTAATATTGATGTCAGATGTCGCGACCAGCTATGAACGTGCCATCTGAGGGGTACAGTAATGGGGAGCTGCGTGGTCATTACACCCACAATTACAAAGAAATGCACTTGAATTTTTGTAAAATTCAGTGAAGCAGCTGAATCGAATTTTCCAACACCATCTATATTGGTTAAAAGGATATGTATAACTTTATTATTACAGATATTTAACGGATAGGACATAGATGTTTGTAGTTTGAAGAATAGATGATTTGTAAGATTATGTTTCTGCTGGATAATCCTTGTAAATATTTCTCATAGGAAACTCCAGATAACATGGCGCAGTTAGATAATCTCTCCAGATAGACTTGTCTCTGTGCCGCTATCTAGGCTGTTATAACGGAAATTGTGTTATTGATTGATACATGGATGTATACTGTGGAGATGGAGCAAGTACAGGGTATTTTATACCTCTTAATTATCATTAACCATGTATGGAAACTGTCAAGGCTATTCGAGTGGGACCCATTGTGTGCTAAATAATGTCCTGCAACCCAACAAAACACATCTTAGTATTTGTAGATAACCATGTACAGGCCACAAAACTAGAGGTAAGAAAAAAAGCTACGGCTACTGCTCTTTGTTAAGTCTCTGCTGTGCCCCTTTTGACCAATGCCTGGTTTTTCCACTTAAAAATAAACTCAATGGAAACTGTAGAAAATGTGAATGAACTCCCCTTCCCCCAGTAGTCTGCTGGAAGCTCCACTTTCTGTAGATAGCATCCTGTTTAATCTCCTGCTTTGCTGTTATAGCTGTTCTGTATGCTGTACATATGATGACCCCCTGCGTATATGCTAGAAATATGATATATATAGCAATTAGTGATGAGTGAAGTTTTCAAAAATTTGATATGAAGTTAAATTTTCGGATTCGGAAATCGGATTCCATTGTATGTAGCGGCTGCAATGATGGGAAATGGTGATCACAACCCAAATCTTGTGCGTGCTGAGGTGATGACATCACCATGTCATCACATTGGGCAGATGTTGACATCAGCAAGCGCAAGATTTGGTGAGAAACAGGAATTTTCCTTTTTTTTTTCACCCCAGAAACAGCACTACTCCTGTCCATGTATCGTATTGCAACTCATCCCCACTTAAAGAGGTTATCCTGTGACTAATGTAAAAAATGAAAATAAGACATCACATAGTACATGACAATCTCTTTCTTACAAAGCTAGAACCAGGCCTGTACCTCTCTGTACCAGAGATCTCCTCATTCATTGCTCTGCTAGATTTATATCAAGCTGACAGCTCAAGGGGAGTGTCTTTTCTGCTGCAGCTAAGGGGACGTGTGTCAACTCTCCCTATCACAGCTCAGGAGGAAGTTGAAGGATGAAACTGAGCATGTGCGGCCATCTCAGTAAGCAGGTCAAAGAAATAAGAAAAAAAACAAACAGCAGGTGGGGCTATACAGACATTTTATTGAATAACTCAGTGGCTAAATTTTAATTACATGCAATTACAAAAGTATTCAGATCCAGGTACTGGTTTGAAAACTGCAGACTATTTTTCTTGGGACAGCCTCATTAAGTAAAGGGACAGGCAGGCACAGCCTATCGACAGGAGTAGAGCTCTTTCTGGGGGGAAAAAGCTGACGCTTTATCCTGGACATCCCGTTTTAATGTGTGCAATGTGAGTTACATGCCAGGCGAGGACACATGAAGTCACTTCCATTGGACGCCTCATTATAAGGGAACCGGCGAGCCAAGTCACAGTCTTTTTCCCATTTCACCATATTATCTGCATTTCAGTGAGAACACAAGACACATTCTCTGCTCCCAGAATAGCACATGCCTAGCAGGTATAACATCACCTAGCTGTTCTGCCTGCCATAGCAATAAGGAACACCTTCTAGACCTGCCTTGAGTACTTGATGGTAGTAAGAAAGTAATGAATGACTTTAGCCCCTGTCTGAGGATCACTCTGCACCTACCTGTCTTCCATTTCCTTAAAGGGAACCTGTCACCGAGAAATTCACTGATAGACAGGCACAATGCCTTGTAGGATTGGCTCAGCTGAACGTAATGATGACGAGAAGGAGAGCAGCACCCATAGGTGGGACCGCTTGTAAAGCCGGTGGATGCACGAGGTTGGCAGGGCTCACCTTGCAATGTCGCACTGGGAGCGCAACACCCGAAACGGCGTGGAGTAAAGATTGTTTGATGCTGCCAGGCGTCTTCCTCTAAGAACGGACATGCTAGTCAGAAACAGGGGATGCAGGTGTTGGGATCAGCAGACAGCGCAACCAAGGCAATGCTGGCACCAGATGAGTTGATTAATAACTATATAGATTATAAACTTATAGTTTGTCTCTCTAAGTAACGTGTTTCTGAACTGACCCCCTTCATCAGACCAAGAGCATCTGGCGCCAGCATTGTCTAAGTTGCGCCGTCCACCTATCCCAATGCATGTATCCTCTGTTCCTGACTAGCATGTCCGTTCTTAGAGGAAGACGCCTGGCAGCAGCAAACAATTTTTACTCCACACCGTTTCGGGTGTTGCGCTCCCAGTGCGACATTGCAAGGTGAGCCCTGCCAACCTTGTGCGTCCACCAGCTTTACAAGCGGTCCCACCTATGGGCGCTGCTCTCCTTCTCGTCATTACATTCAGCTGAGCCAGTCCTGATGCCATACAGTGGCCATTGTAAAAAAAAAGTCGAAAAAAAGTATACTTTTTTACCGGACTCTGCAGCATACAAGAACGTGGTATCCTCTCTTTTGTAATGTATACGTCAAACGGAGGCATAAAACGTGATGTGAACCCACCCTAATTTGTATGCAGATGATCAGTTAAGTGCACCAAGGGGGAACCCAAGCCACCCTGTGCACCTTCGCTCCTCCTGCTCCCTCCTCTCCTTTTTGATTGACAGGGTCAGAATCCTCCATTGTCATCTCCATGTAAAGGAGGAGAGGGAGGGGCTGGCAGAGGAAGCAGGAGGAGCAGGAGTACACAAAATGGCTTGGGCCCGCCCTCGGTGCACTTAATTCCTCATCTGCATATGGATTAAAAGTACTTTTTTCCAGATTGAAGCATCAGATCTAAAGTATCATTATATTCAGCAGAGCTAGCACCACTAAGCATTGTGCCTGGTTTAACAGTGAATTTCCTGGTGACAGGTTCCCTTTAAGTAAGAAAATAATAGTGGAAAACAAATATTATATAAATCTGCGAAGTAAATGTAGATGGTAATCTGTCCGCTCCAGTGAAGCGCCTTTCAGTAGCGTATTACAAGTGAGAGTCAAACCGAAATCAGCTTAGCATTTAAACAATAGGATTATACATAGTGGAGAGAGGATTGCTAATTAAAGGAGAGGTTGGTAAGGGGCTAAGGACGGTCTGCTGGGACTCTCCACAGGCTTTATAGCTAAGATGTGACAGGATCAATCCTGCTTAAACCACAGCACAGCTGACGGATCTGAACCAGCTCAAATTGTATGGGGTCACCAACCCTCTAGTCCACTTGTGGTCCTACACAGTTTTACTCATCTTTCTCATATGTATTAAAAAAAAATCTCCAACTGACCTTTGTAATCCTAGATCATTGTCTCTGAAATCCAGTGTTCAAGGAACAGATCGTGTTATGAGCATTTCTCTCAGAGAACACCCTATACTAATGACTGTTGTAGTAAATAAATGACATTACCTGTGAGTAACTGCAGTTGCCTGAAGAATGGATTTGAGATTGAGAGCCTCTGCTTTAGATACTGTATAGATATTATATGTAGTGTGTAGGGCAACATCGGTGAAGCTGATGTGTAATGATCACTATTGTTGGAAATTTATGGCATAACCACAAGATATACCATAAATTCCTTAAAGATTTAGGTGCGACCTCTGGGACTCCCACCAATCTCTAGAACGAGAAGCCCCTGACCCATCCTAGCCACTGCTGTGAATAGAGAGCTGGCCGCCCATGTGTGCCTCACTCTCTTCACTTCTATTGGTGTTCTGTGGACATCAGCAAGCATCTAGGTCGTTGCTGCCATTTGTGTTTGTTAAGCATTTTTGTATGGAACTTGACACTTCTGGACCCCAATTTAACATATTTTACAGGGCCACCTAACCATGCATTATTTATAGTCCTTGTCTCCAGAGGGACCTTATGGCTCTCCTTAAACCTCAAGGCTCTTGTGTGACTCCAGATTATGCACCCCTATAATTACTCCCCAGATAAGACTTTTGATTGGTTGTTTAGACCAGTGTTCCTCAACCCAAGTCGTCAGGATCCACCTGCCAGTCATGATTTGTGAATATCCCACAGAATGAATACATGGGGTAAGTCCTGATGCATTGACAATAATTATATCACCTGCTCAATACTAAGGAAATCCTGAAAACATGAGGTGAGCCCTGAGGACTGGAGTTATGGAACACTGGTTTAGCCCACTGAAATGGTGTCATTAAATAGTATACGCATACAATATAAAAATCTGTAAAAGGGTCTTGCATTGACCATGTGCTATCTATAATACTGGTTTCTTCTTATGTGGCTGAGTGGCCATTAGGTCCCCTCAAGCACCATGCTCATGGTGTGATCTTTATGTGTGATGGAAGTTCTTCTTTTGATAAGGTCTTCCACTGTGCATATTAGAACCATGGTTCTTCCCACTTTAATTAGAATGTGGATAAAGACTAAGCCCCCTGTGATGCTCAGAGAAAATTTGGGTTAGAGGTAAATTCTTACTTCCCATCAGTCCAGCCACCAGAAGCATCTTGATCATATATGTATAGGCAAATGGACCAGCCCCATATAATTCTCCATTTTTCATCCTGAACATGTTGTTTTCCTGAATAATGACTATGCTCGTTCCCACACACAAGGGCCCATGTATCTTACAATCTCAGAGGCCTATATATCTTGTAATTTATGAGAACCACATTGGTGGGTCACTATAGAAGAGAGGAAACAAAACTACTTAGGGTTTATGCAGCCAGTCATTGAGAGATAAGAGTTGCGGGTGGGTGCTTTTTTGGGAATCAGCCTGCTCGCTACTGCCCTGATAGCAGCCCTGCTTCCTGTACTGCACCATATGGTTTAGAACATGTTATATGCAATCTAGAGGGCTTATTTGAACAAAAAAAAAAAATCAATTTTCAGACACCACAGGGTCATTGTGAAGTGATTCGCATAGGTCAGCTCCAAATATAGATCCACTGATTACCATCTTCAGTATTTTTTCATTTTCCTTATGTTGGCCACAGAAGTAGAATTACTCAATTCTCATGTAAATTCTGTCTCGTGCAAGGATTGGGTTTTATTCCCTGTAGGGCTTATCAGCCCTACCTCTGGGTCTTGGTTGTCTTGTGATGATTGACTTGTTCACCCATTGACGTTACATTTTTTCCTCTAGTGTGTGGATGCCATCTGAACAATAGGGGGAGTGAAATAACTGATATGACCTTCATCTTACTTTTCTCTTGAAGCCTGTCATGAGTGACCATGATGTGAGACCTATAACATTGGTTATTTAAACCAATAAAAATTAAATATTTTTAGAAATAACTTTAATTCACAACTATCAAAAGACCAAACAGCAAGTCTGTACTAAACCTGATTTCCAACAAACATTAAATCATTTCAAGACCTTTCAGGATAAGGGTATGAAGAAAAGTGCGAAATTCTGGGGGGAAAAAAACATCAGAGAATTGATTAGAGTCCAGCCAAAGTCTATTACTTTTCTAGGACCCTATAATTTGGTTTCCAAGCAAAACTAAGCCACTGTCAAAATATATGACATTAGATTTCTAATTTTCCTCCTTTAGGATGCTGCCATACTGTGTTTTTTTGGTTTGCATTACGTTTTTAAAGCATCCAAAAAATCTTCCATGTTCTGATTTTAATGGTATTTTTGTTGCTTTTTTTGTGGCATTTTTCCACAAATAGTGTGTTTTTTACGGTCTTTTTTTTCAAGCCATACATTTTTCATAGTTATAGGTAACCCTAATGTGAGGACACCATCTGAACAATAGGGTGAGTGAAATAACCGTAGCTGATATGACCTTCATCTTACTTTTCTCTTGAAGCCTGTCATGAGTGACCATGATGTGAGACCTATAACATTGGTTATTTAAACCAATAAAAATTAAATATTTTTAGAAATAACTCTAATTCACAACTATCAAAAGACCAAACAGCAAGTCTGTACTAAACCTGATTTCCAACAAACATTAAATCATTTCAAGACCTTTCAGGATAAGGGTATGAAGAAAAGTGCAAGTCAGTCCAGCCAAATTCTATTACTTTTCTTATAATTTGGTTTCCAAGCAAAACTAAGCCACTATCAAAATATATGACACAGCTGAAAGCCATAGAAGGAGCTTTCTAACTTTCCTCCTTTAGGATTCTGCCACACTATGTTTGTTTTTTTTCCATTTGTTTTTAAAGGCATCCAAAAAGCCTTCCATGTTCTGATTGTAGTGGTGTTTTGGTTGCTTTTTCTTGGGCATTTTTGACAAATAGTGTGTTTTGTTTGGTGTTCTTTTCACAATCCATACATTTTTTATGGTTATAGCTAACCCCTCTTAACTGTACTGGATAGATTAGATGCCTTACACATAGTATGCTATCATGTGGGAAACCCTTCATGGAATCATGTGCTTCCACTAATTCAGTGCCATTAGGGTATCTTTAAGATGCCTTGAAATAATGTAATATACTTATAATATATAGTTCCCTTAAAAGGCAACATTTATCTTAAATCTGACGATTCCAGCAGTGAACACTCTCTGTATATTTTCAAGGAGCAGACATACCATATGGAGGTCCATTAGGTAAAGAGGCCCTGTCTGTTGGATTGCATGTGAGTCGCTGATCTAATGATTTTCATAGCTCCCAATTACTGGTTTATTATTATAAATGCTTAAAGGGGTACTGAGTTATTCGTGAGCCAGGGGCCCAAATATGTATGAGGACCCCTTGTTGTCACGCCAGGGGTGTAACATGGACAACTGTAGCAAAATGTGGAATTGGCCCCCACTCAACCATGACCATTTTCAGCAGCAAGTTCCAAACATGAAAAGCATATGATTATTTTGGTTTACCTAATACACAGGCATAATGCACACAGTGATGTCAGAATAGTGGCATAAAAGCAAAGTAAAGTTATAGCGCAATCATAATGCACACAGTGACATGACAATAGTTGGATAATTGGTAATAGTTGTAATGCAATAAGTAATCGCCCCAAAGTCATCACTAATATGCAGAGAGGGGCCCCCTTGGTTGTTGGGCCTCATAGTAGCTACTTTGCCTCCTACCCTGGCTGACTCTATATCAAGTATGCAGATTATTGAAGATGTTCACTATAGGAGCCTGACCACTTGTCTTGTTACCAGGCCACATACCCTGAGCGTTTAGACTGCAGTCATGCCGAAGCTCATCAATACTTGAGAACATTACACTACATTGAGAATTATTCACCTGCGCAATATTGTGCCGCTTCTTGTGAGAAATTATGTGATTATTTTTTTTGTTCTAGAGGAATGAGGACCCAGCTAATGTTTGATGTTGATAATTGGCATCACTGAAGGCCTCTAGGCAACAATTTATTTTAATTAATATCAATATTGCACGCTTTGTCTTTTAAACAGCTGAAATACACAGCGCTTCCAAATGAAGTCATTCCAGACAAAACAATCACAGAGAGGCGTAATAATAAGTTTATGCTGTAATAACCTCTGGCCATTAAAACTTCTTTAGTAAGCTTAATACTGAAGTTACAGTACATTCTGCAAAGTATTTGCGCATATAAAAATGTCTCTTCTTTAGAGCATCTGCCCCTGTTTTTTATCCAGATATGTAGAACTGGAATCAAAGGGAAGGTGACAACAGTGACTAAGAAGTTTTTATGTTCAATCTATTTCTTAAGACTTTTGGTGATTTTTTCAATTTTCCTGGCTTCCCATTTACATTTCCATCTTGCAGTTTGTAGCACACTTGCCACTGATCTTCACAATAGGGCAAACTTCCTGCTCTGTGGAGTTCACTTCTCAGCAGTCATCTCATTATTATCACAGGCAGGATTACAATGAAAGCTAATACTTATATACAGAAAATACAGGATCCATCAATCACAATAGTGGATGGACACAGCTTATCTACTCCCCCTCCCTGCACAGTGTGCTCTACACAGATCACAAAACATGTCTACTAAACTCTACCATCACAGGCAGGATTACAATGAAAGCTAATACTTATATACAGAAAACACAGGATCCACCATTCACAATAGCAGATGGACACAGCTTATCTACTCCCCCTCCCTGCACACTGTGCTCTGCACAGATCACAAAACATGTCTAGTAAACTCTACCACAGTCATCTCCAAACTGAAGGTTCTTGAGGTCTTAAGGCACTAGATTTATTGCGCAGAGGTGTACGCCTTTACATAAGTCAACTAAAGGTCTTGTCAACTACCTTCTCTACTTTTGTTGGTTACTATTATTTACATCAGAATCTGGTGTTACAGCTCAAGTCTGCGCCATCCCCTAGTTGGTGGAGATTTGAGGCGCCAGGGATGTGCCTACTTTACTAACAGACCTCTTAATAAATTAGTTCCATCTTACGATGTTGCTCAGGAGATCAAGACTGGAGTATGGGAATGCCGGTCTTGATAAATCTCACTGTTAGGGCTCATTCAGGCGACTGTATGTCCACAATTTGCAGATACACAAAACACGGATACTCACTGTGTGCATTCTGATAGAAATGGCTATTCTTGTCCGCAATTGCGAACAATAATAGGAAATGTTCTATCTTTTTTGCGGAGCCACAGAACGGAGGTACAGATGCAGACAGTACACAGTGTGCTGTCTGCATTTTTTGCGGCCCCATTGAAATGAATGGGTCCTCATCTGTTACGCAAAATTACGAAACAGATTCAGACACATAAATACGGTAAATTGAATGAGCCCTTAGAATGTTGAATTCAAGGGTTTTCACCTTTTAGTTATTAATAAATAATCCTTCTGGATATTTCATCACTATCAGATTGTGGGGGTGTGACACCCGTCACTCCCACCAATCAACTGTTTGCGGCAGCTGCTCGTGACGGCAACTTAAAAGTGGGTGGAGCTGCAAGCAGAAGGCTTTGTCCATTGTGTAGTAGCCATGCTGGGCTACTGCAGTATTCAATTCCATGTCAGCTTACTGCAGCTCAGCTTCCATTCACGAATACTGTAGTAACCCAGCATGGCCTCTACACAGTGGACAGAGCTTTGTCCACTGTTATGTTTCTGACACCGGCAGCTGCCACAAACAGCTGGTCAGTGGGGGTGCCAGGTGTCAGACCCCCACCAACCTAATATTGATGATCTGTCTGGAAGGATAGGTCATCAGTATCTAAAAGATATTAGGCTATTAAAACACCTAAAAGATGAAAACCCCAAACAATATGGAGACTCATGTACAGAAGTAGAGAGGTTACCAGTCACTCTGAGCTTTATATCCCCACCATACCATACCAATACAATAAACCATGGTTGCACATAATCAGCCATCATTTGTAGATTAATATTGTTTGGTCTTATTGGTGCCTTACATATTAGCATGACAATGAAAGGCAAAGTTCCCAAACAGACAATGGATGTGTGGAAATTCAGATGAGTCTTGTGATGGTCAAAATTCAACTCGGAAAGTAGCACAGATGGACTGTTTCCTATCCGTCTATCACAGAGAGGATGCACGATCGATGAAGTGGGTGTCTGCTGGAAGATGCACTGAGGACAACACCAACTGTGCAGATAGGATGTATTTATACAGGCCTATAATAATAAGAGGACACACTCATTGTATTGCGCTGTTTAGAAATAGATCTACCATTAGCGTGCCTGATTTTTGGTTTGTCCTGTTTTATAGTAGGTATTAATCTTGGGCTATATCATTCTGTTAAGTATAGTAAATGTAAGCTTCTTGTGGCCAGAATGTGAGATACTATAGTATATATGTATAAAGTATATGATAAATTATAATAGTGCTCTTTTTTGGCAAAACTACACAGACTAGCATGTCTTGTTAGCCACCAGATGGGAGTTGTAGTTTCGCAACAGTGGGCCAACCAAATTTTACAAGAAGCAGCTCTACTTTATAGAGAGATCAGGGCATGCTCGGAGTTGTAGTTTAGCAACAACTGTAGGGCCAAAAGTGGAGAACCTATTCAGCATTTATTTTAACAGATTGCTTAAAGGGGTATTCCCATCTGAGACAATGGGGGCATATCTCTAGGACCACCACTGGGACTCACACCTGTATCGAGAACGGAGCGGGGAAGGTAGTGGCTGGAGGACCCGGAGTTTCCCTGGGTCCGGCCACAACCGAGCGCTCTCCCCATAGAAGTGAATGGAAGCGCACCACATATGATTGGCCACTACTCCCATTCATTTCTATGGGGCCAGTGGAAATAGCCAAGCCAGCACTTGGCTATTTTCGGCAGCCCCATGGAAATAAATTGAGGGCGGCTGCGCATGCACAGCGCGCCCTCCACGACTTTCAGGGTTCTGTTCTCGGTGTAGGTGGAACCGCCATCTGTCAGACAATGGAGGCATATCTCCTTGCATGACATGGGAAAAGTCCTTTAAGCCTCCATTTTGTACTTCCTTCCATTTCTTTTTAGGGGGACAGTTATCATCCCCTGTATGTCAGAAGATTGTTGTCAAAAAGTCACAAAATGTGGTGCATGTTATGGTTGCGCACAAGTTTGCAACATTTTGGGGGTTTAGAGCTCTACTTGCTACTTTTCTTTAAAAAAATGAGGTACAGTAAAAAAATGAGGTACATTGTGGAATGGGCTGTGTCAGGGCAGCTATAGATGGCCCGGCACATTTATTATAATCTAAGCCAGGAAACTGGAATATATTATAGTGGAAATCTATACCACCCCCTTTGCTGATGTAGAGTTCTGCACAGAAGCTGCACAGAAGCACCAAAATTATTAAGCGGTGGGCATCTATTAGTAAATGTGACGCACTTGATGCAAGCGAGGAATAGATGAGGACCCTGTGTAATACGTAATAAATGCTCCCCTTAGTGATTTGGTTACTAAATTTAGTACTCCATTTGGGTAGTAAAAGCATGTAAGTCATTCATCTACATACAGAATTTGCAGGGTGATTTAATGGTACAGGCATACATTGAAGTCCATCTGTGTTTTTTGTTTTAAATTTCACAAGGTAAGCTGGGAAATGGTGGATAACTGTACATGGTGGGAGTTGTCACTCGATATCAGATGCCCCCTTGTAATAGGCTACAGTTCTATTGTTAGTATAGAAATCTTTTGTACTGGAAGCATTTGTTGTTAATAAAACTCATCTGTACGGTTTGGAAATTGTAGCTTTATCTAAGACACATTGCTTCATGTGAAACTATTTAAAGGGGTTGTGCATGATATTGATCACTTATTCTCATAATAGGTCACCAGTATTAGAGTGGCAGGGGTCTGGCTCCCAGCTGTTTGTAGAGGACGTGGTACTTGTGTGAGCGCTGCATCCTCTTCACTGCTTACCTGTATGCCGTCTACATTGTAGAGGTGGTGCAGGGTAATTATACCTGTTCATCCCGTTCTCTTTGGTGGAATTGGAATCTGTAGTTATACAGTCTCAATGGCACATAAATGTTGAGGAGGGTGCAGCGCTTGCTTGAAACTTCTGATTGACATGGGTGTCAGGAGCCTCCTTTTTGATAGATCCAGGCAAGATGACAATTAGAAATGACGCTCACGCTTCGTTTGGTGGTAAAATGTGAATAGTGTTACGGATTTCATTACCACGGACCATAACGCAATTCTATGACGGAATGCATAACAGAATGCCTTTAGAGACATTCCGTTATGCATTCCGTCATAATAGAAGTCTATGGCCTGCAGAACGGATCCATCTAGTCTCTGTTATGCAGGAGAGGAATCCATAACGCAATTCACCTTTTACCACTAAACGAAGCGTAAGCAAATTTCATAAAATGAAATTCGCTCATCTCTAATGACAATGGAGAAACTTGGTCATATCAGTCAAGGAGGAGTGGGAGGGGCTGGCAGAGGAAACAGGAAGAGCAAGGGTGCACACAGTGGCTTGGACCCACCCTCTGTGCACTTAAAGGGTTTGTCTCATCACAGACGATGGGGGCATATTGCTAGGATATGCCTCCATTGTATGATAGGTCTCTATATCGAGAACGGAGCCCCGGTGATATTTAATCAATTATTTTGGATGAAACAGAGGATCTTCTAATTTTGCCATTTGTCTGTCTACTATTGCACTGGATATTAGGTATTGCCAGGAGATAAGCAGCCTCTATGCATCTTCACAGTGCGTAGAAATTGACTGGTTTGGCTACATATACAAGGAGTACAATACTTTGAGCCAGGGTTTGTTCACATTTTCAACCGACCCATAATTCTATCTCGCTTTGTGTTAGGGCTCATACACATGACTGTGTGCTGGCCGTGCCTGCAAACAGTGGGTCCGGAATATACAGGCACCAGCCGTGTGCGCACCATATCAAGTGAATTGGTCTGCAATCCAGAAGATGTGGTACGGAGTCACAGAGCGGAAGGCCATGGAAGCACTACAGAGCACATTTTGGTCCGTGCCTGCACACTCTATTTTTTTGTGGTGTGGACCGAACGCGGGCCCATTTAATACAATGGGTCTGCATCTGTCAGAGCCAACCACACACAATCCCTAATGTACGCAACGGGCGGCACATGTTAATGTGCAAGAGCCCTTAAGTGATTACAAATCTTTGGCGTGGGAGATCTGTTTGTACAAAATCAATGGGCTGTCAAATGCCATAACCATATAAATGATACCCTATTTTTTTGGTAGACCCAAAAATGATATTATAGGTGATGACCCAAATTAGTTCTGGGATTTGGATGTATTTTTTGTTGAAGCTAAGGTCAGTCACTTGTAGTTCTGCACCATTTGTGGACTAAAGGAATCAGGATAGGACATCTGTCAGCAGATTTGTACCTATAATACTGGCTGACCTATTACATTTGCACTTGGCAGCTGAAGACATCTGTGTTGGTCCCATGTTCATATGTGTCCACATTGCTGAGAAAAAATGATTTTTAATACATGCAAATGAGCCTCTAGGAGCAACGGGGGCGTTGCTGTTACACCTCGAGGCTCTGCTCTCTCTACAATTACTGCGCCGCCTTTGTTTGGATTGACAGGGCCACACATTATGACATTTACACTGCCTGGTCCTGTCAATCAAAGTGCAGAGAGTGCGGTAGTTGCAGAGAGAGCAGAGCTTCTAGGTGTAATGGCAACGCCCCTGTTGCTCCTAGAGGTTCATTTGCATATGTTAAAACATCATTTTTCTCAGCAATGCAGACCCGTATGCTTCATGTGAAACTATTTAAAGGGGTTGTCGGATCGAAGTCAATTCTAGTTTATAACATGCCACGATGGCTCCCAAAACCTGTCTTTTATAAATCACTGAACATTGCAGGGATCTCATTGAATATTTACAATGACACGAGAACTCAGAATTGACACAAATCTAAACGTCACCTTCTAACCATAAATTATAAAGTGTCTGCTCCTCGAGGCAGATGATTTGACAAAAAGCATAGCCTTCCATTGTCTCTGCTTTGTATTCAGGTTTAGTTGTAGAAAACTACAGCTGCGGCGTAAAAATACACCTGCTTTAAAACATAATGAATCTATCGTCCTAAGCATTTTATTAAAATAAAAGCTCACGGGAAGCGGACGCGTGTCTACCTGTAATGACATCCACAGTCCGGATTAGCATTTGGTACATGGCTCTAACAGCGGGAGCAGTGGGCTTCACACTGTGAATCAAAACGCTGCTCCGGTGTGTTTCGGGGCTGCTCTCGATGAGTAGTGGCCGAGAGATGGATGCAGCGTCACGCAGAGTCCCAGCCACGTTTTATTACGTTAGGCTAATTGATTCTTGTGCATAAATCTGCAGGGCCATGGAGTTATATTCAGGTATGAATCAATCATAAAGTCAAAAAGCGTACACTGAAATTGGAAAACAAAATCTAATTACTAGCTGCTATAATTACCGGACACTCTACGGGCGCCCAAGGCAATGTATTCTGGAGGTGTTTTAAGTAAGCACTCCATCATGTGGCACCTACTGTAACATGAAATAGCCATTACCCAGTGCATTGCAATGTTATGTTAGGCTGTGTTCACACTTGTGTTAAGCTTTCCGTTATTCTGAACTGTCAGAAGAACAGGATAAATAAATAAACAAATAAAATAAAAACAAAACAAAACATGCATTTCCATTTGTTTGAATGGGCATCAGTTTACAAGGGCACCTGTACAGCAGGCAGGACTGAACCGACAAAACTATCGCACACTGAGCTGAACGAAGGCCCATTCAAATAAATGGGAATTAAGACTGATCTTTTTTTTTTCTTTTTTTTTTTTGTTCTTCGAATGGATTAAAAGAACAGATAGCGCAACGCATGTGTGAATGCAGCCTAATATAGTATCGCTTTGCTGTTAATTGTATTTGTTTAAATAATACATTTTTTTATTGGTTGCTTAAAATTGTAACCAGGGGGCGGAATGGGAACTTAAAGTGGCTAAATGTGGCCCAATGTTGTAGGCGGGTCCAAATTGACAGAAGGTGGGACAACAGAAGTAGGCGGATCCAGGAATACCATAGTGCAGAGCAAAATACCGCCCCAGCAGAACCAAATACCACAGTGCTGCACAAAATACTGCCGCCCATGCACAGTATGAATCATCGTCCTGAGCACCGCAATACAGTTGAACTCAGGAGGGCACCTGCGATCAATGGCCAGGTGCATAAGTGCCTGATGCTCCTGATGCTGAGAGCATCAAATCTTTATGCACTTGGCGGCTTGGGCGCCCCCCTTGGCATTGGCCCATGGGGAAATTTTTCTGTAGGGTCTATGAGCAATCCACCCATGATTGTAACAAATCAATTAAATAAATAAATAAAATATCTAAATATATCTAAATATAGATATATCTAAATACGAAATGTTTCCAAAGGGTAGTCTTAAAATCAAACTTTTCAGATTTTTCAGAAGTTTGTGCAAACGACTCATATATCTGTTATGAAACCAAACCTATGGTAAAGAATGTAAAAATCTGCATTTTATTACTGTGCTTAAAGTGCCTTTTCACTTTTAATGATCCTTTTTGTTACAAGCGTTCGCAGTAAATAAATTCTTGATAGGGGTTCCCCGTGCTTTAATCTACATGAACCTGGCAGCTAGTGTTTGATTTCCCTGCAGCGCCAACATAGGGGAAGGAAATAATACATAGTGCTTGTTGGAAGGAATGAACAAGCGTAGTCCTCTACTTATTTTATTATTATTTATTTTTAAAGTGCCATGCATTCCATGGCGCTGTACATATGATAAGGGGTGCACATACATAATACAGACAATTGCACAAAGCATGAGCAAGACCAGTTACAGACTGGTACAGAAGGAGAAAGAGCCCTGCCCGCAAAGGTTTACTTATATATCCACAGGATACATATTTATATGATATTTATATCCACAGGATATAGGATAACTATTAGAACAGTGTGGTTCCTACTGCTGGGACCCCTACCGATCATGAGAATGAGGGTCCCCCCTGAAATGAACAGAGCAGGGGGTCGGGCATGCCCACGGCTGGTCCATTTCTATGGGAGTTCCGAAGATAGCAAAATGCTGTACTACCTCTACAGTTCTTTATCTAGTTCTAGACTATTTTGGCTTTGTGGTTTTGACTTGGTCCGGTTTCACGTCTGCGTTTAAGCAGATCTGGTAGGCTGTTCCAGCTGGGAACAGCCTGCTCGATCCGTCACTGCGCAGTGGCGTATGCTGCTCCTCTGCATATTTGCCAGGTTGCAGACGGATCTCCACCGGTCCTCATCATAGCGAATGGGGCCGGACGAAATTCCATCAGTGACGGATCCAGCGGGCTGTTTCCAGTCGGAAAGCTTGCTGGATCTTCTTTACGCAGTTGGCCATGCTAAACTGCTGATAGCACAAGGTAGGCTCTGTAGACTACAGGGCAAACATACCTTTTGTGGAGCTTTTATCATCAGGAGTAGTGTGAATATGAAGTTTCATTTTGTTAGATTCTGCTTCTTAAGTGCATTGGAGGCAAAGCTTCACTGTGGAGTGCTCTCAGTATTGAACTGCTTCAGCCCCTACCTACTGCTATCTGCAGTTTAGCATGAGCAGAGTTCTGCTAGACAGTGCTAATGTCTGTCTACAGGTTTAATAATGCTTTGCACAGTTTTGCTGTTGTTAGTATGAAATTGTTGTACTGTAACTTCATATTCTGTACATCTGGCTGATTCACAGACACCATTCCCCTATGAGAGTGGCTTAGAAGGAGGGTCAGGCGCGGATTGGCCATACACCCTATAGGGAAATTTCCCGTTGTCCTCCTGAACTTAAGTGTATTATTGTCCTCAGGACGGTGATACAGTTGAATACTGTGGAGAGGGCAGCAGTATTTCATGCTGCACTGTGGTGTTTGATTCTGCTGGGGTGGTACTTTGTGCTATACTAAGGTATTGCAGGCCTTGTCTACTTCTGTTGTCCCTGCCCACTTGTATTGGCCCTGCTTACTTCTATCAGTTTAGTCCCGCCTACAACATGGGGCCACTTTTAGGTTATTCTCCAGGACCACTTTAAGTTCCCAATCCACCCCAGTCAGGCTACTATCTAGCCTGGCTTCTCCTCTTAGAATAGGGCTATCTGAGGATGGAGTAGGATCCGTCCCACCACTCTGTTCAGTCGGCTTTGGCTCGCAGAGGCTCCAGTGTACTCCTGTGATCTGTCTGCAGAACTGGAGTAGGTGGAGTACGTCTATAGACTTTGAGGCTTTAGCCATAGCCCTCAGAGAATGTCCAGGTGTAAAGGCCTTGGCCTCTGGTGATATAGATTTGCAGCACTTGTTCAGGTGCCAAAGCTTTTTGCCCCGTTCATATCTTTGCTATTTGAAAGTGAGTCTGCGCCACAGAAGGAAATACAGAGTTTTGGATTTGTGATGCACCCCTCATATTGAGATGTAAGGAGTCAACTCTCCAACATTTCAGAGGACCTGGATACATGTAGAAGAGATTTGCAATAAGTTGAGTAAAGACTGTGAGTTCTACTGTTTTCCATCCTTTGTACAAATCTCCTCTGTCTTTGCACCCCACTGTTAGCAACGCCAGAGGTACCCCACATGGCATGGACAACACCAACCAGGGTGTGCTGCGGGGGAATATCAACATCAGGGGCAACCCCAGGGAGTGCGGTACCACTATCACCATTTGCCACTACTTCCATCTTCTCCTCTTACTCTTCCCATCCAGATCACAGCACATGGTTTATTGCTTTATTGCATTGTAGATATTAAGAGGACCAATCTCATGGGCTCAGTCGCAGGTTTATTGCTTTATTGCATTGTAGATATTAAGAGGACCAATCTCATGGGCTCAGTCGCAGGTTTTCTTCTATACTGTACTTCCAGCAGGGCAACATATTTGTGCTGCATAGGACTATATCACGAGATCATCTCTGTGTAACATTGTGATTAGATATAATGGGATCCCCTCTGTATGTAAACCTAAAAGCTTCATTCTTAAAGGGCTTGTGCCATTAAGACAACTGTGATGTAGGGGATTGTCTGATTGGCAGGTGTCCAACCTCTCGGGCCTTAGCCAACCATGAGAGTGGGGGGCCCATGTTTCCCTGTTGAATGAAATGGTAGACAAGCATGCATGTCTGGTGCTCCACTCAACTCTATTGGAATGCAAGATACAGCTGAGTAGAAGCGTGTGTCCCAAGCTGAATGGAGCAGTAGCGCGCATGCATGATCACCACTCCATTCAAACTGGAGAGTTGGACCCCTGACGGTCAGACATTTATCCCCTATCCTGTGGATAGGTCATATGTTGTCTTAATGGGACAACCCCTTTAAGTATAGTGTACTGTATGTGGAGATCTGTATGTTATTGTATTTTGTCCTAAGAAAATGTCGTTGAGCATGTGGTTTCTAGTGTTGAGTGAATAGAAGTATCCGAAGTGGACTTCGATCCAAATTTCATGGGAAAATCAATTCGCCGCAAAGCCAAATTTCCTCGTGCTTCGTTGTAACAAATCAATTTTTCCTGAAATGGCCCTCATCCATTTCAATGCTAAGAGGCCAAGGCAACCATTTTGCTTGAAGATCTCAGCCAAAATCTCGTGCCAGACAGCGTGACGTCATCATACACCGCGCAAGATCTTACATAGGATCTTCAAGCAAGATGGCCGTGGTGGCCTCTTCATGCTCAAATGGATAAGGTAAGTACAATTTCATTTTTTTTACTGATCAACCCCTGAAATGCCTTAATATTAATCTCAGATGCCGCAATCAGCGATTAAGTATAATATAAAATATATTGATTCTACTTTAGAGACAGCATTTGGGTTGAGTAACCAGTTGCACAGACCCATCACCTGTCTCAACTGAAGTGGGTGCCACTGACCTGGGCAGCCAGATCTTGAAACCCCAATCTCGCACATTAGGCCTTTATGGAAATGCTGCTGCACAGAATGCAGCCATATACTAGTTGGTTTGGGCAGTATTATTTAGGCAACGATCTAGAGGTGTTATTTGGTAAATCTTGTGGAAACAGCTCCAAAATAAAGGTATTGAACAAGGCACTGAGCAACCTAAGGCCAGCCCTCCTATATTACACTTGCGTGTAATCATGTACTGGTATATGATGTGTCATCGGTACCTGTACATATTTTGCACCAGGTTCCTGAAGCTTCAAGCTTGACCTACGACTCTGTCACACCTGCCGTATTTCATCCATAAACAATTGGGAACATATGCAAATGGCTGGATGCATTTACTTTTGGTGATTAATGTTGCCCTGTAGAGTATTCTAGTTGGAAAAGCAAAACAATTAAAAATTTACAACATGGTGTCAGAAAAGAAGGAGTAGTGATTCCTCCATATGGGGTACCATGCCCCGAAGATGTCTTAAATAGTTAAACGGGTAATTGACTGCCAAACTGAACGGAGGCGTTTACATGAGAAACAAGAACCTCAATATAAATTGCATCTCACAGAGGGTAGGAAGTCCTGCATTTCGCTGACCTTGACATTTCAGAACATGTTCGGAAGCAGAGCCATACACTTAGTGTTTGCGCCCGGAGAAATGGAATGTGTTGTGAGTGAGATTTCCATCATCCGATAAACAGCACGCCGAGCAGTACCATTGACATTTGTCATATTCTAGCTAATGTACAAGGCCCGGGGATGGTTTAATGGTCAGGTCATTGCCTCTAAGTGGGTGACCACAGCTCCAGTCTGAAGGCCCACACCTCTAGTAATCCATAGACAGGTCATTTACTTCATGGTTTCTTATCAGCACAGATTGATTCCTACAGCTTGATGATATACAAATTCTAACAAGGCGATGCAGAAATGTGTACTGCGATAGACTAGTCTTGTGTGTGATCACTGAATGCATGAAAATCTACAAAATGGATTTCAGATTCATTTTTTTAAGTTAAAAAATTCTGGATATTTTTTGGAACAAAAAGACACAGTGCTACCCCCCCCCCATACTAGCAAGGAATGGTATATTTGTTGCAATCATAATACTTATAATAACATATCCGGAAGATTTATCTGCTTAAACAGGGTGCTGAGACTCCTTAAAGAGACCAGTCCTGTATGGAGTCTTACTGGAGGTATTCCAGATATGGAGACTTACTGGCAATGCCCCATGGGAAAAAAATATGTAAAGAGGTATCTCCCAAGGAAGAGAACCACTTATTGGAAGTGACTCCCTAAGAGTCAAGACTTGACTTTCCAACAAGTCTTAGGCTACATGCACACGACAAAAAAAAAACGTCCGTTAAAAACGGACACACTGACAGTTTTTCATGGCCATTTTGCATCAGTGTGTGCATCCATTTTCTGGCCGTGTGTCCATTTTTAATGTCCGTTTTGCATCCGTTTTGTATCAGTTTTTCATGTCCATTAAAAATGGACATGAAAAATTGATGAATTGGATTGGCAGTTATTTCTTGCCCCAACTATAATCATGACCCCCATGATGCCCATAATGTCCTCCATAGTGCCCCAGCTAAAATAATGTCCCCCATAGTGTAGGAATTTTTTTAATGTCCCCAGCTTTAATAATGTCCCCCATGTAGGCCACCATCTTAAATAATGCCCCCCATAGTGTAGTATTTATTTTAATGTCCCCAGGTTTAATAATGTCCTATGTAGGCCCCCATCTTAAATAAATGCCCCCACAGCTGCTTTTTGAGGATTTAAAAAAAAAAAAAAAAAAAAAAAAAACCTCACCTTCTCCACTTGCTTGCGCTGCAGCAGTCTTCTCTCACACATAGGACCTGCCAAAGGACCTGTGAGCGATGACGTCACTGAACGCGCCTGCGTGATGACGTCACCGCTCATAACGCAGGTCCATCGGCGGGGCCTGCTCAATGAAGAAGCAAGAGACTGACCTGCGCAAGCAAGTGGCCAGGGTGTGTAGCCACAGGGTACCCGTTTTTAACGGCCGTTAGACGGGAGCAATCCGGTCACTCGGCCATTAAAAACGGCCCCATTGATCTCAATGGGGCAGTCGGTCCGTGGATACGGCCCAGAAATAGGACATGTCCTATTTCTGGACGGACACTATTCACTGGCCATTAAATAAACGGCCATGTGAATAGCCCCATAGGCTAACATTGGCACCAAAAATGGCCGTGTGACGGCCGCTACTTAGACGGCCGTCACACGGCCATTTTTCACTGTCGTGTGCATGAGGCCTTAGGGTTTGACAAGGGAATATAGCCAAGCCAGATATGCATCCATAGACAGCTCTTTTGAGGTGCTTACCCCAGATCTGTACAGAGTAGGATTCTGGAAGGCAAACTGCAATGCCTTGAAAGCGGCTTAATCAGGGTGCTGAATCTCCTTAAAGAGACCAGTCCTGCATGGAGACTTACTGGAAGTACTCCAAGAAGGAGAACCATCCCACCAGCACCACCTATTGGAAGTGGTACCCTAAGAGTCAAGATTTGACTTTCCAACAAGATGAAGATGTCCATCCATAGACATTTGTTTCGAGGTGCTTTACCCTCAGGAAGATTTATGAAAAGTAATTCCAAAAAAAAAGTGTAGGAGATGCCCAAAGCAGCTGATAAAAATTCTATAATTCTATAATGTCATATAAATGGGCTCTTGGAAATGAGAATTAGAATCTCATTGTTGCTACTCCGCTATTCCTTTGCACCAGTTTTGATACATCTCCCCTACTGTAGTGATTTCATCAATAGATTTTATTCCATCAAAATTTGATTGTTATCGTTCACACATACATATCCCATCAATCCAGGTATACAGAGCATTAAACCTGTGGAATGAAATCTCTGACTTACTCTACATTAGGCATTGTTTTTAGTAGTGTTGCAGTCATTCATGTAGAATCAGTCAGATACTCAATTTGCAATTCGATTCAACTTGCCAACATTAAAGTGTATAACTGTGAATCTCAAAATCATCAAATTACTTCACCCGTGTCTAAAACTGTCTGAAAACAAATCAATTTGTAAACTGGGGATCTTGAACTTAATTGATTCAATCATCTGTACTACTTAAAGGTTTTTTTTCAACACAATAAGATATCCCCTATGCCAGTGTAGGGGACAAAAATCTGTTTGGTGGGGGTCTGACTGCAGGGACACCCTCTGATCACAAGAATGAGGAGCAGGAGTCACCTGAGTGAATGGAGCAGTGGTCATGACTCAGAAGGCCTAGTTGCCAACAGTCTAATTTAGTCTGCTAATTTTCAGAGACAGTCCTGGCAAATTTTGCTGTCCTGGGTCAAAAGTGGTTGTGGCTTTGGGGATCCCACCCATAAGGTGGGGAGAATAGGCAATCAATATTGATGTTTATTCAGGGTATATAGGGCTTTTAATATCAATATTAGGTCCCGTGAAACACACCAAAACCCCAAAATGCAATTTGGTAAATACCAGAGTTTGTCATGGCTTATACATAAGATATGTTGTCTTTTGTGCTTTTCACTTATATGAAGAAAATATTCTAATTATAAAAAAAAGTAAAAAAAAAAAATCATAGTGGGGAAATGGGATTCTAAGGGACAAAATGACAAAATGGGGGAAAATATTTTATTAGACACAACAGGGGTCTAAATAAACCCCTGCACTGGTAGTGGATCCGCCGGAGTTATGAAGAGGCACCGGCAGATCCACCGCCAATTCTAAATGAAAGACAGCTTCTGGGCTGTCTTACATTTAGACCTGTTCTACACCTGAAACAAAAAATGGGAAATGAGACAGGCGTGCAACAATTTTAGACCTGACATGAGAGGTGAAAAGTCACAGATGCGGCACAACTAATCGTTGCGCTTCCATCTGTGCCTGAAATACGCCTAATTTAAAGGGAGTCTTTCACCTGTTTTTCACCTAAGAGCACTGACCCACAGAAGATTGCATACACATCCCAGACATACCTGTGTGCACTGTGTGTCTGTATTACATGTCACATCCCAGACATACCTGTGTGCACTGTGTGTCTGTATTACATGTCCAGGAAAAGTGATTTTATTCTGCTGTAAAACAGCTCCAAAGTTCCCAGCTCTGCTGCTGCAAGTGCCCAAAGCAAACCAGACTGAAGAGGGGATGGCTGCTTTAGCTGCTTATATCTTGGGATTAGTAGCAGAAAATGGTTCTGGCCTTCTTTGAAAGCTGGCATTCCAAGCTTTCAAATGATACCACAGCATTACACCCAGTATATTAGAAGATATAGCTGTTAGAAATCGAGTTGGGAGAGAAAGCTGTTTTTAGTTTCACTTTCAGCTGGGCACTGTGAAACTGGGAGCTGTTTTCCTGCAGAATAAAAGTGCTTTTCCTGGACATGTAATACAGACACAAAGTGCACACAGTTATGTCTGGGATGTGTCTGCCATCTTCTGTGGGCAGTGCTGTTAGTTATATAGGTGAAAAACAGGTGAAAGACTCCCTTTAAGCGTATTTCAGATTAGTAAATGACCCCCAATGTGTATTATAAATGAAGAAATAATCTCTGTGATGGCAGTGAATATGTGTACGTCCTGTTTTCATGCTGTGATCACTGCATCTGTTTGTAAATTAGTCAGTGACATGGAGAGTTCAAATTAGGCAAAGGGAAAGATCTTAAAGATGGGCCATGGTGGCCTCGAAGTGTATCTTAAATCTAACATGTTGTCCTGTCACATTCCTCCTTCTGTCTTCCACTAAAATGATCTGACAGTAACCTTGCTTGTCTAAGAAATTTATGTCAAGAGGATTATCTAAGGAACGGTCTCATGGTGGATTTGAAGGCAGTTTTTCATATAAAACAAATTCAGTTTCTATAATATGGGCGCTCAAGCTGGTGACTAAAGAATCCTCTGAATAACATTTGTTTCTAACGAAGGCTACTTTCACACTAGCGTTTTCTTTTTCCGGTATTGAGTTCCGGGATATGGGCTCAATACCGGAAAAAAAGCTTCAGTTTTGCCCCCATTCATTGTCAATGGGGACAAAACTGAACTGAAGACAATGGAATATTCCTAAAAGCATTCCATTCCGTCTCCAGAACGGAGAGCAAACCGCAACATGCTGCGGTTTGCTCTCCGTCCTGGGCATCCGCACCAAGACTGATCTGTCATGACCCCCAATGCAAGTCAATGGGGACGGATCCGTTCAGTGTGACACACTCAGTAAACAGATGCGTCCTCCAGTGACTTTCAATGGAGTTCATGATGGATCCGGCCACAGCACACCACACATGACAGACACATACACACAGACATACACACAGACATACACACAGACATACACACAGACATACTTACATGCTCCCAGCAGCTCCGCACATCACAGGAGGAGGAGGACTGCGCGCACATAGGAAGATTCTCCCTCCAGCAGAGGGCTCTGTGGGAAATCTTCCTATGTGCGCGCCGTCCTCCTCCTACAGAGCTGCTGGGAGCATGTAAGTATGTCTGTGTGTATGTCTGTGTGTATGTCTGTGTGTATGTCTGTGTGTATGTCTATGTGTATGTCTGTGTGTATGTCTATGTGTATGTCTATGTGTATGTCTATGTGTATGTGTATGTGACATGTGTGGGGCCGGAGCGCTGCTCCGGCTCCTCGCGTGTACTTGCGGTAGCACGGATCCGGCGGCACCCTTCACCCGCCGGATCCGTGCTGCCGCTAATGTGAAAGTGGCCTAATATGATGGCGACTTTCTGTTTTGTGATAAATGTAGAAAGCAATTGCAGCCTTTTGCCGATTGTCATGTTTTTAAGGCAGGTTGTCTCACTATTAGGCCCCTTTCACACGGGCGAGATTTCCGCGCGGGTGCAATGCGTGATGCGAACGCATTGCACCCGCACTGAATCCTGACCCATTCATTTTAATGGGGCTTTTCACATGAGCGTTTTTTTTCACGCATCACTTCTGCGTTGCGTGAAAAACGCAGCATGTTCTATATTCTGCGTTTTTCACGCAGCCCAGGCTCCATAGAAATATATGGGGGTGCGTTAAAAACGCAACGCATTGCATTCGCATGCAATCCGCGCGTTTTTAACGCAACGCATCCGCAACGCATCCTGAACAAATCCGCGACGCTCGTGTGAAAGAGGCCTTACATATCTATGCATTTAATAGTTCATAAAAAAGCATGAATATAAAGTGTATTACCTATTTACATGCTGTAAAATATGATCCAGTGTAGAGTCATGGCATTTACTCACATTGTGTGGTGCCTTCTGGTTCAAAGTAAAGAGCAATTTGCACAACCACCTAATGAGCTGAGTGCTGGTGGACACACATGCTCAGTCAGTCTCCCACAGCCAGTTTGTTTTTTCTTTTTTTCATAGTGATCCTCTGTTCACCACAGAGCAGCCAATAGAAAAAGGTTTCTCCTCTGTGTCCACTGCAGGGCAAATAGAAATATGTAGCTTTCTGGAGCAGAGCAGTAGTGTGGCAGTATAGCTGAGAAGACTTCTTCTGTAATGTACATATCAAAGAATTATATTGTCGGCTGTCAGAGGGGGAAGAAGACTGATTCTGGCCAGTAACACAGATTAGCAGCAGCACCAAGGGAGTGAGATGAACACAAAACTTTGCTAAAAAATTGTATTTTTGTGCTATAAACACTGCAAATTACTTTAAAGGGGTTATCCGAGTAATATTTATTGATGACCTATCCTCAGAATAGGTCATCAATATCAGTTAGGCAGGGTCCAATAACCGGCATCCCCGCCGATCATCTGTTTGAAGATGTATAAAAAATTATTAATTAGATAACCCCTTTAAGGGCTCATGCACACAAACGTATTTTCTTTCTGTGTCCATTCCGTTTTCTTTGCGGACCATATGCGGAACCATTCATTTCAATAGGTCTGCAAAAAAAATGGAAGGTACTCTGTGTGCCTTCTGTTTCCGTATGTCCGTATTTCTGTTCCGCAAAAAAATAGAACATGTTCTATTATTATCCACATTACGGACAAGGATAGGACTGTTCTATTAGGGGCCAGCTGTTCCGTTCTGCAAAATATGGCATGCACACAGACGTCTGTAATTTTTTCGGATCCGTTTTTGCGGACCACAAAATATGAAAATAGTGCCTTGATTAGTTTCTATGATTAACACCACACTTTCTGTTTTTATGGGTTTACTACCCCCCTACCCCATTCCCCTTGGGTTCTCTTAAAGGGGTTGCCTCACTTCAGCAAATGGCATTTATCATGTAGAGAAAGTTAATACAAGACACTTACTAATGTATTGTGATATTGTCCATATTGTCTCCTTTGCTGGCTGGATTCATTTTTCCATGGTTACAACCACTCTGCAGTAGTGTACACTATCAGAAAAAGCACCAACCTATGTGCGCTCCTATGGTCCCAGCCACCAAATAGGCCAGTGCTTTTTCGTATAGTTTGCAAGCATGACCACCACTGATGAATTGTAGGGAGGTTGTAACTAGTGTTGAGCGAACTTGTGTTTCAAGTTTGGCGTACAAGGTTCGGGTTTGGGTTATCTAAGAATTCTGTTATGGATTCCGCTACCACGGACCATAACTTGCTACCCATAGCAACCAATCAGATTCCACCTTTCATTTTTCATAGCTACTTTGCAAAATGAAAGGTAGACTCTTATTGGTTGCTATGGGCAACTAAGCCAGTTTTCTTTTACACCAGTTTTGATAAGTTTCCCCCTATATCTCAGTGGATTGTTGGGTGACAACCAGTATGGACACAGTTACAGCTGCTGTGTGCTTACTAAGAATGCTTTTAATGGTAGCAATGTGGCTGACGAAGGAGCAATTTTAATTAGTCCAATAATGTATATTTGCATAATGGAAGCTTGTGTCCCTTGGGGTCTGAGTTTGAGCAGTCTACTCATTTAATGGTTGGCATTGCATTGTATTGGCGGCATTGGGTCTTGGGTTTGAACCTAACAGGTGCATGGACTTTTTGACTATTATGTACGTTCACGGTCCAGGGGGAACATGAACTGATCAGCACAATACAACCAAATCCTGAGAAATAATATCTTTATCAAGACGGGTCCTAACCCATTCATATATTTTGTAGTGCGGCCTCAATTTTTGTGTAATATCTATCTATGCATCTACATCTATCTATCTCATATCTATCTATCTATCTATCTATCTATCTATCTATCTATCTATCTATCTATCTCATTTCTATCTATCTATATCCTATCTATCTATCTATCTATCTATCTATCTATCTATCTATCTATTTATCTATTTATCTATCTATCTTTATCCTTCTATCCATGACACATATGCATATGGCAGGATTGGCATAATATACTGTATACAAGCTGCCTCTTTGACTCTTGCAGTCCTTTGTGCTTGTTGTATCTCTAGTCTCTATCTTTTTTAGTGTATGTCTATATCTGCTTTTTTCTGTTCCTTCACTTATCAACAATAAACTTGGCAGGACACAATTCTAGGTAATTAAGTGAGCCCTGGCAAGTGATATTTGTCACAGATGCTGCTTTCACATTTTTATTTTTGCTAGTGTGTTTTTAAGCAGTGTGAATGGGTAAGCGTAGATGAGTACATGACGTGCACAATGCTGCTCTTGCATGTCGGCTGCAGAAGACTGGCAGGTTTTCTCTTAAATCCACACTAAAAATGTACAGCTTCTTGGCATGAGCTGACAAAAAAGTTCCCCTGAGGTCAACATTAATTCCATATTATTCATATTGTGTGTCTCTCTCTATCCTTGCAGGAGCTGTGCCGTCAGCGGATGGCTGTCAAGTCTTCAGATCGTCCAGAACCTCTGCACAGTTCTCGCATCAATAGCATCTCATCACAGTTCAGTGATGGACCAATGGCCAGCCCCACCGCACGGAGCAGCACGTCATCTTGGAGTGAGGAGCCTGTGCAGTCAAATATGGACATCTCCACCGGTCACATGATACTGGTAAGGATTATTGCTTCTACGCTCCTCTTCCCAGTTGTATGCCCTCAGACTGGTACTGACCACTAATCTGGCCACTCATGAATCCTGAAATTCTGCTCCAACTTATAAGAGCTGCTAATATAATTCACAATTATTTATGTAAATGTTCCTAGAAGGTCTCAGGGCAGGATATATGAGATCATCCACTGATCATCAATTTCCTATTGTCAGCGAGTATTGTAACGTGATATAGTATGTTCAAACGCCCTCATAGAAGCCCATATATTAAATGTTTATTTCAAACCTTGATTGCAAATGATGGATGAAAAATGCTGGGTGTCCAGTAATGAATTCTCATTGGGTCTAGCTCTGCTGTATATAACATCATGTAGCCCGCATTTAAAAAATAATCTAAAATGTAGCGGCTTGAACCCTTGAACACTGCAGCCAGTCACCGGCTTTAGTGGTCATGTGCTTGAACAGTATGTCACTAGCAGTGACTTACCATTCAGATGCGTGATGCCTGAGGCCAGGTTTCAGGGTATACTATAACTCTTCATGGAGATGACCTAATCATTGTGAGGAGGCTTAAAGGCCAGGAAACGCTCCTTTCAAATTATGTGAAGAGGGTCTGCAAATGAGCTCTTAACAAGCTCTGCCTCTGATGCCACTAGATGTAAGGCAGCTATTTTATAAGTTAATGTTCAAACTTTTGAACAGGCCTTGAGGCATGGATAATAATTAAGCCAGCCTCTCATCTGCAGACAGCTGTTTCGGGGTGATTGCCCCTCATCAGTCCAGAGAGTACTGTCTTAACTGGGTCAGAGGCCTAGGTCAGCAATTGTGGAATATTATATCTCCTTATGAAGAGCGCCTAAGGAATGTGACCACTAACACCAGTAATTGGTCACAATAGTTAAAGGACCAAGCCACTTCAGGTTAGGTTCAGGGGACCCGAAGCAGCCTGGAAGGGGGCCACAGTGCTAGGGCAGTGGCACTGTGGTGAGGTAAGTGTATATATATATATATATATATATATATATATCTTATGCAGATCAGTCTGATTCTGCAGTCACTTCACTTTGTTCTCTGTTTGTCTCCATGACAACAGACTACAAAGAAGTTATGTGTGTAGTCTGGTCCTCCAGTCACCTCCCTCTGTCCTCACTATTGTCTGTAGATTAACAGAAAATTGGATCAGGTGGAAACACACTTCAGAGATTGGTTGTAGGTTGTAACCACTGAGACACACAGGTCCACATAGGAACAGTATAAACAACAGGGTAGTTATATTTTTTTATTTAAACCATTTGAATTTTATTTTTGATGTAACTTAAGGCAGGGATGCCCAACCTGCAGCCCTCCAGCTGTTGCAGAACAACAATTCCCAGCATGCCCTGATAGCTGTAGCTGTCCAGGCATGATGGAAGTTGTAGTTTTGCAACAGCTGGAGGACTGCAGGTTGGACATCCATGACTTAAAGGGGTTGCCCGAGTTATGAAAAAAAAAATATAGCACTGTAAATCTGATGGGCAGCAATATATAACTAATCTAAGCAAGTTTTAGGCAAAAAAATCTATATTTTCTCATTTCCCTGGTTCTCTTCTGGCCTTTGTTTACATGCATATAACAACAATCTCTGCCCCCCCCCCCCGCAAAGGGAATAAATACAAGTGCTGAGTGACATGTCAGCCTGCTAGGATACTCAGCAGCATGTTGTATGTGTAGGACTACAAGTCCCAGCTGTACAATGACACTGCTGATACAGTACACACAGGAACTTCCCCCTACCTTTCTGCTCCGCACAACTCCTCTGTCAGCTCATGTGCCCAGCATTTCTCTGCTCACTGCCTGCAGTTACTGTAGTAAAGTCTTCAGCCCTGTGCTGGCTGAAGGGGTTAATGTTTTATCTGAAAAAATCCAGGGAGAAGGAGACACAGAGCAGCTTGCAGCTCAGCTAGTGCAGGGGGGGGGCGTGGCCAGCACAGTGACCTCTCGTGTACAGACTGTTATCTGCTTGGTGCACGAATACAAGATTAGCAGGGAGGCAAGATGACATCACAGGTCATGTGACCCTGAGTGAAATCTGATAAAGGAGCAGCTTTGGAAACACAATGTGCATTTAAAAGCTGTTATATTTGACTAGTTAGAAACATACAAAGAACAAAAAAATAACTTGGACAACCCCTTTAAGGCACCTGAGTTGGCTTATTACTATAGACATGTTAGGATTTTATGCATCTAAAAGTTGATTTAAAAATGACCATTTTCTAAGATGTTTTTGTTGTGGAGGTGAAAATGGGTGAAGTAGCCTGGAGGACTATAATTCACAGCTATGAAACTAAATCACCAAAATGTTAAATTAGGAATAGCTAAATACACTATTTTTGTAACCTATAAAGGCCAACTGTCACCTGATCAGGCCCTTATCATTCGGGTATCTTACAGATGACCTAATACCACGTAGGAACGTGCAATCGTCTTCATTAGACATCCTCCTGAAGTGCTGATGAGATGTCAGAACATAGTGCTGAACATTAAGTATACGTGGGTGTTCCGTCCTCTCTGGGAGCCCTATTCATCAGAGGCATATGACACCAATATCAATAGCTATATAGCAGCATATGTCCAAAAGTCCCTTAGCTTAGTAATAGGACTTACTAAATATTTCACAGTTTTGGTTCGAATGATGTGTCTCTTCTTATAAGGTGCACTTGAGTTATAAAAGAAAATAAGAAATGTACATCTTTATGTAATTTGGAAGTAGGTTGTACTTCAACTGTATTCACAGAAGTGACCATGGAAAGTCAATGTTCCAGCTTGCAAATTAAAAAATGGACAATGAATCTGTGAGAAAGTTGAGATATGGTGGATTGCTTGTTCTATTGATGTCATTATACCAGTCTCTGCAGATGTGCTGTAACATCAAGACTTGTGTAATCTCTGCTGCAGGAATATAGGTGTTCACACTACATAGGTCTGTAGTAGCGGTTCTTGTTATTTTAGCTTGGGTTCCAAATGTTGTGTGTCTGTTACACAGTTGCTGCATTTGCATTGTTCAATAATATATAAACCTTGATCTCTTGTGACGTAAGAACCCCTTGAAGGTTCCTTCACTTCAGCCAATAGCTGGCAATTTCAGTCTAGAATTGTTTGACTTTTGCCAACATTGGGCAAGGACCTTGGGCCTTCCTGAGAAAGTGTTTCGGAGGGACTATCCTTTGTTGTCATTGCAGACATATCATCAGTCTTATACGTTATCTGTGAATAATCTCATAAAAATAGACCCTAGTGATAACTGATTGACTTTAAATGGGCCTGGACCTTTAAGACCCATCTCTATTTGGATTTCAGTAGTGTCTTGGAACATGGCTCCACCAGAGAATCCTCTGGTGGACACATTCTGGCAGTGCTCCCAAGTGATTACTGACTGTGACAGCTGTTGGCCGAAGGCTTGTTTGGCCAACAGCTATCCCTCCCAACCCCCAAAATATACATGTATGTCTTCTGAATGTAGAGATTAGAGGAAGTTGCTGCCAGATACCTAGAGATGGCTTATCTCCTCTAAGAACAAAGCACTGTGTATATTGTCATTCACGCCTCCAAATCTGCTGTTGGTGGATCATCAGGAGACACTCATACACACTAGATGGTCATCCAATCCCACCAAAATCAGCCGGTTAAGCTGACATGAATGTAATGTGCATGGCTGTCTTAAGGGGTTTATCCCACAAGTAATGTAAAAAAAAATTAAAATCAGACATCATGTAGTACATGACAATCTCTTTCTAATAAAGCTAGAACCATGTACCTCACATGGATCCAGATATCTCCCTATTTATTGATCCAGTTGCTCTGCTAATTTAAAACTGGCAGCTCAGGGGGGCACGCTCATTCTCAGGGGATATGTCCTTTCTCGGGGGTGTATTCTTTCTGCTGAATCTCTCTAGCTTTAACTGTCACAGCTTCTAAAATGTAGACATGGCTGGTGGCATTTGAAAGTTTAAACTGAGCATGTGCGACCACCTCAGTGAGGTGGACAGAGAAAAAGGAAAAACAACAAACAGCAGGTGGCGCTATACAAATACATTTTATTGAATAACTCAGTGGCTATACAGAATTTCTAATTACATACAATTACAAAAGAATCCAGATCCAGGGGCTGGTTTGAGAAATGTAGAATATTTTTTGTAGGACAATACCTTTAAGTTCTGTAATGTATCCTATAAATAGTTAACTAATATCTGTTAAACAGATGATGACCTGCACTCACCAGCACGTCTAAAATAGATCCATAGTTATCTAGATAAATGCCGTTTTGTCGCCGTATCTTTTTTTAAGGCCATGTTTAAACATAGAGAGAATCCTATGAATATTTAATGGTCTTTTCCCATTAGGCAGCTGCGACTGTTTTTACATTACCTTTGGGCTTGTTCCACATGAGTGATTTTGTTGCATGATCGGATCACTGGTGTTTTTATTGTGTGGTAATTGTTTTTTTTCACACGGGCGGATGTCGTAATGGAGATTACAGACCACAGGTTCCAGTATTGTACTGTAGATACAGGCATCAGCCATTTCAACAATTCTTGGTGGACTTGGGTCCTAAGCTATTTTCTCCATTTCTGAATATCTATTTTTTTTTATTTGTGTCTATCTTGTGCATGAAAGATCCAGTCAGCATAGCATTTTTTCAAATTACAAGAATAAAACCAATGAAACAAGTTGATAAATGTAAAATATCTAAGCACAGGCAAACAGTAGTAATATCTAAAAAGACTCAACGTGCAAGAGACCTTGAAAAAAGAGGTTTGTTGTATGAAAGGCTTATTATAGGAGGTAAACGCCTTCACAAAATTGTGAGCATTTTTTTAAATAAAATTAAAATATGTAACATGAACAATTGCAGAAATGGAAATCACAACCTGTGCAAAATTCAAGAAGGATGTTGCTCAGTTAATTTTTTTTAATTAAATACAGTACTGCTGAGTAAATGTCATTAAAATAGTATTTGAGTCTTTACAAAATCCTACTTAAACCTTAAACTATAGGGAGATAGATATGTTCTAATTAGATATGAACACATTTTGAGTCTGATTCAGATTTTATTTTTAAATTAAAACATGGTCCATAAATTATCCATTTTTTGGTGCAGAAGCCTTCTTCTATGTCTGCTGACCAGTAAATTGGCTGCCATTTTGAGAGATTTGTCTGAATCAAATCACAATAGATTTGGATTCAGCTGGAATCCAATGTTTTGCAAAATTCAAGATGGATTTGATTAGTTTAAAATTGATTTCCTTATCTCTAGTTAGAATGTGTTTTAAAGAGGACCTGTCACCATGCGTGGGGTGGGAGGGTTGTGTCCCTAGGTACTATTGAATTAGCACAGTCAGTGTCAGACTGTGTAGGGACACAACCTACTGGGTACCATTTTATTTTATAAATCTTTAGGTGGAATAACAGAGGAACAGCACAGTGCAGAGATATGAGAAAAGTGCTCCAGAATTGTTATTTATGGGGGTTGCAAGAACATTCTAAAACAGACATAGCGGGAGTTGTGACAGCTCCTTTTTTAAGGAGGTGTCTCATGTAGACAACCCCTTTAGGGCCCTTTCACACGACCGTATGCCCTCCGAGGCATACGGTCCATGAGCGGGCCATATGTCCCAGAGCGGCATCGATCATGCGCACATGAGCGCACTCATAAAATCAATGATACTGTGCACTCCCGTGGGCACGATGCCGCTCCTGGACATATGGCCCACTCATGGACCGTATGTCTCAGAGGGCATACGGTCGTGTGAAAGGGCCCTTATGCACAGAGGGGTTCCCCACTCTGAATCTCCCCATGTGATCCAGAACAAAGGGCCACTCTGTACTCACACTGTTTTTGTATTGTATGGGCAAGCATTCGTCTGAATGGCCGCCATGTAATACTTCATTTGAGGTGCTTGGTTGACCACAACCTCCTGTACCAGGATGGAAATCCAGGACAATCAGCTATTTTTCCCCAGTGGTCATATTTTCAAAAATTGGTTCCCTCTAATGAAACATCCCATAAAATTCTCATTCATACTGAATATGACTTTACATTCACATGGACACTTAATAAAGAGGCTTAAAGGGAACATCCTTTATGCTGCTTTTTTTCTTCTATGAAGAAAACTAATGAGTAAACGGTTAATCACTGGCAGATGGGTGGGAAATAAAGGAGCTCATGAATAAGCTAGACTCTTCTCTGGCAACGCTGACTCTTCTCTGTCACTGGCAATTATATATAGCAAGTTATAGAAACCACTTAATATTAGCTAATTAGTCTCAGACCGCTGGAATCAACATGTCTGTCAACACTTTAGGTGGCTCTTTGAGGGCAGCATAAAGGATATGACTGGTTCCCTTTAACAGCCACCATTCTTTTCAGCTCAGCTTTGGCCATTGTGCTGTTGACTATGGTCATTTGACAATAGGTCCTGTGGCATGTGGAGTTTTCTGGTTTAGAAAAAGATTTTCAAACAGGAAATAACAGAAAGTTAATTGAGGGGCCAAAGCAAAGAGCATCTACTTCTCTGGAAGATCCACCAAGTTCATGTAGTACCTGGACAAAACATGTGTAACACTTCATCTGTGATCGCCCTGCAGGGTCATAAACAGATTCCAGCTAATTGTTGAGGGTCCTCTCAGTGGGACAGCGTGTCATCAAGTTATTTTCATGGGATCCTTGTAGTTCACAACCCCTTTAAGCCCACTACTTGTTATTCATTGTATTAGTCTTCTCTTAACAACCTATCATATTGTTCTTTTCATTTTCCATTCTGTCAAAAATATAAAGCTGTAATTTCATTGGTCTCTACAGGCATCTGCACCAGCTTTCCACAAGTTTTAATACCAAATAACTGCAGTTAGACCAAAGCTTATTTGTTTCCTGATGGTGCGAATAACATCCATCATCCAGTTCATCTTCCCTTCTGCTTTTTTATGTAACAATGAAGTCAATGGAACAGCAGATGCTACAGATAAAATGACAGATTTTAGGAGGACATTGTCTTTGCCATCCATCATCCCACTGTTTTTATTAATAAAAGCCACATATAGACAACTGATGTCACAGTGACTTCAGAGATGGAAAAAAACATCCATTATCCCATCCATTGAAGTAAATAATGGGACAACAGATGAAAAATGTCAGAATCTTAGTCTTTTGAATGTAATATATACAGTGTATATATATATATAACACCCATTGCATTACACATTATGCAGTATGCATTTCAAGGGATTTAAAAAAGAAAGTGGCTCTGTAATCTGTTTTCTGGAACTTAGAAAGGCTCCACAATTCTACCCCACTCCTGCAAATTCCTACACTCTAAAGAAAATGTGTGACTTTGGCTCATTGTCAAATAACATTAGGTTCTGGACTACAAAAATTATGGCACCGTGAAACACTCTGGCACATTTAGGGAGGTTTCACACTTTCATCTTTTTCTGAAAATGCTGAATTTTTTTTATAGATTTTTTAAAATCCTCTCATACTGGTTGTGGCATTTTTTCAGTTGTATGAAAAAAGTTACATAAAAAATAAAAAAGGCAAACAGTATTTTTTAGCCTATTGGAGTCACTTTTTCTCCTCGATCTTGTGCTGCCATCTTCTGGTGCGTCTAATAGTCCAGATGCCGGCATTAGAGGCAGGAGACTCTGGGCTTCTGGCAGTGCAGTAGTGGGGACACAGCTTGTACTATCACTCTGTGTTATCTGCTCACTGAACAGTCACATCTCACACACATATTCCTGTAAAGTGTTCAGTGTGCAAATAACACACACATTAGTGAACGCAGCATGGTCAATGTGCAGTGTCTGCCAGGACTCTTGTATCCATGCGCCCTCCATGCTTTGCACCAGACAGACCCATCCCAGTAACTTCATACTCATGCTACTGGTTCTGATGATAGTTCTCTGTGGCTGGCATAGCCAGGGGTATCTGTAGCTGGAATATTAGAGGGCAATGTGATGAAACACTGTGGCTTTCAATGTGATCAGGAACTGTGGCTGCCATAGTGAGAGGGCACTGAGACTGGCATAGTCAGGAGGCACTGTGGCTGGCACTGTGATGGGGCACGGTGGCTGGCATAGTCAAGTGGCATTATGGCTGCCAAGGTGATGAGACACAGTGGTTGGCACAGTCAGGAGCTTTATGGCTGATAATGTGATGATGCGCCTTGGCTGGCATAGTCAGGACGGACTGTGGTTGGCAATTTTAAGAGGCATTGGCTTTTGTACTGTGTCTGTACCGAATGAACTATATATTAACCATAGAGTATATACAGTGCCTTGCGAAAGTATTCGGCCCCCTGGAACTTTTCAACCTTTTGCCACATTTCAGGTTTCAAACAAAAAGATATAACATTTTAAATTTTTGGTGAAGAATCAACAACAAGTGGGTCACAATTGTGAAGTGGAACGAAATTTATTGGATCATTTAAACTTTTTTTGTAATATTAAAACTGAAAGTGGGGCGTGCAAAATTATTCGTCCCCCTTGCATTAATACTTTGTTGCGCCACCTTTTGCTGCAATTACAGCTGCAAGTCGCTTGGGGTATGTCTCTATCAGTTTTGCACATCTAGAGACTGAAATTGATGCCCATTCTTCCTTGCAAAACAGCTCGAGCTCTTTGAGGTTGGATGGAGAGCGTTTGTGAACAGCAGTTTTCAGCTCTTTCCACATATTCTCAATTGGATTCAGGTCTGGACTTTGACTTGGCCATTCTAAGACCTGGATACGTTTATTTATTAACCATTCCATTGTAGATTTTGCTTTATGTTTGGGATCATTGTCTTGTTGGAAGATAAATCTCCGTCCTAGTCTCAGGTCTCTTGCAGACTCCAACAGGTTTTCATCCAGAATGGTCCTGTATTTGGCTCCATCCATCTTCCTATCAATTCTAACCATCTTCCCTGTCCCTGCTGATGAAAAGCAGGCCCAAACCATGCTTCTGCCACCACCATGTTTGACAGTGTGGATGGTGTGTTCAGGGTGATGAGCTGTGTTGCTTTTACGCCAAACATATCGTTTTGCATTGTTTTGGATTTTGGTTTCATCTGACCAGAGCACCTTCTTCCACATGTTTGGTGTCTCCCAGGTGGCTTGTGACAAACTGTAAACAAGACTTTTTATGGATATCTTTGAGAAATGGCTTTCTTCTTGCCACTCTTCTATAAAGGCCAGATTTGTGAAGTGTTCGACTGATTTTTGTCCTATGGACAGACTCTCCCACCTCAGCTGTAGATCTCTGCAGTTCATCCAGAGTGATCATGGGCCTCTTGGCTACATCTCTGATCAGTCTTCTCCTTGTCTGAGATTAAAGTTTAGAGGGACAGCCGGGTCTTGGTAGATTTGCAGTGGTCTGATACTCCTTCCATTTCAATATGATCGCTTGCACAGTGCTCCTTGGGATGTTTAAAGCTTGGGAAATCTTTCGTTATCCAAATCCGGCTTTAAACTTCTCCACAATAGTATCACGGACCTGCCTGGTGTGTTCCTTGGTCTTCATGATGCAGAACCCTGAGACTTTCACAGAGCAGGTGCATTTATACGGGGACTTGATTACACACAGGTGGATTCTATTTATCTTCATCAGTCATTTAGGACAACATTGGATCATTCAGAGATCCTCAATGAACTTCTGGAGTGAGTTTTCTGAACTGAAAGTAAATGGGACGAATAATTTTGCACGCCCAACTTTTCAGTTTTATTATTCCAAAAAAAGTTTAAATGATCCAATAAATTTCGTTCCACTTCACAATTGTGACCCACTTCTTGTTGATTCTTCACCAAAAATTTAAAATGTTATATCTTTTTGTTTGAAGCCTGAAATGTGGCAAAGGTTGAAAAGTTCCAGGGGGCCGAATTCTTTTGCAAGGCACTGTATATAAAGTATATATATAGAGTGTATATATATATATATATATATATATATATATATATATATATATAGTAAAAATTATATTTTCTATTTTTAAGCTTCTAATTGTGGGTGCGTCTTAAGGCACAGTGCGTCTTACAGTCCAAAAATACTGTAGTTTGGCAGTACCCTAAGACATTATTTGTTGCCCCATTTTTGGCAGAATACTGGTTACATAAGTTAGCAGGAAATGTACTTTAAAGGGGTTGCCTAGTTTAGAATATTCATTTTCAAATATCATTATCAGGCATTCCCAGGAATAGTGCTAGGGAGCCGCTATAAAAAGTGCATTACATGGACAGTCATTAATTTTAATGAGCGCTATGTAATGCCTAATTTCCCCTGTGGTGGTGCTGTAGTGACATTGAACACTTACTGTCAGTTTTATGCATAGATTACAAGTAATTGCTTGGGGTCCCAGGCACAGACCCCCTCGTATTGTCTACAGAGAGTACCCCTTTAATGATCGGTGTGATACAAGGATGTTTGTTCTGAGCAGTCAATGACTTAGTCAAGTGCTGGAGAGTTTATTGCTTGTTGCACATTTATCACGGATCATATAAAAGATTGTTTCTTGTGTTTTTTTTATATATTATGAGTTGTGAGATTTATTTCTTTGTTTTGTGCCCTCTTATAAATTGCCTTTGCGATAGTTATTTTAATCCATTGCCTGTAATTTACTGCATATCTGCTTGGAGAGATTCAGTGACAGCACAAGCGAAAAACTCTGGCATATAAATAAACTTTATGCGTGTCTTCTAGTTTACGCCGGAATGGGTTTGTTTTTCGACTGAATCGAGTGACCTTTACAAGAAATATATTTATCTCTCCTGTAAACAGCTGGCATGTAAAGGGTTTGAGTTTGGAAACATTTTTCTTTTTAACACATTTTAAATTTGAAGCCATCAGCTCTTTTATTCTGACTTCCCAGCGGAGACCTTCTTGCTCACAGAATGAGACCAGTGCCGTACCTACCATGGAGGCAGACCATACAACTCCTATGGGGCCTGCACTGAGAGAGTGGCCCAGCGCTGAACTCTTTCTTCTATGTCTGACATAAAACAATGGCGTCTTCCTGCAGCCACCGCTAGAGAGTGCTAATGCAAAAAGATTTTTGCAAAAATTTTTTTGCAGCTTCCAATGATTTGTCTGTATAAATTCCTATGCATGGAGCTCCCCCAAGTGGTGGCTGCAGGAAGCCAGTTTTATCATGTACAGTGGTCCCTTAAGATACAATATTAATTGGTTCCAGGAAGGCTATTGTATGTTGAAACTATTGTAAGTTGAATATCTGTTCCAAAGCCCCAAAATGTCATGCAATATAAGGGAAAATGAAGATTTAAGAAAAATAAGCAGACAAATAAGACTGATAAAACATGTCCTTACATATAACAGTCAGAAATAGCTGATAATTAACAACTGATACATCTATTGTACCAGAGAAGTGGCCTTGATTGGTTGGATCTGAGTCTGAGACATTGTATGTTGAGTCTAGTTTCAACTTACGATGGGTCAGAAAAGACCATTGCATCTTGAAAATATTGTATCCTGAGGCCATTGTATCTTGAGGGATCACTGTACTAGGAAGCAGGAGGTTTACCTTTGTATGGGGGGATTTATCAATGTATTTATGGCTACTTTCATACTAGCATTTTTGCTGGATCCATCATGGATCAGCAAAAACACTTCCGTTCTGGTAATACAACTGCCTGCATCCGTTATGAACGGATCCGGTTGTATTATCTTTAAAATAGCCAAGACGGATCCATCATGAACACCATTGAAAGTCAAAGGGGATGGATCAGTTTTCTTTTGTGTTAGAGAAAACGGATCTGTCCCCATTTACTTACATTGCATGTCTTGCTCCGCACCACATCGCGGACAGAAAAACGCTGCTTGCAGCGTTATTCTGTTCGCAATGAGGACGCAACCAAATGGAACGGAATACATTCTGGTGCACTCCGTTTCGTTCAGTTCAGTTTTGTCCCCATTGACAATGAATGGGGACAAAGCGTTTTCCCCCGCTAATGAGATTATATGACAAATCTCAATAGCAGAAAGGGAAAACACAGATGTGAAAGTAGCCCAAGTCAGTTGTCTTCTCAGAAAGCAGGGTTCCTGGGTGCCAGACCCCACCCTCGATCAAATACTGAGGATCTATCCAGAGGAATGGTCATTAGTATAAAAGTCTTGGAAAACTCCTTTAAGTTGGCGAGCACAACTTTTTTTTTTTCGTCCACTTAACGGAAAAATTGTAAATCTGTCAAAAATCCCACTTCGATAGGGGGAGGCATTACAGAAGTATGCTACGGGACCCTATGAGACCTGTGCACATACTTGAATGAAGCATAGGCCACAGTGTATACCATGTAAAGAAACCTGTGCCAGTTCCATATGGTCAATGCTCAACAAATGTGTATGGTGGTGGAGCCCCTGGGGGGCACTGAGAATTTGACTGAGGAGGTGGGCTTATGGTCAGTAACTGATGCCTGGATCAGTAGTGTTTTTGGATGCATATTGACTTCATTGCAACTGCCAGACACTAACAGTCCTGTTGCATCATCAAGCTGCATTATCCTTATTATTCAGTGTTTTTCCTCCTAAACAAGGAAATCCACATGTGATATTTTTGTTTTTCTTGCTGTCATTTTGTGACTGCCAGCTGTAGCGAAGGACATCATCATCATTCTCTGGCAATTATAGAGTATGAAAAGCCTGAAAAATGTGTAACAAAACCGTATTATTATGGCATGTTTATTGTTGGCGAGAGTGAGAAATCAGCAAACCCATGTTTAATGCCGGTTACATAGATACGTATTTTAGTAAGAGCTTGTCAATAGCATAAACTGATAATCCTGAATGGACTTTGAAATTGTGTTTAATCATCTTGTACATCAGGTTTTATGTTTTTACTAATCGTTGCTGTTTTAGATAATGTTTGAAATTTGGTATATTTTTGTCATGGTAAATAGGACTTCTGCTTGTGGTAATTTTATGTCTCATTCTACATATATGATCATCCAATGATTAATGTAAAAATGAAAATCAGATATATATAGTACATGACAATCTCTTTGTAACAAAAATAGAACCAGCCCTGTACCTCACATGGATCCAGAGATCTCCTGATTCATTGCTCCAATTGCTCTGCTAGATTTTATTTCAAGCTAACAACCCAGTGGTGTGCTCTTTTCCGCTGCAGCTTTCTCCCTATCACAGCTCAAGGGAGTGTCCCCTCTGCTGCAGCTTTCTCCCTATAACTACCACAGCTTCTAACTGAAAATACAGCTGGTGGCAGCTGAAGGATAGAACTGAACATGTGCGACCACCTCAGCAATGTGGACAGAGAAATAAGGAAAAAGAACTAACAGCAGTTTATTGGCCATAATTAGATAATTACATCAAATTTCAGCAGTATTCCGAACCAGGTGCTGGTTTGAAAAATGTGGAGTTTTGTTTTTGGGAAGCCCCTTTAAGGTTAAAATTTTACAGTGGTACTTGATATTTACCTTTCTTTTAGATATTTAGCTTTCTGAGATTTTAATACTGATGACCTATTCTCTTCATTGGTCATCAGTGTTTGATTGGCGGAGACCCAACTTCCAGGGCCCCCGCCGATCAGCTGTTTGAGAAGGCACTGGTGTTCCTTACCAAACACAGCAACGTACATCGTATAGCGGCTGTGCTTAGTATCACGCTCAGACCATGGCGCTTGCATTGGCGCTGCAACCTTCTCTTAGCTTTTCCTAGGCATCAGTGATGACGCATTCATCGATCACGTGGCCTAACAGCAGCTCAGTCCCATAGAAGTGAATGGGCCTGATCTGCTATACCAATCACAACCGCTATACAACATACTCAGGTCCTGAACTTTTCTGAGGGACTCCTTTATTGGAGTCTTTTCTAAGTACTGGAAGTAGACGTGGAGGAGGAACATTTGGGTTACATGTTTTTTTTTTTTTTTTTAAAGCCCGAGGAGCGTGCTTTACTTAAACCAAGTGCAACAAAATCGTGCAGCGTGACCACACAAAAACGTGCCCAAGGTTACGGTCCATCGCAGGCCCTCTTCCTAAGAAGAAGGGCCCCCCAGAACCTTCCTCATCCCTCCGGGCCAGAAGGCACCTGCAAGGGACTCGGACAAAATGGGTTACATGTTCTGGTTTACCCAGATGTCATCAAGCATATCTGGTCGTTCCCTGAGATACCCTCTTGTTAACACTCAAACTCTTAACTCAAATTTCTTAACTCATTGTGAAGCCATTGAAAAGCAATTGAAGGTGTTGGCTTAACACAACTAGATTAGTTAACACTTTAAGTATGTGAGCTAACTCTACTACATCTGTATGGAAAGATACAAGCCGTAGTGGTGAGCAGCTATATGCTCATTATACTGTCCTGTTGAGATTTCTTTGTCTGTTATCACTATATACTATATACACTTTATATAAGAAAGCACACTCACTATATTTTTGACAATATAGGAAAATTTCTTTATTGACAATATCAACCAACCATATTCTAATTGCATTTTTGTGTTTTTTCCTCTTGGGTGTTTTTTTTTTAACTGATTGGATGCTATGGGTGTCACGTTAATTTTCAAAACAGATCCAGGTAGATCCTGCTGCACATTGTTCTCTAACTTATACAATGACTAGGGTTTATATTAAATTAACTGCACGTTGTTTAAAATAGTTTAAAATAACATTGCATTCATATATGTTGTATATGCAATGGGGCAGATTTACTAAGCTTGTATTAGGTGTAATGCTAGGCAGATTGTCTAGACCTGCCCCAGATTTATCACAGGGGCTCCGGCTGGATGATAAATGTGGTGCAGGGATCGACGCTTTTCTCTCATCCTATAGCAACTATTAATTGGCGTACTTTGAGACAGTATTTTAAAGAGGCTCTGTCAGCATGATCAACCCTATTCAAACATGCCTGGTATGTCTCATCATGCTGATTTAAATGATACGTTTATTTTGTCGGTATGTTAAACAGCTGCAAAGATATCTGCATTTTTATTCATATACAAGTGAGCAAGTTGGAGCACCAGGGGGAGGGGCTGAATCCTTGGAGCACTGCTTTTGTAACAACCCCTGTGCTTTTGCTTTAAATTAGTTATATAGGCAAAATATAGCTGACAGATTCCCTTTAACCTGCTTACAACAATGTGAGTGGAGCTTAATGGGAGTGGGCTTAGCCGTAGCCTGTCTGACAAATGCACTATAATTTACACCAATGAGGGCAATGATAGCACAAATGTTTAAGAAGGCCTGCACCTTTAAATAGATTTGATTTCTCTCACTGGAGCACATTGGGTTTAGACTGTGTAACTAACTCAATGTGAATAGAGCGTAGTCAGATGTTTCCTGTTTTGTCCGATCATAGCATTGTCATTTTTTATGTGAAAAACTTTTTTTCACTTTTTTTCACACAGCATTAAATACTGTTCAATAATACATTATTTCACAGCAAAAATAGTATATGGATTTTAATCTGTGAAACGCACCAAAAAGACTCTCTTCTCACCGTCTTCCCAATGGAAACCTTTGGGTACATCACAGGATATCCTCACATAACCCATACATAGTGTGAGAAAACATAAGTAACACCAGTGTCCTTGGATCATGGAGGATTTTGCACGTTCTGTCTGACGGGTTTGCTAAAGACATGGTTTTATATGACACAGAAACACTTCAAAAAGAAAAGTTTTTGTAACATTGCTAAAATAAGCGTATTTAACTCCTGTTCACTATCCAGCACTTGATCGGAACAGGCACATCACTTTTTTTCATTTGGGTTTCCTTTTATATTTTTTTTGCTATGTTTTTCTTCTCTCTTGATGATGCACGGTGTATCAATAGGTATATCTTTTACACTATAATTTTTCCATGTACCTTATGGGAGCCTCTAGGAATAGGTATAAGGGCTCATGCACATGCCCTTATTTATTTTGTGGTCCACAAAACACGGATCCGCAAAAAGAAAAAAAATGGATGACGTCTGTGTTGCATCAGTTTTTTGTGGGATCTGTTGTAACAATGCCTGTCCTTGTCTGCAAAATGGGCTTTCTACTTTTTTTGCGTAACAGACATGTGAAAAAACGGACACGGAATGCACACAGAGTAATTTCCGTTTTTTTGTTTTTTTTTAAGCCCCATTGAAATGAATGGTTTCGCATACAGACCTGTAAAAAAAAACAAATAGAAACGGAAGAAAAATACGATTGTGTGCATGAGCCCCAATTCAGAGGCGTACCATACTGAGATATACCGTGATATGCGACCATGAGACTGCTTTCACACAGGTTTTTGGTGGTGTTTTTCTGTCCTTTTGCTTTTATAATGGCATTTTTGCAGATCCATATTTTGGAAGACACAACACAAGCTCCAGATGTTAGCTGAAGGTGTATGGGAAACATTAAATGCAGAACTGTCAATTTTTTTTTGTTCATTAGATGATGTTGTTCTTAACTAGAAGCTGTCATAAATTGTAGTGCAACTAGGTGGCGCTTTTTGTCTTTCTATCTACTTTTCAAAAACACAGCATGCTGGAGCTCGTTTTTTTCAGACATTTTGAGAAAACACCATGAAGAGAACGATATAACATAAACTTAGACCGGCTGTCTAAATCTGCACCAGATTGATCACAGAGGCTCAGGGTGGACGATAAATCTGGTGCAAGGGTCGGTTGATTGGTTGGCTTGCTTTGAGACTTTAAGATTTTGACACCAGAATTTGGCACAGTTTTGGTGCAAAATGGCACATCTATGACATTATATATTCATCTGTAGCTTGATTTCAGCAGACCAGGCTCTCCGTGTCTTATAGTCCAGCGGTATAAACCATATTTTTTTCATTGTAATTTTAAGTTTCAATATATTGGATAATATTTGGTCTATGGTGATTTTTTAATTTTTTTTATCAAAAAGCAGCACGCTCTGGGTGTATGTAAATTATTCTCTTCCATATAGAATTTTAAAAGACGGCGGGAAAAATGCATGTACCAAATGTCACAGAAACACCACAAAAACACCATAAAAATGTATGTGTTTTTTAGCCCTTAAAAGTGTTTTCTGGTGCTTGGATGTTGATGGCCTATCCTCGCCTTGGGATAGGTCATCAATATCAGATCAGTGAGGGGCTGACAGCCGCCATTCCCACCAATCAGCTGTTTCATAGCAGACAGCAGAGGATGGAGCCAGAAGGTTTTGCCAGAATACTGGAGATCATTTCCCATTCAAGTGAATAGAAGCTTAACCGAGTACGCCGGTGCTGGAAACTATACAGCACATCTGATCAGTCGGGTGCCGGGTGTTTGAGCCTCACTGATCTGACATTGATTACCTGTCCTGAGGATACATCATCACTATCTAAGTCCTGAAAAACCCCTTTAACGTAACATGAGCTTTTGAGGCTGTTACAGCTCTTTGTTACTGCACTTGGGGGTACGGTCTGCCATCTCATATACATGGCAGTTACCACCTTGGCATCTGGGAGATGAAAGTAAATAGGAATAATTTGTCTGTCACACATTGATCCACCGCACACCTGTGAACCGAAGTAATCAGTTGAAGTATTATAAGACGCCATTATTAGCTAGCTGCACAATTTTTGATATGTTAATACAGTTCAGACATCTGCCAGTAACTTAAAAAAAAAACATCAGAGATATGGTAAGCCCCTGGAGTCTTCTGCAAGGGAATGTGAAGGGGCGCACAACAAGGGGAGGATGAGAATCATGTTAGGAAAGGGTTAAAGGTGGAGTGAGGTGCACATGGGTGAGGTGGGTTATGGGTTCTATAAAAGGGGCATGGCAGGAAAAGGAAGGTGGCAGAATAAAGAAGTATTTGCCCACTTGCCCGCCCTCTTTGTCCATTTCCAGATGGCACAGTTGGTGGCTCTTGGGTGGTGTTGCTCTTGTTGCAGCGGCAGGAGTAGGAGTGGTCTCGGGAGGCATTGTGGTGGATAACCTGGATAGAAAACAGGGCAGGTTTGGGGGACGTTTTTAACTCCCCCAATGTCGCTGATGATATTTTGGAGGTAGAGTGGTTACCTAGTTTGATTCATATTCCAGTGGACAAGGTCCACAAGATGGAGAATACAGGTCTCTGAATAATGGTGCCCTTTGGTCAGGGTAAAGTAGGAGACAGTAAATGTTTGGATGGTGTTTTTGCAGCTAATAATGGGCCAGATCAAGATGCCTCTTCTGGGACTTCTCCTAATTTTCTTATTCATTTGTCGTTGGAGGTTTTCTAATGTCAACTAAATGTTATTATTATTATTTAAAGTTTGGTATTTATCAATGTAATTAATAAAAAATGCTGCTGTAGACATTTTCTACCAGACTAGTGTGTGTGTCATAGTCGGGGGTGGTGGTGAAATGAGTTGACGCCCAGTGTATCTAGACTTTCCCTTTTTACAGTTGAGTGAAATGTACATTGATATGTACTGTATCGGGCAGATGTTTTAACATATAGTGGGGGAGATTTATCAAACATGTCTAAAGTAGAACTAGTTTAGTTGCCCACAGCAACCAGTCAGATTCCACCTTTCATTTTTCAGGGCTCTCTTGGAAAATGAAAGGTTTAATCTGATTGGTTGCTATGGGCAACTAAACCAGTTTTACTTTACACCATTTTGATAAATCTCCCCCAGTATGTCTGGTTAATGAATGTTTATGGCATTCTAGATGTATACATTGGGAGAGTTTTCTGGTGTATGTGACAAATATTCGCCCCAAAGAAGGTATGAATTTAGACTTAATCAGTTTTTGGGTATTTTTTTTTGCTTGGCAGAAAAGAAAAAACAGATCTCGATTGAACGATTATATTGTAAAGTAATCTTCAGTATGAATCACATAAAAATGTGATTTATGAAAATGATCCATTTCCAAGATCCCTTTTCTGTTGAGAGCCAGTGAAAGCCAGAAGCAATAATCCAATGAAGAGAATTATAGCCTGAACATACTGACATGATTACTGAGAAAATGCGGTTTTAGTTTTCCAACTCAGTTTCGTCCACCTTAAAATTTAAAGAGGACATCTCACTTCTCCTGGCATGTCTGTTTTAATGACTACTTGCTTTTCCATGTGATAACAATTCTGGAGCATCAATTCTTATGATTGGACCTGCCACTGTATTCTGCACAGCAATTTGCATGGGTACTGCTGCGTACAGAAAACCAGTGACGGGAGTGCAGCATTGCTCCTGCGCCATGTGTCCTTCTGTCTGGTGGGGGACCACCACAGGTCGTAAAGTGGTGAAACATCTGCGCAATATACCATCACCTTATAGGATGGGAATACCCCTTTAAAGTGCATCTGTCAGCAGATTTGTATCTATGACACTAGCTGATCTGTTACATGTGGGCTTGACAGCTGAAGGAATCTGTGTTGGTCCCATGTTCATATGTAGGGATGAGCGAATCGACTTCGGATGAAATATCCAAAGTCGATTTGCAAAAAACTTCGCTCTAATACTGTAGGGAGCGGGAACATTTCCAGAACTCGGGTTCGGTTCCAAGGTACCACTTGGAACCGAACCCGAGTTCTGGAAATGGAATTTCATCTGAAGTCGATTCGCTCATCCCTATTCATATGTACCCACATTGCTGAGAAAAGTGATGTTTTATTATATACAAATGAGCCTCTAGGAGCAACAGGGGTGTTACCATTACACCTAGAGGCTCTGCTCTCTCTGCAACCACTGTTCCCTCTGCACTTTGATTAACAGGACCAGACAGTGTAAACGTCATCACACCTGGTCCTGACTTCTCCTAAAGTCAATCAAAATGCAGAGGGCGCAGCAGTTGCAGAGAGAGCAGAACCTCTAGGTGTAACAGTAACGCCCCCATTGCTCCTAGAGGCATTTGCATATATTCAAACTTCATTTTTCTCAGTAATGCAGACACATAAGACCATGGGGCCAACACAGATGTCTTCCGCTGCCAAGTGCACATGTAACAGGTCAGCCAGTGTCATAGGTACAAATCTGCTGACAAATGCCCTTTAAAAGCAGTATATGACCAAATATATTGATAAACTAGACATGTATTATACCATTGTAGACGAAGTTACTCACAATTTTGTCACTGTTATAGCTTCCATCTGATGCTGTAAAGGAATTTACTGCACCGTTTGCTTAATAACACAAAATAACAGAGGGGGTAGAAAAGTGAGTTTGTGATAATCGGTTGTCAGACAGATTTCATGGAGATTCCTGTGTAACCAGTAATGGGGTGATCGGGTGCAGTCTTCTGACTGAGCCATCTGTGGTGTTACATGAAGTGAAGTAAAAGCCACTGCTTTTCAGTCTACTTAGGCCGGGTTCACGGTTAACTGATTAGCTGCGAACTTACATTTGTGGATTTACACACAGCAAATCCTCAGCATCATAGAATATCAGCAAAATGGATGAGAACATGTGTAAAAAAATGCAGCAGAAAAGGTGCCTATCAAATGCAGCCTATCAATTTATTCCGCTAATTACTCTTGCGGATTTCACCCTTGGCAATGGAGAGGGTGCAGTTTTTGCTCTGGAAACGCACCAAAACCGCAATGTGATTTTCAGTCACATTTGAACAGGGCATTATGGTATGGCAACAAGGTCAAGTTTCCGGATGCAGTTTTGGAAACCAAAATTAGATGGATGATAAAAGGAGAGAAAATATAAAGGACAGATACAACTTCTCTATTTTGATTTTGGCTTCCAAAACTGCATCAGGAAACCTGACAGTGTGGCCGCACCCCTATGAGAGCCATTGAATGACGTAGATTAACCCTTACATAACCTCAACGTCAGCAAATGCCATGTGTCATTTGCTGACGTTTGTCATATGTCCAGGACTGTAGTGTGTCTATGGCCACGCTACAGGTCTAAAACAATGGAGTGCAATGTGATGTAAGCTTTTGACCTTCTGAACACTGAACCAGTTGTATTAGTTTTTTTCTGTTCGTTAATAATTTTTTTCAGTCTTTATCAGAGTACGGCCTCACATTCAGGTTTCTGGATACAGTTCTAGGGGCCAAAACCAGGAGTGAATTAAAAAAGAGGAGAAGTCATAATTGTCCTGATTTTTGCTTCCAAAACTATGCAGGCAGAAAAAAAACATTAATGAATAGAAAATAAAACTTTTTATGTAGCATTTGTGTAATTTTTGCCATGAATTTGAATTCATTTTCATTCTGATCTCACACTCACAGCAGGATTTTTTATTTCCTTAGGCTGAAAGCACATACCGTATAAGTATTTTGTGGTGTTTTTGAAGCATTTTTATAACTTATATAGTAGTGTTGTTTGCACCTGCATTTCTGCATTTTCTGCTAAAATAATAAAAAAAACATCAGTTCCAGATGTTAGCTGAAATTCTATGGGAAATATGAAACGTAGCATGCGTAAGAGTTTTTGACCAGTGGTGTTTTTTTTCTAATTAAGTACGTTTTTTTTTAATCTCTGGTGGGTTTTTTTGTTTTTATTTAAACGCAGCATGAAACCATGGTACTGTTTTCAGGTGTTTTTTCATCTCTTTCTCTAGAGGAAAAAAATGGCAAAAAAAACCCATCTACACATTAGTTTTGAAAAAACACCAATAAATGTCAGAAAAAATGCAGGATAGAAAAAATGGTCTCTATGGCTTTTTTTTAAGTGAAACAGGGGGTTTCACAGATAGCTTTTTTTTTTTTTAAAGCGCTGTGTTTTTTAGGCATTTTTTTCTTAGATGTTTGTTTAAAGCCAATGGTAAAATGCACTATTATATTTTTCTTTTCTTATGATGCACTTTTTGAGTCAGTTACATTTTTTTTAAATGAAAGCACAGCATGCTCTAGTCATGGCGTTTTCTTCATACATTTTCCCATAGGCTTAGGGCTCATTCACATGACTGTATGTATTTTGCGATCCGCAAAAATCGGATCCACAAAAAATACGGATGACGTCCGTGTGCATTCCGTATTTTGCGACACAGAACAGCTGGCCCCTAATAGAACCGTCATATCCTTGTCTGTAATGCGGACAATAATAGAACATGTTCTATTTTTTTGCGGAACAGAGATACGGACATACGGAAACGGAATGCACACCGATTTTCATTTTTTTGCGGACCGATTGAAATGAATGGTTCCGCATACGGTCCACAAAAAAAAGTGGAATGGATACGGAAAGAAAATATGTTCATGTGCATGAGCCCTTTCCTAAAGGACCTGAAAATCCCTGAAAAAAAATGCATGTTAAAATGGTAAAAAATAAAATACCGCATGCTGTTTTTTATCAAAAGAAAAACCCACACAAAAAATGTGTGAAGGAAGCCATATGCCGTATTTTTATGCCACTCATTTAAATTCATTTTGATATCATAAAAAATATGATTGCAACCAGATGATCGGTATGTAATCATTGCTCATACAGGCCACCCATATGTATTAAATCAGAAAAAAAGATGAAAACTGATGCAAATACAATGAAAAAATAACAATGCAAGAGCAGACAAAATCTTATTAAAACCACTGTCAAATATTCAGAGTGTCGACGGTTGTCATATAGTTGAGATTAATATCACGTGGCTCGCGAATACAGTGATAATGTATTGCCATGCACGCCACTATAGAATGAAGCCACATTACAAAAAAAATGAAATATGCTGTAAGGAATGTCTAATATTGGCATTACTTTTGCCCCAGAAACACAGAATTTTGTGCTTCTAGGGTCCTGCCACACAATTTTTCTGGTGGTGTTTTATGGCTTGTAAAAATCAAGTTCATGCATTTTTTACAAGTGGTTTTCTGGAGTTGTTTGTAGTCAAACAACGTTATACCAAAGACTTATGCACACGAACGTATGTATTTTGTTGTCCGTAAAACACGGATCCACAAAAAATATGTAATGCGGACAATAATAGGACATGTTCTATTTTTTTTATTTTTTTTTTGTTCTATTTCTTTGCGGAACTGACATGGAACGCACACAGAGTAACATCTGTTTTTTGGGGACCCATTGAAATGGATGGTTCTGCATACAGTCTGCAAAAAAAAAAAAAAAAAAAGAAACGGACACAGAAACAAAATAAGTTTGTGTGCATGAGCCCTAAAGAAATCTATGGGAAAATGCTTGAACAAAAACACCGTGCTTTTTTGCGATTTGAAAAAGAAAAAATGCCAGGAAACATAAAACACCCTAATGCCCAGGGGGTTTCTTTTGCCAGGGGAATTTGGCTTGGTTTATAGCCTCGACTGTGCCAGAAAAGGAAACGTCCATTATTCAGTGGGGCTAAATAGCAAGTGGGCCATTGCCATTCACATTGCAAAATTAAACCAAAACTGCAAATACGGGTGGATTTTGCCCTTTCAAATTCCTCCATGTGATCAGAGGCTTAGAGGAAAAATAAACTATGACATAGAACCTCACACAGGAGTAACCGTCCTGAAATACAGTGTGAGTACTGTTCTTTATTGTGCACAATAACAAGGGAGCAGAAAACACGTTAGTAGCAACAAAATTTCTTAAACATACTGTCCGATTTAGATTCAGTAGAATTGGTCAGGTTATTTAATTTGGGCCTTATGAATTCTTCCCGAATCAAAAGTGCTCCAATTGCCCTGAAAAGTTTTGGATAACTTCCTGAGGTCTCCTGGGACTGTATGCAGCTCATTTCAGGCTCTTTAATGCCAACTCAACATTATTAATCTTAAAGTGACAGCGACATATTTGTCTATGGGCAGGGGCGCAGCTATAGCACAGGGGTGCACAACGTTTTCTGGTTGGGGGCCACATTGCCAGATTGAACCAATGATGAGGGACAAAACTTTAAAGGGGTATTAACAGCTGAAATACTGTATTTATGGCATATTAAACACACAGTATATACCACTAATGTCTAGTTACACTTCCAGGATTCCTATCTAATGGGAGAAATACATGAAAGATACACGTGAGCAGCTACAAGACATAGACATACATGTCTGGTACCAGATGGTTGGGGCCGCATGGAATGTTATCAACGCCGCATGTGGCCCCTGGGCCACAGGTTGTGCACCCCTGCTATCGGAGGTGCACAGGTAGCAGTCACTACCGGGCCAAGGAGCCTGAGGGGGCCCAAAGACCCTTGTGTCACATAAGGAGACATCGGTATAATAGAAAGTGCGTTCTGGTGAAGTTACACCTCTGGCTGGAGGGGAAGGGTTAGGTCTAGAATTTGGCTTGGGGGGGTGGTTGCCCTTTCAATTTTTGTCGTAGGCAGCTTGAGGGCTATGTGCTTCCCTATCCCTGGCCACAAAGCACTTAAGGAAGGGGTGCCCAAGGTGAACTCTTGCACCAGGGCCCATGAGCCTTTAGTTATGCCCCTGGCTATGGGTATATTTTCTGTCTTCTGAATGGAAAAATGACTGATGTCATTTTGAGAAATTCGTCCATATCGAATGGCCAAAAATTCAGATTTTAGATTTGACCTGGATTTTTGGATAATTTGGGTTGAATTTAATTCATTTAGAAATTTTTGGATAGCCCAATACCACACTGTGTTCAGTTTAAAAAATATATATACAAAATAATCTAAATGTATATAATTTTCAAATGAATATGTGTAAAATTTATGGCAAAAATGAGTAAATAAAATGGGTCGTTCAGGAATGTGATTGTACATTAGGACCACAAACACATCCTGACCACAGTGGTAATAGATGGAAAAAAAATTACAAAAGACATATAATAAACCCAAAAATATCAATCGATCTGTTCCCAAACATTTATAAAACTGATTTTTTTAAAATATATGTATTTGAAAAATGCCAAAACTGTAACTGGTTTTAGAACTGGTCTCCCTTTAACCTGGTAGGTGACACCCGGCAGAATCTGTCTCATATGCTATTTGTGACTGTTCTCACCCAGACAGTGCCAACTCTTGTAACAGTCATCAGTATGCAGCATGTCTAAGAACGTAATTGAAACGTAATTAAAATCAGTACTGTAAGTGGCATTTGAGGGTACTATGAATTTATTTACCAATCAAATATTCTAATTAGGCATCGTCTCGTCTTTCAGTTAAAAGAAAGGGCACAGCACTCGACTTCCACCAGGGCCGTGTCATGCTGTGGACACAAATTATCAAACAGCAGGTTCCATGACGAGATACAAAGGATGCCAACTGGCATTTACCCTTCATCACAATATATCGTGCCCCCTAGGCATTTTCAGAGTCTTGTGTGACTGATGGCACACTCAATGAGTCTTACATTTTAAAAATGGTGATTTTTTTTTTTTACATAATTAAAGAAATCAACTTATATTGGAAATTGTTCTATTAAGATCCTTTTTGAAAAATGCCCTGTTGTTTCTAGCATTTTTTTTCTATAGTTAAATATAAAAAACATTGCAAACAATACTTTTTTGTATGTTTCATTTATTTTGGCCTTTGTTCATGGCCATGTTCCAAATGCAATAAATAGATACCAAAAACAATCGTAAAAATGCAGTGAAATGCATGAAACTCATGGCACTAAAAAAAATGGAGTGTAAAGAAAGCCAAATACTGTATATTGCTACATACTCTTATTATAAATTTGTGACTTTACAAGAAAGAGTCAGCATAAATAATTTGGAGTTTTTTATTAATGTGTTGTTGGAGCTCTATATGTCCAGAGCACTGATTTTCCATTCTCTCAGACACTTAAAGGGGTTGTCTCCCTTCAGGAAATATAACTTATCATGTAGAGAAAGTTAATACAAGGCACTTACTAATGTATTATTATTATTATTCATATTGCTTCCTTTACTGGCTGGATTCATGTTTCCATCACATTTTACACTGCTCCTTTCCATGGTTACGGCCCCCTTGCAATCTAGTAGCAGTGGCCATACAAGCACACTATAGAATAAAGCACCAACCTATGTGCACTTCCATGGTCCCGGCCACCAGAGAAGCCAATGCACAGCCACCACTGATGGATTGCAGGGTGGTCATTACCAAACAAGCAAAGTATAATGTGATGGAAAAATGAATCCAGCCAGCAAAGGAGGCAATATGGAGAATAACAATACATTAGTAAGTGCCTTGTATGAACTTTCTCTACATGATAAATGCTATTTGCTGAAGTGAGACAACTTCCTTTAAAGGCTCATGCACACATCCATTGCCGTTTTTGCAGTCTGAAAATTTTAGATCCATAAAACATGGATACTAACCGTGTGCGTTCCACATTTTGACATCCTGCCATCTATAGAACAGTCCTATCCTTGTCTGTAAAAAGGACAAGAATAGGACATGTTCTATTTTTTTGCGGGTGCCGCGGAACGGATGTACAGATGCGAACAGCACACGGTGTGCTGTCCACATCTTTTGTGGCCCTATTGAAAAGAATAGGTCCGCATCCAACCCCCAAAAAATGCAGATTGGATGTGGACGAAAACTACGGTCGTGTGCATCAGCCCTTAGACATGCCATTTTTTTAAAGCAGATTTTAGTGCTTGTTTTGAAGCTTGTGTCAGACCTCAGCACCAGAATTACACGGTTCTGTCCATTGTGTAGTGAATGGAGCCTGTAATTGCAGTGCTGCTCCCATTCATCTCAATGGGCAGAGCTGTGTAGTTCTGGCACCAACTTCTGGAGCTACTTGGGAAGAGCTGATAGGCGGGGATAGGGGTATCAGATCCCTGCCAATCAGATAATGACTGCCTGTCCTGAGTAGTAAAATCCTGGAATACCGCTTTATACTATTACGAGGATTTTCCCTTCTCTGTGATGCTCTTTGAACCCCTCTGCCCCTCAGGGTCTGCTCTGTATATAACACTGTGAAGTAGTTTTGGTCAGAGGGTTCACTTTAATAACACTCCTAATTTCAGCTTCAGAAAACTGGTATATAATTGTGTACAGATGAGACCTGGGGACACAGGTGCAGATTTTAAAACTGAATTTTTAAATTGAAAAACTTTTTAGTAATCAAATCAATTTTCAATTTCAAATCATTTTTTTTTTACTCTAGTCTTATATGGAAGATCACTTGAAGAATAAGAATCGTCTGGAAAAAGAGTGGGAGGCCTTATGTGCATATCAAGCAGACCTTACTGCAACAAACATTGCGCTGAAGGAGGAGAATGCTGCGAAGAACCGATCTCTCACAGTGGTCGCATGTGGGTATCAATATTAAAGAGACTTTATGATTCCAGTTAAAGAAATCAAATCACATTAATTGGGGAAAAAAACTAAACATTTTCATGGTGACTTTTCATCTTTTTAGTTGAAGGGGTTTTCTCATCACAGACAATAGGGCATATCGCTAGCCCCAAACCGAGCATGCGCAACCGCCCTCCAATCATTTTATATGGGCCCACCAAAAATAGCCAAATGCTGACTTGGCTATTACCGTCATGCCCATAAAAGTTAATGGGAGTGATGGCTGGTCATGTGCGGTGCGCTCCCATTCACTTCTATGAGGAGAGGGCATGGTGGTGGCCGGACCAGAGTCCTCCAGCCACCTCCTTGCACGCCTCCATTCCCGATATAGGTGCAGGTCCCTGCAGTTGGACCTGCACCTATAAGACAATGGGGACATATCCTAGCAATATGCCCTCATTGTCTGTGATAAGACAACCCCTTTAACTCTCAGGCTCATCTTCTGCCATTCAAGATGGACGTACCACTTCTCAGACTATCTGATGTACACTCTGCATCGGTAGCCTACTTGTCTAACCCTGCTCTTTGGATTAGCTGGCACTGTTCACATGAATTGATGGGGAATTGATGGATCAGCAGCTGAAAAGAGGGTCACCTACCTGAATGTTCTGTTTGTTTCCTAGTTAATGCTGTTATTTTTTTCCTGAAATAGCCAGAAACATGAGATTTTTATTAGTGGATTCTTAGCGGTATAGCTTTATGGGGTGCATAGACGGCATCTGCACCCAGCCTCTGGTGCTGGAGTAGCTCAAAAACTTTGGCATGCTAGGTGGGGGCCGTGTACAGATTTTACAGTGTGACACAGGAGCTTGAGGCTACTCTTTTGGAACTGCCCCACAAGTATTTGCTTTAGAGCATACCGTAGATTAAAGGGGTATTCCAGTTATATTAAATAATCCCCTATCCACAGGATAGTGGATAACTATTAGGTCAGTGGGGGTCCTTCCGCTGGGAGCCCCACTGATTACGAGAACAGGGGCCCTGTACCCTGTGGAGCTCTGGAAGTTAATGGAGCTGCCAGTTGTCCTCTCTATTCATTTCTATGGGACTTCCATAGGTAGCCAAGCGCTGTACTTGACTATCGCTAGAACTCCCATAGAAATTAATGGAGTTACCGAGCGCATGCGCTACCTGCTGCTCTGTTCATATTGGTAGGGTCCACAGGGTATGTGACCCCTGTTCTCGTGATCGATGGGGTCTCAGCAGTAGGACCCCCACCAATCGAATAGTTTTCCTATATCCTGTGAATAGGGGATAACTTTATATAACTGGAATACCCCTTTAAACCTTTAAACTTCATTATATAGTGTATACATGTATAGTGAAAGTCTACATAAATTATATTAGCAAATAACGTATTAGCAAAGCTATTCAACATTTTGTGTAGTTTGTATCTAGATGTAAACCGTAAAATGGTGACTATAGAATTCAGTTGAGTTACTTTTATTACTTGGACTTCCACTGAAAGGACGTAGAATTAACAAATAAAATGTCAGCTGATATAATTATTTTTAATATGTCCACACTCCTGTGTCTGCCACCATTATATGTTCTGACAAGTCTCTGAAATGTAGATACCATAAATGAATCCTTCAGAGAAAAAATCTTCACTTTAGGTATTGCTAAAAACATTAAAGGGGATATCTGACAGATTTTAAAATCTGCATGAGCGCAGCGAGGCTCATGAAACAAAGACAAAATCTTAACTGAACTGGTAAAGGTCCCTCCATTCCAGCACTGCAGGTCCGGTCCCTATGGCTTCTAGGCCTCTTTGGATCAGAAATAATCTAAAGAGGACCACTCAGCCTATTACTCGCTTCATCGGTCACTTGCCGTTCATGCACACATGCATATACCATAAGCCCCCTCCACATGAATACATATACAGATTGTATCACTGCAAGTAGCAGCCCAAACTCTCTAGCAGAGATCATATGAGATCAGAATCCTTTCTGTAGTTGCAATGTTCGAAGGAAAAGAAGACAGGACCCCACAAGACAGGCCCTACTAATATTATTATTTTTGTCCTAACAGATGACCACAACAGAATAATTCTGAAGGGCGACAATAGCCACGACCACTCTGACTACATCAATGCCAGTCCCATAGTGAGTATTTGCCTATCTGCTTAATTATCTAGTATTTCATTCATACTTCATTGATACGTTCACACTTATCGACCAAGCATCTTGTACGAGATGTATAGCAAGCTGAAAGTGCCTCTGTCTTGACCTGGTTATGGACGGTAGCCTAGAGATGGATTGTAAGTTCTTGACTACAGAGTTGTTATCTATAGGGGGCACCAGAGAGACAGTTTTCTTCCTTTTGCAGGAACACTATTTTGCATATGTTTTCCTATTAAGCATTGCCCTCCATGTGTCCACCAGAGAGAAAATGGGGGAGACGTATCAAAGGCGCAGGGTGTGACTGAGTCACTAAGGAAAAAGTGATTATAAAAATATCAGTTGCATGAGCTAGGCTAGTCCTTCAGACTTGTGGATGCCTAATTTTCCGTTTGCTAGTTAATATCCCACCGCAAACAATTTACGGCCATCTTTTCCTTGTAAAATGCTGAGACTTGAAGTACTACATTTCAGTAGTATTTTGTAGGTGACATCAAGAGCATGAAACACATCACCTTTTATGGCAGGCACTGCCTTGAAAACTTACATAAATCAAGGGGTTATCCCATGAGTAATGTAAAAAATGAAAATCAGACATCATATAGTACATGAAAATTTATTTCTAACAGAGCTAGAACCAGCCCTGTACCACACATGGATCCAGAGATCTCCCCATTCATTGTTCTGCTAGATTTATATCAAGCTGGAAGCTCAAGGGGAGTGTCTTTTCTGCTGCAGCTCAGGCGGCATGTCTCAGCTCTCCCTATCACAGCTCAGGGGGCAGTTGAAGGATGAAACTGAGCATGTGTCCAGCCATCTCAGTGAGCAGGACAAAGAAATAAGAAAAAAAACAAACAGCAGGTGGCGCTATACAGATGCATTTTGTTGAATAACTCAGTGGCTATGCTAAATTTCTAATTACATGCAATTACAAAAGTATTCACACCCAGGTGCTGGTTTTGAAACTGTAGAATATGTTTTGTGGGACAAACCCTTTAAGTGTCTATAGGGTACCCTAGTAGTGAAGTACAATGGGAAACCTTACCTTTCCATTTGTGATGAATGCTTTAGGCTATGTTCACATTTTCAACAGATAAATCTGGTTGACTAAAGCGGTACCAAAAAGAAAGAAAAAATATATATATGCGGGATGGCACTACCAATGAACCTCTAGCAGACGCTTCAATCCCTGTGTCCAGGTCGCTGTGGGTTAAGCGACTAAGGGTGGTGCTCTGCCCCATACACAGTCCAGTCACGAACATCAGCAACAAGTGAGATAAAGAAAGAGGTAGGCGGCACTCATCCATCCAAGTCGCAATCTTTATTTGCTACAAAGCAGAGGGTACATACCTACATTGCCGTGTGGGGCCAGACATATGCATCTCACCACAGATGAGTCTCTGGCGACGGCTGTTTCGCGACGACTCGCGCTTCCTCAGGCCAACTCCTGCCAACTCGCAGAGACTCACCTGTGGTGAGATGCGTATGTCTGCTCTCCACGGCAATGTAAGTATGTACCCTCTGCTTTGTAGCAAATAAAGATTGCAACTTGGATGGGTGAGTGCCGCCTACCTTTTTCTTTATCTCACTTAAATCTGGTTGACTGCTTTGGCAGAGGAACAGACTACTGGAGTTACCGTATCCATCATAGCCCCATTAACTACAAAGGGATCCAGCGGTGATCTGACGAGTTTCCAGCATAAATGCTGGCTTTCTGCTGGACACATAATGCTGCATTTATACCGAAAACACGCCAGATCACTACTGGATCTTATTATAGTTCATGAGGATCTGTCGGTGTCCCACTATGCTGGATACAGTAACTCCAGTAGTTTGTATCTCTACCAGACAAGACTGCTGGAGATGTGAACATAGCTTTAGAACTATAAGATTTTCCAATTTGAGGTTTCATATGCTGGCCGTACATTAAATTCTGTAAAAAATGATAATGGATGCTGCTAAGAGGTCAGGCCACACAAATCTGCTAGTGCTCCTAAGTCCACTCTATAGCTTAGTACAGGTCCTTTCTCCAAACCATTTTTCTCAGGATCAGTCACTAGATAAACCCCTTGGACCACCCACAGATTTAATGCCATTGTGCTTTTCTCAGCAATGAAAGCCATAAGTCTAGCTACAGCTGTTACTTTGAAGTCTCAAAGAACGTAATAAAGAAATTCCAGTAGTTGAAGCAAATCTGGTATTGTTGAATACAGCAGGCCATTTATATTCAGAAAGCAAATGCTTCCAAGTTCCCGAATACACTCCCTTCTTCTGGATAATACTTCACCTCACAGATTGGCTTCTTTAACTATGTCTTCGAGAATGACATTTTAAAGATTAGTCCACCCTGTACGTCTTACTGTAATTTCCCATGAACCCTTCAAGAAATTCCTCTTTTCTCTCTCACTGTAACTCTAGCTATATAAGCTTTGCATGAAGATGTAAAAGATTTACTACTGCTGTATATCATTATATCATGCTGTATGAGATGTGCCTACATCATTTGTTCATGTTCAGATGTTCCCTCAGCAAGGGTCATCACTTTTAAAGTAGAAATGGTAAAATTATTTCAGCCTGTACATAGATGCTTGGCATGTTGGCTTGTCTTAGAGTTTAAAAAAAGTGTGTTACCCTTATTAGTACATAGCATGGTCTGAGATGTGAGTAGGGGCTTCCCCAAGAGTGGACTTTTTTTCAAGGATAAGACCCCATTGGTCCCAGACATGAGGGTAACAGTGGTTGGTAATGTGCTCAAAACCGTTTGACTCTGAACCTCTCTTTTAAAAGTATTGTCCCATGAAAAATATTCTAGATTTTCAGACCAGCACCTAGATCTATATAGCGCCACCTTCTCTTTGCTCTTTTCTTCATTTCTCTGTCCACCTTAGTAACATTGTTGAGGTGGACGCACACGCTCAGTTCCATCCATCAGCTGCCACCCGCTGTATCTACTGTTATAACCTGTGACAGTTATAGGAAGACAGCTATAACAGAAAGATCATGCCCCTTGAGCTTTCAGCGTGAAATAAATCTGTTAGGAGCAACTGCAACAATAAACGGAGGGAGCTCTGGATCCATTTGAGGTACAGGGCTGGTTCTAGCTTTACTAAAAGAAGACTGTCATGTACTCTATGATGTCTGATTTTCATAAACAAATGAATCAATGTATAATCCCTTTAAAAGGCTATTCCCTCATAAAGGCATGGCATATCAGTAGATTATTCCATCAGTTGAGGTTCTGACCTCTGGGATTTCAACCGATCCTGAGAACGAGGGGACCACAGTGCTAAGGCCCCTTTGAGACTTCCCCTGCACACTGGCACCCCAAACGGGAAAGAATCAAAAGATTTGCCGCATTACAGCCCCCAATTCTCAGGATGAGTGGGTGTTTCAGAGATCTGACCGACTATACTTAGAATATGATGGCAAATCCTAGCAATATAAGATAGCAATGCCCTTTTAATGCTGGATGTAAAGAGTCACTTACATCTCAACTCATGGACTTTCCCAATTTTTACCTTAGGTGTATTTTAAGTGGAGTTCCCCTTTAATAGCAATTTTTTTAAATTTGCAATGAAACTACGTCAGGCATTTGATTAAAGAAATCTTATTGAAACAGTGAAGTGTGAAATGGATGCTGCTTTCATCTAAGCTGCATAATGCCAAAGTAATTCTACACTATGTTGTTGTTTTTTTTTTGCGGCTGCTTATCTTCTAAAATCATTACTTTGTGAGAAGGCATTTTAATTGCAGATTCTCCACCGTAACTTAATGTCACATTTCAAGTTATTTGCAGTGAGCTGATGTCGATGGGAAGTTGTTGCTATTAGAATGATGACATTTTAGTGTTATATGGCACTCGTGTAACTGTGAATAGCCTAATGTAAGATGCACAGACATTCTCCTTCTACTGTTCCAGCACCGCAAGGATGACATTTATTTGTGTGTTAATCAGAGCACTTAATGGATTGAACGAGCAGCCCTATATTTCATTCACTTCCACATAAAGAACTATTGATGAGCATCTTATTGAATGGCCATTGATTCCCAAATTGATTTTACTTTACTGAGCTTCTAGGAAACCACTTGAGTCACACATTTATCCCTGATTTATATTCCTCTGAGTTTTTATAAACCCAATTTACCTTTATTTATTGTGGCTGTGGGTGATCGCTTCATAAATGGGTGTTAAATACAGTTTTCTCATTGATATAGAAATTTCAGTATTTCGAGGTTGAAATTTCATAGCTCTGCTTCTCCTCATACACTTGTGCTTTAAAGGGGTTGTGTCACTTCAGCAAATTGCAGTTATCATGTAGAGAAAGTTAATACAAGGCACTTACTAATGTATTGCGATTCTCCATATTGCCTCCTTTGCTGGCTCATTTCCAGTGCCTCTCAGGTGTCACCTCCTCTGATGTAGATGTTCTCTGTCCTCTTCTCCATTTAACCATGATGACTTCTTCCACCCACCTCTATCTCTGCAGAAATTACCACACAGACATCTTAGGTTCCTTACTTTTCCATCATCTGCCCCCCATACTGACCCAATACTTAAAATGCCCCTATAGTTGCCCTTGTCGTGTCTTAGTAGTTATAATCACCCCTATAGCTCTCTAGTAGTTATACAGTCCCTGACCCCTATTGCTTCCCAAGTCATACAGCCCAGACACCCTATGAAGCCCCAATAGCTATACTTACCCGGACCTCAATAGCTCCCAAATAGTCATACAGACAATGATCCCTATAGCACTCCAGAAATTATACAGACGCGGACCCCTATAATGTGCCGGTAGTTAGAAAGCTTCTGACCCCTATAGCACCCTAGTAGTCATACAGACCCTGATTCCTATAGCACTTCAGAAATTATACAGCCGCTGACCCCTATAATGTCCCAGTAGTTATACAGCTTCTGACCCCTATAGCAACCCAGTTGTCATACAGAGCCTGATTCCTATGGTGCTCCAGTAGTTATACAGCCCCTGACCCCTGTAACACCCCAATAGTTATACATCCCCTGACCCTTATAGCGCTACAGTAATTATACAGCCCCTGACCCTTTTAGCGCCCCAGTAGTAGTCAGCCAGTAGCAGAAGCCATAGTGACAAGTCAAAAGCCTCTTCCTGCCTGCATCCCAGCGCAGGTAGTCGCAAGGATGTCATTGTGCAGCCTGGGCCACCTTTTTTCCCCTTATAGGCTTCAGGCCTAGTGGTTTGTGGCCTGTTAGATTGAATGGTGGGACAGAAAGACTTTGGCTCCTGTACCCCACCACACACAGTATTCAACTGTAATGCCATCTAGAAGACGGTGGTACATTTGAAAGTGCCGCCGCCATCACGGTCTTGGCCTCAGATGTTTCTGGCCTACCGACATCCCTGATGAAAGGTTATCCACAAATATGTAGGTATTACTTATGTTTCTGACAGCAGATTGTATCCCTACTCCTACTGAGCATTTAAAGGGATGTCTGGAGAAATGTGATCAGCCAATATCTGGTGTGTATGGCTTGCTGAAAGGCACACTAAACCTTGAAATGAATGGTTTCCCCCACGGTTTGTTAGTTTGCAACATTTTCTGCATGTTCCTGAAACAACTAGTCTTGTGGAAATCTCACAGAAAGCACAGGGGTTACTCTCCTGCTGATATCTTCCATTTTCATCTGGAGACTTGCGAAAGGACAGGTCGTATAAAAGGGAGCAGGGTCTAAAAATCTTCTTGTGTGACTGCAGACAGGGCGGGAGGGGGATCTACTTCAGCCAGTTGTCTTACAACTAGACACAGGACAGTGAGGAGGAGGGAAGACATCGCTGACCCCCTTGGACACCTTGAGAAGATTTCTTTATATATATCTCCCCTTTAATTGTAGCATGAGATAAAATAGGACATACGGAAAGGAAGAGATAGAAGGAGGAAGTGCTGAGATATTTTTAGCATTCTCTATGTTTCTTTGATCCCATTAAGTACAAGAAAATTTTAATTAAAGAGGTAATCCCAGCCCTGTACCTCACTTGGATCCAAATATCTAACCATTCATTGCTCCAATTATTCTGTTAGATTTATTTCAGCTCATGGGTTTCCTTTTTGCTGTAGTTCTCTCCCAATCACAGCTTAGCGGGAGTGTTTTTTTCTCTGGGCGTGTGTCCTTTCTGCTACATCTCTCTCCTTGTAACAGTAGAAAGGGCTTGTGGCAGCTGAAGGATGGAACGGAGCATGTTCATCCACCTTAGAAATTTTATACAGGTGGACAGAGAAATAAGGAAAAGAACAAACAGCAGGTGGCGCTATACAGATATATTTTACTGAATAATTCAGTGGCTATGCTAATTTTTTTATTACTTTCAATTACAAAAGCATTCAGATCTAGATGCTGGTTTGGAAAATATAAAATATTTTTGTGGAACAAACCCTTTAAAGCGCTTCCATGCCTGTGCCTCTACCATAGTTCTTGCTATCATAAAATCATTTGTTTTTCAAACAATGAGGAACTATTCAGTCTCCTCATTTTGCTAGCTAAGCTAGAATATGGTGAAGCGCCCTAACTTCTTTTATGATAAGATTGCTGCTAAGTTACCTTTTTAAGGATAGATGGTAATTTTTTGTTCTTTGAGTTCTCAGAGGACATATTTATCTCTTTAGACCATGCCACTGGAATAGGGAACCTAGGTCTATATGAGTTATTGTTGCTTGAGGGAACCATAGCTTTATGCAAAGTGAAATGTAATCAATGGTTTATTCATTTTCGTGTTACTACTTGGTTACCCATGAGTGGGTCATAAATTAGATTCTTCTTTATTTTCATGGAAAATACCTCATACATCAAAAATGGCAGCAGGTCAGAGTAAATTGATTGCCCAAAAGTCTAACATATGTTTATAGATTTGACCCTTGTGTTTGTCAACTTTCAAATATGAATTCATCATAATGAATGATATTTTATTACTTGCCTGTCAAACTACGTGCCTGGGTCAGGGCCATTCATTTCTCCTGCGTATAATCCCATTGTTTTCTGCCAGGGAGATGCTGCTAACCCAGATGACATTTATGTGGTATTCCCGGAATGGCATCTTATCACCTATCCAATAAAATTCATTTTTCCAGTGCCAGTAAAAGAAATGAAACTTTGTGCCTTCCAGCTGACGCATTTCATGCCCTGGGCTCGTATCCATTCCTATAAGTAACAGCCCTGCTCTAAATATATTTGATAAAAGTGAAGTTTTACTCCGGTAACTGGTGCTGGATATAAAAACTTTATTGAATGTTTTCTAATAGAAATGAGTGAATTGAATGACCCAAAAAAACAGTGATACCCAGTGGAGGCAGACCAAGCGGTTGCTATGAGCCCACCGGTTTGGAGTTACAGTTCAGCTCCTCAACATTTCAGAGGCTGCTTTCAGCTCAGCTATAAGTAGTCCCAGACTTGTCATTCTGACATAAAGGAAGATGGGTCTCCAGTATTTTGAGGGTGCTTGAGGACAACGATATATAACCTTCAACTTTTTACTCCTAGATTGTCTTGCTTGGGTCTTGAACCCAGTACTATGCCATAGGTGGGGCAGAAACCTTACCAGATAAGCCACATGGCTAACATCCCATACGTGCTGATATCTGTACGATAAACCTCTTTATATGCCAGAATACTGTATGTTTTTTAAAGGTTAACATCAAAAGTTTAATTTGTTTAGTAATTTAAAAAAAACAATGGTTCAAAATAAATTGCAATAAACACATGTTTGTATATAAATTATATATATTTATATATAGTGAATTTGGAAAATCTGCAGACTAGAGATGAGCGAACCAGACAAGATTCATTTTGTTTGAAGTTGAAAAATTTTGATCGGGCATGAAATCAATTCATCCTGAGCCAGAGAGAGTGAGAGAGAGAACCTAGTACAGAAATGTGTGTTTCTCAACAATAGATGTGTATCTAAGGGGTTCTCTTTTTTCAATATAGAGAGCCCATGGTACTCCTACAATGCGTGCTCAGTATTGTAGACCAGATAATTCTCCTACTATGCCAAGTAGCCAAGTACGTGTGCACAGTATTGTAGTCCAGGTGATGTGCCTGGTACGCCGAGTACATGTGCGAAGTATTGTAGGCTAGGCAATACCCCTCTGGTTTGCTGGGAAAGATATTCAAATTAGATTTCCTAAACCCATCTAACCTGGCAGATGTTAGACATGGTAATTTGCATATACTTTACACAGAAATCAAGAGGAGTGTTTTCTAGCCTACAACAGTTGTCACCTGTATCAACTGGTCTCCATAATAGAAATAGTACTCACCCAGAGGTTCTCCCTAAGTCCTTGCAATTAGAAATGTGGTTCTCATCTGTTTTTTTCTGATTTAGGGCTATTGTCCTGAAAGAACTACTTAGATGTGAGGCTGGCTTAGCTATTTTTCCTGCTTTGTTACATAAGCATGTTTAAAAGGCAGAAAAGCATCTCAATTTGCTGTGTGAAAATAATGCAGTGCTCACACAGCTGCTGTGGTCTTCTTACTGTTTCCCTACTTCACCCGAAATGAATCACAAACAATTTGGGTTGGACTGAATTCAAACTTTTTGAGAAGTTTGGACTGTAGAACCAGTTCGCTCATCCTTACTTCAGAACCTTTTTACTTGTTTTCACATTTTGTTATGTTGGGCACTTGTGCTAAAAATTTTTTAAAAAGTTTATGTTTTCGACCCATAATTCTGTCTCAGCTGCTGAAAAACACCCCCATAGTATGATTCTGCCACCACCATGCTTCACTGTACGGATGGTATTGGGCAATGCCTGGATTCCTCCAAATATGCCACTTAGAATTGAAGCCAAAAAGTTCAATATTGCTTTCATCAGACAAGAGAATCTTGTTTCTCACAGTCTGAGAGTCCTTTAGGTGCTTTTTTTGCAAACTTTTATGTGTCTTTTACTGAGGAGAGACTTCTTTCTGGCCACTCTGTCATAGAGCCCAGATTGGTGGAGTACTGCAGTGATGGTTGACATTCTGGAAGTTTCTCCTATAGGGACATAGGATCTGTGGAGCTTGGTCACCTCTCTTACCAAGGCACTTTACCCCTGATTACTCAGTTTGATGGAGCAGACAGATCGAGGAAGAGTCCTCGTTGTTCCAAATGTCATCCATTTAAGAATTTTGGAGTCCACTGTTCTACAGATCTGTACCTCCACACAATTCTGTCTCTGAGCTCTACAGGCAGTTCCTTCCTCCTCATGGCTTGGTATTTGCTCTGACATGCATTGTCAACTGTGAGACTTTATCTATACAGGGTTATGTATTTCTAAATCATGTCCAGACAACTGAATTTACCACGGGTGGACTCCAGTGAAGGTGTAGAAACATCTTAAAGATAATCAATAGAAAAGGGAGGCCCCCAGAGCTAAATCTCAAGTGTCACAGCAAAGGGTCTGAATACTTTGCAAACTTTCTAAAATTAAATTTTCATTTTTTTATTAAGGGGATTGAATGCAGATTTATGGAGGAAAACTAGATTTAAAAAAAAATTAACATAACACTACAACATAACAAAATGTGAAAAAAAGTAAAAGGGGCAGTTTTATTGTAGTCCAGCAGCAAACATCGGGCTATGATAACCAGGCCCACTGCCGGATGCTTCCCTATTTGGGAAAGTGGCGAGGCTGGTGAAGAACTGGCATTTGTGCAAAAAATGTTGTATCATTATGATACATCAATGCACACCTTTATTGTTTATTAATATTCAGGGGACAGATTTCAGTGAATAAGTATTATCACTTGAAAAATGTACCGCCATATTGCTCAAAACAAGACATGCTGTGCTGTACATACATTTTCTGAATACACACATTCAGGTTTTTTAGCACAAAGTACATATAAGGAACATATGTTTCCGTGTAGGAATGTCATTATGCTGTCATTTAAATGATATAAATGTAAAGAGCGGCTGCGTTAGGTAGAGAGACAGCCATTCATGGTCTGCTAGACAGAAGCAGAGAGAATCAATGCTGATTTGAGCACCGCTGTCAGGGAGCTCAGCTATCTGTTACATCAGAAACAGGCCATTCGTCGCCTTTTAGCGATAATCAGCTACTGTCAGAAAACCGCTTTCTGGAACGTGGCAAACATAATGATTAAGAACAAGGAAATATGCCATCTGCTTATGAGAACTAAATATAATTACAGCTAAGCTATGAACATTTTGTAGGATGTGACACAATAGAAGTTCACCTATTGCCTACTAACTTGGAAGTGGAGATGGATGAGCAGATTTTTCAGGTTTAATGGGGTTATCCTGGAAAATATAATGATGACTTATCCTCAGCGGGGTCCAAAGTCCTGGCACCCCGCCAGGGGCGGACTGGGAACCTAAAGTGGCCCTGGAAAAAATACTAAAAGTGGCCTCATTTTGTAGTCAGGTCTAATTTGATGGAAGGCAGGGCCAGCAATACCATAATGTGCTACATTATACCACCCAACAGAGCCAGATACCACAGTCCATCATAAAATACATCCTCAAAAAATTCCACTGGCCGTCCGTGAGAAGGACTCAGGCAGCTCCCTGGGCATTGGCCCACCGGGAAATTTCCCTGTAAGGTCTATGGCCAATCCGCCCAGGCACCCCGCCAATCAGCTATTTCAGAGAGCTACTGGCCTCACCGAAGCTCTGGTGAGCGATGCCGACTCCCGGCAGCTTTCCAAGGACAGTGCTTTACATCATATACTGGCAGTGCTTGGTATTGAAGCTCAGCGACAATGACTTGAATTGGGCTGAGCTGTAACTAGGTCATGTGACCGATGTACAGTGATGTCACTGGCCTAGGAAGAGGCCGCAGTGCTCAAGGCCTCTTCTAACAGCTGATCAACGGGGTTGCCCGAGTGCCACATCCCCACAGATCTGATACTGATGACCTATCCAGAGGATAAGTCACAAATATGTTTTCCTGGATAAACCCTTTAAGATTCACCAAAACCAGGGGCGTACACAGAAATCAAGTGGTCCCATTGCAGTAAAATACACATGAACATTTGCAAAAAGAAAAAGCACCTAAAGGACTCTCATACTGTGGGAAGCAAGCCACTGTGGTCTGTTGAAAGCAAGACTGAACTTTTTGGCCTCAATTCTAAGAGTCATGTCTTCAGCTGGGACAGGGGGACTGGTCAGAAATGAGGGAAAGCTAAATAGAGCAAAGTACTAAGATATTCTTAAAGGGAATCTGTGATCAATTTTATGCTGAACTCACCAAGGACAGAATAAAGTAGTGATAGACGCGCTGATTTCAGCGATGTGTCACTCATGAGCTAAAAGTAAGCGGTTGCAGAGAACCAGCATCATAGTCATTGCAGCCCAGGCCTTGAAAAGAGTCAAATCTACCTGAGAAGAGTCATGGTTATTCATAATCTCCTGCTCTCCCGCCCATCTGCTGATGATTTGCAGTTCTCTTCTAGGGAGAAAAGTACGGATAAGACTCAGGGCTCATTCAAACTGCCGTATGATGTCTGCAAAAAATACGGATCCGTTTTTTGGGGAAAGTTTAACATGTCCACAAAAAGCATTCCATTTTTTGCGGACCCATAGACTTGAATGGGGCTATGTCCTGATTTTCACTGATGTAGTAAAAATCAGGACTTCGTAGTCTCACGAAGTATAGGACATGTTTCATTTGTTTTGCGGAGCCATGGAATGGAAAAAAGGGCCCATAGAAGTGAATGGGTCAGTATGTAATCCTCAAAAAAAACGGATCTGCATTTTTGCAGACATCTGAATGAGCCCTCAATCATCAGCAAATGGGCGGAGTGCAGGAGCCTTTAGCTATGCCTCTGCTGCCCTTGGTGATATTTGGACACCAGGACTAGAAGGCACTGAGCCTCCACACTCACTGTGATCACTATTTTGCCCTCAGAGGCATTTACACAAACGTGTAGTTTAGATGAAAGGCCAGTTTCATATAATACAGCCTTGACATATTACATACAGTATGTCCATAGCAGTGAATGGATGAAGTGTCCATATAAAAACCATAACACCCAGATCTGAGCTTAGCATAGGGTTCATGGTGATCTAGAAGCACACAGGGTGCAGGCTTGGCAGCTGTAATACAAATGTTGAAATGCCGCAGTATTACCGCCATCTAAAGCTGTAATCATAGATCTACACTACAGCGGCACCACCCCAGCTATGTTAATACATGTACTTTTGCTTGCACTTTGCCGTGATTGGCAGCCGCATTTTCTATAAAGTAGCAGTTCCAAATAATTATCCTAAAGCTGCTTTTAAGGCAAACCTCAGCCCACGAACAGGAACATGCAGAGACCCTTTATTCATTGGAGGCGAAATAGTGTTTTTGGTGTGTTTTTATTTTTTTGTTAAGTTAAAATACTAGTGACAATGTGATGTAAATGTACACTATCAAACGCATAAGCTGCACTTATTCCTGGAAAGAGAGACATCAGTCTTGGAATTTCCATAACATTATTCTGCTTCTTCATACATTGCAGCTCATGGTCGACTATATAACAGTACAGTATATCATTTCAATTACAGAATAAATCAAGAATGTTCTTCCAAGCAGCAAAAACCTATTACCTGATAGGTTACACATTGAATTCTCCAGGAAACTTTAAAGGAAATCTGTCACATGATTTTAGTGTTTTAAACTAAAACTATAGCCATGTTCAGTAAAGTACCTTGAGTCTAGATGTGGTCTCCAATCTTTCTTTTCAGCTTCCGTTTTTGTTTTATTTTACATTCTGATATGTAAATTTTCTCTGACGGAGAAATTATTTTGACCAATTATTGGAGATGAAAGGATGAGCAAAAAAATAGCAAATTAATAAACTAGACTGAACTATACAGCCCAACCTGAGGACAGGAGTCTCTGATGTATGTTTCCCTCCTCCTACTCTCTCATCTTCTCTACTTTATAAAACTGAACGGTGCTATGAGTCTAGAGCCCTTCTTGTTAATATTGGAGTGCTCGTGGATAGAGAATTCATGGGAAGAGCTCTAATCAATCTGGGCTTGAGGGGTTCAGCAGTTGAAAGGACTTCAAATGGACATCTTCCAGCACAAACACAACCAAGACGTTTTTGTGTCATAAAACTTCTTTATTTTTTAACAGCCCTATGACAACGCATTTCAGAGTGTAGATACGCATTTTTCAAGTGTGTGTGGGTATCAGTCTGAGGATGCGTCCGGATGCTCTGAAGCTCCAGCTTCTCGGCGGTCAAACTTGGGACCAGAAGAAACCATACAGGCACTCTTAAGCTATCCATACATATTTTATTAATTTAAGCCCTATCTGCCAATTTCAGTGTGATCAGCTGACCATCTTATGTTTATAGTGGTCTCCTAACTCTCTTCAATGGTAGATGTTGGATTTCAACCTGCCCGATCCTTTTGTTCTCAGGGAGATAAGCCACCAGAGGTTTATGGCAGTGGTTGATTCCCCTTCAGTGCACATGTATGGTTGGCGGGGGAAGCCCAAAGAGAGATCTGTGAGCCTTAGACAGAAATGTAAAAACTATATCCCCTAAATGATAGATGGCACTTATGCTGATACCATGGGAGATCAGCTATGATTCCTCTAGTTCATACACAGAATATTGTAAGCACTGTTTCTCTGTATCTGATAAAATATATATCATGAATTCATTCTCCATTTAATTTTCTATCATGTTAGTTGATATATAAATTCTTCTTTTGCAGATGGACCATGACCCTAGAAATCCGGCTTATATTGCAACTCAAGGACCACTCCCGTCAACTGTGGCTGATTTCTGGCAGGTACAGAAATAATTATTATTAGAATTCTTTTATAATTCAGTTTTTTTCCATTGTGGATTTAGCATTTTTGTATAAAGAACAGACACAAGCATTACTGAAGCATTTTGAACAGAGATGAGCAAATTACTCAAGATTTGGTTCAGATTTGATTCTGCCAAATTGGTCGACAGATTTAATTCAGGTCCAAATGGATTTTACCCAAATTGAAAGTGCTCCAATTGGCTTGGAGATTTGTGTATGGCACTCTGAGGTCTCCTAATCTTTCTATTTTTTTTTACTGTTTTGTATTTGTTTGTTCTCTCTCTTGTCTCTCTCTCTCTTTGTTACTCTCTACTAAAATTTGCCTGAATCACATTACCAAAAATTTGAATTTAGTTTAGAATCTATTCACTTGTGTCTAATTTTGAAACATGTCCTTATCAAAGATACAATTAAAGAAGTAGACCTGTTTGCACAACTCATGGAAATTGTAGGTCCCAAGAGATGCTGTCATAGTACTGTACAATCTCCATGCTTTGCGGAGGTGTAAGAAACCTCCCATGGTCCTACTGTTCCACAACATGTCTGTGATTTCATATCAGTCTTTTTCAATTATTTGGGGATTGTGGGGATCCTGGGGACAGTAACACCATAATATATGGCACTATATGGAGCACCATAGCTCCAAAGTACCATGCTGTAGGCAGTGTCTCCTGTTGCTACAGGTAAAATTACTTGCTCTTTGATTTCTAATGACATGTATGGTTTCCAATGTGCTGTAAAAGATACATTTTACCTTGAATGTATTTTCCAGCTGTTCATTGACCTTTATTGTTGGAATAAACCTTCTAGATTGCAGTGCATTGACAGAAATTGATTGTACTGCTCTGTATAGACTTCTGAAGTCATTTTTTGTCATGTTGCTAGCAGTTATTACTTCCCCCAGAGGTGGTCTATAAGCCTTTACAAGCATTAGGTTGTCTGCGGATCCTGCCAAAAATGACAGCATCTTCCCATATCAATGTGACGTCTAGGAATGGCATCAGGGATCCTGCATTTCAGTTCAAAGAAAGAATATATTCCACAATTTCATAAGTAAAATCACATGACCCATAAAATGAAATATGGAGTAAATTAACATTTAAATATAGAAATCTATAAATTATGTGTTGCTGGAGTCTCCCTTTAAGTGTTTTCGCTGGAAGCCCTCCAGCCTTTTTGTGAAGAGGTAAAATAACTTCACACAACAGCAGAAAGGGAATAATAAAAGACAAGTGACGGCGGGATATGTGGATGTTTGTAGCTGTTGTATTGCTTCACTTGTTTGTACGTTATTGCAGGATATTGAGGTTGATTTGGCAGTTATTTGGTTGGACTTTATAAGGGGAGACAACCGAAGAACTATAGATTTTCTCAAAGTCTGAAGTGAATAATATACAGAAATAACACAGTGTAGTTGCCGATAGTTTACAATAATTCCCAGGTTCACCCAGGGCCCCCTCCACATGGTATTGTTGCCTATCAAGCAATGCATTGAATCTCACATTCCCTCTAAGTAAAAGTTTATGCAACCCTGCTCAATACATAAGAAATACCATGAAATAAATTTCCGATTTTTATATTTCTGGTTCCTAGAGAACTAGATGAAATATATGGTTCTCAGTACTGAATACCTCTGATGCAACACAGAGCTGCTTTTCCAACGCATTTCAGTCCAGTTCACTAGGTGAAGCTGTTCTAACTTGATGGTATTCATGACCCTAATCATTGTCATTACACTGGTTTTCCAAGATTTTTTACTGATCACCTATCGTCTGGATAGGTAATCAGTATCTGATTGGCCGGGGTTCAACACCCAGGACCTCCACTGATCAGCCGTTTGAAAAGGCACCGACGCTCGCAGTAGTGTTGCAGCCTTCTCTCTTCTCACTAAGCACAGAGCCATCAATTTCATGGCGGCTGTGCATAGTATTGCATCTCTGCCCCATTCACTTCAATGGCGTTGAGTTTCGCCTAGGCCATGTGACCGATGAATGTGACATCACATGGCCTCCTGTGGAGGAGATGGCTGCATGTAAATGTCTCTTTCACTGATGAGCAAGCAAATGTCGAGAAGGAAAGCTTCTTTCATGACAGTCTACTCCATCGAGAAGTGTAAGGGGGCCATTAGGGACTGTTTGCACTGTGGCTTTTGCTGACAGATTATGGCACCGATTCTACACCAAAAAGCTGCTGTGAGGCTACATGATATCTGCCTCCAATAGTTTTCAGTGGGATGTCACAGTTTATGGGTATGTCCTTTCTTGGTAAAGTCATAGCAATAACCCGCCGCTACATGAACAGCAGCACGGCCTCCAGTTGAAAACAGTAGGGGCAGAATCTGTGCAAAAGATTCTGTCTGCAAAAATCATATTAACGGCCCCTATTAGGTAAGTGTTAAACCCATATATGTAGAGCAACCACCCTACCCCCAATTCTGCTGGATCTGAAAAGGGAAGATCACTTACTCGCTTCTCGGCATTGACTCCCCTCAAATCAGATTTGCAGATCCAGCAGAATGGGGAGGTATTCCACCATTTTTGCACAAACTCTTTCAACCGGTTGTCCCATGATTATTGTAAAACATGAAAATCAGACATCATACAGTACATGATAATATCTTTTTTAACAAAGCTAGAACCAGCCCTGTACCTCATATGGATCCAGCCCCCATCCCATGGATCCAGAGATCTCCACATTCATTGCTCTAATTGCAAGGCAACAATTACATCTCCAATACACAAACCTGATTTATTAAAAAATAAAAAAATAAATCAAATTAATTTGTATTGTAAAAAAAGACAGAAAAAACTATTCATACAGAGAGAAATAGAGCTTATTCATACAAAAGGAAACATGAGATTTCATAAACATCAAAAGTGTCCCTCGCAGTTTCAAGGGACGTCAAAAGTGTTCAAGGGAATGAGGGTTTTAATGCACCGTATTCAGTTTCCCTTAGGATTCTGTGTAGCGCTGTATTTCCAATATAACCATCTGCTAAAATGTTAGTCATTCTTAAGTTGTTACTAGCAACCTATTGACACATACTATACTTTTAAGGCCATTTAGATAGATAAGTCTGAGAATAACTATGGTTTACATAGCCATCTGTAGATGGCTGTGTATAGAGATGTGTTCACACCATGGATGCGTTTCTTAGTGGAGCCACTAGCTGGTGGTAGCTTATGTAGTGGTGGTCCTCCAGAAATAAAGGCATATCTCATGTTGTGATTGATGGTGTTAGTGGTAGTATACCATAGATTATAGTGATCTTATTGACCACAGTCTAAGCACCAGTAATGAAGGCAGGTGTCCTGGAATTGAAGTATGAGTACATATATGACCAACATGCTTGTATTATACTCAGTAGATATTCCTCAATACACACATAGGTGCCTCAGTATGTAATACAGACCTATACATTTCCAGGTTCAGTATAGGTAGCGCATAGCGCTCCTTCCCACCTTCCGGCATGCACTTGTCACTTACTGATTGCTTGGATGCTTACTTCAGCTCCCGCCTCCATTCTGTTCGGTGTAAGCATGGAAAATCCAGGTTATTTGTGGTCTGATTAGAACAACTGGGATCTAGGAAACGCCTTTCTCAGGAGGTGTGACCTTTCTGCAGATTGAGGCAGTTGAAGGATTGGAACTGAGCATGTACGTTCACGTCAGTGAGGTGGACAGAGAAATTAGAAAAAGAGCAAACACCGGGTGGCGCTATACGGACAGATTTCATGGAATAACTCAGTGGCTTCACTACATTATTAATTACCTGCAATTACAGAAGTATTCAGATCCAGGTGCTGGTTTGTAAACTGTAGAATGTCTTTCATGGGACAACCCTTTAAGTCTTTTATATTGCTGCTGCATCTTGAATATATGTTATAAGTAGAAATTTCGATTGGTTTGGATGCCATACTTGTCCGAATAAATTGCACCTGAATTGAAAGCTCCTCATTTGCCCTGAACAGTCATGTATGACACTCTGGGGTCTCCTAGGGCTGTATCCAATACCTTTCAAGCTCTTTAGTGCAGAGACAGCATTAGTAATGTCAAAATGACGTATATGACTATGGGTAAGCAGATGTTAGCCAGGGTAACAAACAGCCTGTTTAATAACATACTGTAGTATCAGATTATTTTTGAAATTTAAAAAACATTCAAAAAATAGCATTTTAAGGCCTTAGAATTTTACCTTATAAAATAACCAAATAATAAAGTTGCGGTAAGGCTGCTTATGATGTATTCCCTAATCCTTCCTAAGGATTGCATTCACATATTATTATAATTGCCGTCATGCGGCCATCTTTAGAACCGTTGAGGTCTATCGACCTATTCACATGGTCATTTTATTTGCCAACCCAGTAAAAATAGGTGTAAAAAAATAGGATATGCCCTGTTTTAGCCGTTTTCACGGACCGACAGCTCCCATACAGTTGAAGTGGACAGTTTTTAATTAAAAAAGATTTTAAAAATGTCCATTAAAAACTGCCCTTTTTTTACGGTCGTGTGAATGTAGCCTAAGGCTCCGTTCACACGTCCATATTTGTGCACATCCTGGAAAACGGTCAGTTTTTACGGACCCGTTGTTCCGCAAAAAACTCCATTATTCCAGCACATCCGTTCCGTTTTTCTGCAAAAAACGGAAAGGATGTATCCATATGTCGGATCCGCAAAAAAACAGAAGGATGAATAACATCTGTACCTTTTTTTTTTTTTCTACCCTCCTGGAACGGAATCCGCAAATGCAGATTACATGCGGATGCCTTTCCGCAAGTCATCCGCATTTCTTGCGGATCCATAGACTTTTGTTGTGCTACGGACCGCAAAATCGGGATAGAAGTAGGACAGGAGGATTTCTTTTTTCAGGACCCAGTGAAATGAATGGATCCGCATCCTATCCACAAAATTGACCGAAATTACGGAAACGGATGCGGAAAGCATGCAGATACAAAATCAGGACGTGTGAATGGAGCCTAATGCTGTATTTCCCTGCTTTTTTCTTAATAATGCACAACCCCCATATCAAAGGCCTGAATTCTGTGGTATTTGCCTTCTGCTCAAGCTGGCAGTTAACACAAAGAGAAAATATTTAAAACGCGTCTTTTCTAAATGCTGCGTCGTGCTTGGGGATTTGGAAGCAGCTGCAGAGAAAAAGTGCCTAATGAAAATGAAATTTGAATTTGCACTGAATGGAATGAGTTTTGATTGTGCGTCTGAGTGCTGTAATTACACGTGTCACGCAGTAATTAAGCAGTTGCAGTGTGGCCACGGTGTGTCTCTCTTTTGTCTGCAGATGGTATGGGAAAACGGCTGCGTTGTAATCGTGATGTTGACATCACTAGCAGAGAATGGAGTCAAACAGTGCTACCACTACTGGCCCGACGAAGGCTCCAACCTCTACAACATCTACGAGGTATTTATCCTGACCTGCTGGAACCAAAGCATCACATTACATTAACCATTACATGAAATAAAATGAAAATAAAAACAATGAAAATGAAATCATGAAAAAAAGATCTAATCATTTGGTGAATGTAGCATACAAAATCTGGTTTTAGTTTGATCTTTTTAGGAACTCCATCTTGTCCCCTTGTCCATCATCAGAAGGTTAGCAAGAACAGGAGAGGTTTTAAAAATTAATATTTTGTAGAAATGCAGAGATCATAGAGAAGAAGTAAATATTAGATGTGAAATAGAATAATACCGTATATATTATATTGATAGATAAAAGTTAATATACATTTATCAGAGAGTTTCATAAATAGAAAAATGAGTTAAACCAGTAGATTAATAGATAGATAGATAGATAGATAGATAGATAGATAGATAGATAGATAGATAGATAGATAGATAGATAGAGATAATATACAGGTAGATAGATAGTCTTAATATATGTAGCTAGATATGAAGCACATGGATTAATGGAAAGATATTGTGTAGATAGACAAATACATAGATGGGTAGATAAATAGATAGATAGATAGATAGATAGATAGATAGATAGATAGATAGATAGATAGATATTAGATAGATAAATAGATATTAGATAGATATATAGATAGATAGATAGATAGATAGATAGATAGATAGATTTGAAAAACACCTACAATATATAGCTAGATATGAAGCACATGGATTAATGGAAAGATATTAGATAGATAGATTTGTAAATGTGCATCTATAGATAATAGAGAAAGAGAATAGAGTGATGATAGATAGATAGATAGATAGATAGATAGATAGATATTAGATAGATAGATAGATAGATAGATAGATAGATAGATTTGAAAACCACCTAAAATATATATCGTTCCTGCCTTCATTCTTTTAATTTCAAATCAATGTTAAGAGTCTGTAGGCTGATGTAAAGTGTGACAAGCAGAAGTTGATTGAAGTCTCCACTTTCTGTAGAGGTTTAGAAGCTTCTATAAATAAAGCCCTTCATTTTCAAGGATATGAAGCTGGTAGGAGTGAGCCAGGTGTGGAATGCTCTAGAGAAGACAGGTTTTTGTAAAGCAATTTGAAGCAGATGTTTGTCGATGTTCTTAAGTTGTGCCCTATGACTCCAATCCCATACAGGTAAATCTTGTCTCTGAGCATATCTGGTGTGAAGATTTCCTTGTGAGAAGCTTCTATCTAAAAAACCTACAGACTAATGAAACCCGCACAGTCACCCAGTTTAACTTCCTCAACTGGAATGACCATGGTGTGCCGACTTCAACGCGCTCGCTGCTAGATTTCCGCAGGTACCAACTTGTTCTTTGAACCTTCATGTTTCTATAGATGTATCCATGCTGTGGTTTTGTTTTTATACCTATGTTGTATTTTTATAATACATTTCTATACAGAGAGATAATGCACACAGTGATGTCAAAATAACGGCATCATGTGCAAAGTAAAGTTACAGTATGGGGATAATGCACACAGTGATGCCATACATGATAGACAAGAAATAACGTATGCAGTTGTATCACAATAGTGTGATAATTTGCATAGTGATTTAGTGATTACCTCTATAATATACATCTATAATAAACACAGTGATGTCACAATGCAGGGATAATGTCACAGTTGTATAAAGTAATGCAACAAAATACAGCAATTATTCTCACAATGATGGCCTGTGGCTATCACTAAGGGGAGCTTAGAAGCATATAACCCCATATGATTTCCATTCAACTCAATAATAAACCAATATGCAGTAAGCTCCTTAGCTCCCTCTAGCTGTGACTGCTTGCAACCAGAATATTAACATTTACTATGCAATGGATTTGGAACTCTATATCAGAATAATGCGGTCCGACCTCTATAACAAGATAGTGATATAATTAGCACAGGGTTCTAATCTGAAGGGTTAAAAGTCTTTAAAACAGCAGACACCCAGTGCCAATGGCGACCGCTGCACGCGCCAACAGGTGCCATTTTTAAATGCCCGGCTGCCAACGTAAATCTACTGTCGGCAGTCGAGAAGGGGAAAACTTACAAGCCTTCACACTGATATTGGACCACCAAGTGGGAAAAATATGATTAGGCAGATTGGCCTGGATATACCTGATTTATAGCATTTCGTGATGAATTAGTTCGGAATAAATTTCTTGGCGCAAGTATTTTTCAAAACTTCACTCATCTCTCGACAACTGAACATGATATGACAGGTTTTTGCTTAGAACTGAAGGTACAATTATCTTGAAATGTATCTCCAATTCTAGACAACTTTACTTATCAATAGTACAGGCGAGGGTAAGAAACTTTGTCACGATATCTTAATAAGATATCTTATTATTGAAAATGCTTCTTTCTCCACTTATCAGTCTCCTCCTCCAACCCATCTTATCACTGACTCTCAATTCACTGGTAAAATCTGTCTTCATAGAGGCAGATGGGAGGCATAGATGCTTCCTATGGAGGGAGGGTAGGAGTATACACAGAAGATAAGAGGAGATCCTGCTCTATTATCTCTACCTCTCTCTCTAACGACCACACAGAAGCAGTTGCAGCACAAAGTACAATACACATCAGTAGTGAGCAATAAAGCGCAGAGAAGGCAGCACTCTAAAAAAAACGATGTTGTTTATTCACCCGATGACAGCAACGTTTCAGCTGCTCAATGCAGCCATTTTCAAGCTTGAAAATGACTGCATTGAGCAGCTGAAACGTTGCTGTCATTGGGTGAATAAACTACATCGTTTGTTTTTTTTGGAGTGCTGCCTTCTCTGCGCTTTATTGTCATCTTGGAGAAGTTGGATTCAGTCTCTTGTTGGCATGCACCCAGATTTGGTTTGATTTCTTACTTTTTTCTCATTTTTTCTATATTTTTTCTGTTTTTTGCGGTGCCGCTTCACCTCTTTATATACATCAGTAGTGAGCAGTGTAGCTGTGAATCCAGCACATCAGCACTTGGATGAGACAATAAACACTTAAAAGAAACAGTAGCAGCACCCACATGTCTATGTATGTGACTCTCTATATCTGCAGTTGCTCCCTTCTCTTTGCCCTTCCTATTCTATGGAAAGCAGCTGTAACCTGATCCCTCAGTAAAACTGAAACTCTGTCTTAATCTCTGCTTCACAAACATATTTTATCAGTGAATTCAGAGTAAGGCCTCATGCACACGAACGTGTGCCGGCCGTGGCCGTGCTGCGGGCCGCATACGGCGGGTCCGCAATAAACGGGCACCGGCCGTGTGCAGCCCGCATCACGGATCGCGGACCCATTCACTTCAATGGGTCCGTGATCCTGGAGATGCGGAGGCACGGATCGGAACACCACGGAAGCACTACGGTGTGCTTCCGTGGTGTTTCTGGCCGTGCCTCCGCACTGCAAAAAAGTAGCGCAAGCGGACCCTCAGATGCGGATCGCGGACCCCATTCAAGTGAATGGGTCTGTGATCCGCATGCGGTGGCCTCACGGCCAGTGCCCGTGCATTGCGGACCGCAGTTTGCGGCCCGCAGCACGGGCACGGCCAGCACACGTTCGTGTGCATGAGGCCTAAAGCCTGTAATAGACAGATGATCTGGAAGTGTAATACTGCCGCAGATTATCCAATGAACGAGCAAATGCTCGTTCATCAAGCAATACAAATTTTCAACAGGTTTAAAAATAATCGTTTGCAGGCGGCACACAATCTGCTGCCAGCAAACAATGATTCAGTATAGGGAAGAGCGATGGCATAACGATCACTCCTCCCTATACTGACGAGGAGATCTCTGCATGTAATAGCAGCATTAAATTTAAAAAAACAAATGAGTAATGCTTAGTTCCTTATAAAATACTTATTTTTTTTAGAACATGAAAAAGTATAAAAGTAAATAAAAGTACGGATACCAAAAATAGCACCAGACAAATAGAGGCACTGCTGAAAAATTGTAGACAAGATTACAAATAAGGGAGAAACATCATAATTCTGTACTAAAAACAGGGCTGAGTACAAGTCTGCACCTCAGTGTAAGCAGAACTGGTTGCTACCACATGTAGAGCTGCCTGGGAGGGTCAGGGGCTGAGGTCTCACTAAACACTATGCTTTGCTTTGGCACTTGTACTTGTAATTATACTACCTACTACTTATTACTTATTATACTACATATTGTCGAGTGTTCCTGTCAGGCTGCTCAGCCATGATAGCATATTGTAGGCAGGATCACATCATTACCATCCATTGCAGAGCAATGCTGTGAAGCTGGTCCCCCCCCCAGGCAGTTCTGCAAGTGGTGGACAGGTTAAATCATTCCTGGAGAACCCCTTTAAGGACAATGTGTATTCTATAAATACTGCTAAGGCCTCGTGCACACAACTGTATTTTGGGCCCGTGTATGATCTGCATTTTCGCTGTCCGCATCCGTTCCGCAAGTGATAGAATGTCCTATTCTGGTCCATTTTGCAGACAAGAATAGAAAGTTCTATTAGGTAAATACGGCATGCGCACAGCCGGTATCCATATTTCATTATACTTGACATCATAGAGAGAAAATTGGGGAAATGATTTCATGTAATAAGGAATCTTTGGGTGGTTTAGAAGGTGTTCTGATGTGCATCTTGTAGAAGTTGAGTAGGAGAGAAGTGAACTATTCCGGATGTAGCGCGCATCCTTTGGAAACGGTACATACAGTAAAAGCACATAATTATGGTATAGAACTGGCACTTGACACATAATCAGCCAGCGTTACCACTCTGTGCAGGGCTTTTACGCTCAGCCCCTGCTCATCATATCACAGAAATAATAGGGGTTATGCAGGGAGAGTGCTGACCTTTCATGTCTCTAGGTTTGTCATTTTTTCACAAATTGTAAAAGCCTTTTGAGAAGACGTGACATATTGGTTAAGGAACTGTTCACTGATGCACAAGGTCACCAGTTCAATTCCTGCCTCTGTCACTGGCGCTCTCTGTGGTCTTGGGCAAATCCATTTATCTGCCTGTGTGCGAGGTTGCCTGCCTGTCAGTAATAACAATAACATTAATCCTTCCTTCTCCGGTCTCTCTGGAGGATGCATAAAATCCAAAATAAATAAAATAAGTCCAATGTGGCTCCGATACTACTGACAGTGGTCATGATGCCATTGAAGCCCACACAGCTCTGCGGGGGAGGATACATAAGTCTAGCTAAACACTGATCTGTAAAGTAATATAGTGATTGTGAGGACAGTCATTTTCTGTATGTCCTGTCAGTCATTTACCCCATTGAATAAACTTGGCAGGGAGGTTGTTCCAAACACCTTGGAGAACTAACCACAGATCTTCTGTGGATGTGGGCTTGCTCAAATCCTTCTGTCTCTTCATATAATCCCAGACTCACTCAATGAAGTTGAGATCAGGGCTCTGTGTGGTTCATATCATCACCTCCAGGACTCCTTGTTCTTTTTTATGAAGTTCTTAAAGGGGTTTTCTTAAAGGGGTTTTCCCATCTCAGACAATGGGGGCATATCGCAAGAATGGAGCCGCCCTCCATTCATTTCTATGGGGCCGCTGAAAATAGCCGAGCGGGCCGCTGAAAATAGCCCCATAGAAATGAATGGGAGCGGTGGCCACGCAAGCATGGTGCGCTCCTATTTACTACTATGAGGAGAGCTCTTGGTCGTGGCCGGACCCCGGAAAACCCGGGGTCCTCAGCCACTACCTTCGCCGCTCGGTTCTCAATATAGGTGCGGGTCCCAGAGATGGGATCTGGATATGCTCCCATTGCCTCAGATGGGAATACCCCTTTAATGACATGTTTTCCACACCTGCCTAAAACTTTTGCACAGTACTGTACATACACACACACAGCGAACAGCTATAACATTGAGATCACCTGCCTAATACTGTGTAGGTCCCCCCGGCCAAAACTGCTTTGAGTCCATTCAGGCATAGACTCCATAAAACCTCCCATAGAGGTGAATGGAGAGGAGGCCGCGTTTGCGCAGTGTGCTCTCTTTTCACTTCCCTGGAAGTTCTGGAAATATTGGAGCACGCTCGCTGGGCTCTTTTCAGAAGTCCCATAGAAGTAAATGGAAAACAAACCTCACATGCGAGGTGCAGTCTTCTTCGTTTTGGGGGCCCATTTCTAGAGATGTGGGTCAGGATAACAATTTGTCATTTTCTGGTTTAATGTACGTAGATGGACGATAGAACTAACACAATCCTCTATGAGAACTGATCGAGGGCAGATCTCATGATGAGGAGGTTGTATTATATGTATATAAATCACAAGCTTGATCCGACTGGTTGATAAGGCTTCGTGAGTTTGGGTGAATAGTGTGAATGATGTAGCAGAGCTGATATACTCAATACTGAATTTTTGTCATATTTTGACACACTATTAGTTTGTTACCCGGTAACATCTAGATAAACCTAATATTTAATACCGCCATTTATCATGGTTCTCAGAGGAAACAGAATTGTCACTGCTACATCTGTACACAATTCCATAACTTAATAATGTTTGATTTGTTACATTAATACTTTGGTTGTGAGGCAGGCTGCCAGCTGTGGCCAGTAAGGTCTCATGTAGTTAGGGCTCCTATGTGATCCGAATAACATCATTTTAATAGTACTCAGACTCCTGCATTTGGGATCAAAAGGTTGAGAGCTGATGAGAATGACCACAAAAAAAGCTCTGAGGCGCACAAAGAACAGATAGTAACATGGAGATTTACTTTAGATTTCATTGAGGTCAATGGGAATGGAGGCAGAAAATGCTTAGATAGATTAGTTAGACAGATGGACCAATAGATGATAGATCTATTAAAGGTCTGATCTGAGGTCTTAGTCACAATGGGGGGGTCTGATCTGAGGTATGATTGGGAATCTTATTAAGATTCGGGGGTCTAATCTGAGGTCTAATTAACATTGAGGGTTTGATTGGGGCTATATATATATATATATATATATATATATATATATATATATATATGGCAATGCTGGCTAACGGGGCATTGTGCTGTGGTGCTAATGTATTTATAGACCGCTAACCATGTATATAACACATGACCGTATTAGAGAATGAATACTGATGATCCAGAATGATGGTGGGTGATCTGTGCTCTGTTCTATGTTATTTGCAGCAAACATAGTAGTATATTGAAGAACTGACTCTATTCCTATAGGGGCACGAGCTTTATACATGGGCATATTACACGAGAAATAGCTTATATAGAGTTACCCATACACCTGTCAATAATGGCAGGTCATCAGAGGTATGAACAGACCCAGATATCTCGGCATATGGCGAGTATTGTAGAACAATGGAAATAAGTCTTTTGATGTTTGAATGTCTGTGGCCTTCAGATGTTTACGTTATGTTGAAGACAAAAGAGATCCCTCAGATTCTTCCATCATCCATATAGACCGTGAAGTGAATTTGGCTCTCCCAGTTGAGGCATGCTTTATGACAGATACAAATTTTGTGAAAACCCAAACTTTCTCCTGTTCTCTGGTTCACCTGTTTATTAAAGAAGAACTCCCGCAAAGAATTTTATTCCATGTCCTGCTAGAAATGTACATGATGTAATCTGTAGCGAGTCATTTTCTTACCAGTAGCTGAATTTTTGAGTTATATCATCCTGAAGTTTCTTATCTGTGTCATGTGACTAGGAATTAGTCCCACCAACTCACACAGCACCTTATGTGTGGACAGGAAGTCTAATTTTCTATGCATTCCTATGGCAGCCTCACTTTCAGTCTCATAGGAATGAATAGAGAAGTGACTGGCTTGCTGTCCTGGGTCAGTTGGAGGTCAGGGAATTGGTCACATGACCCAGCTACAATAAGAAGAGAGTGGAAACTCTCAATTTCAGCCTCTGATAAGAAAATGACATTCACTACAAATTATATCATGCACCTTTCTAACAGGTCAGCGAATAAACATTTTTGCGGGAGTTCTTCTTTAAGTAAAATCAGGTACTTAAATGAGTTGCCCCATTTATTCTCCGTGGAACTGACATAGCTAGCCAGGCACAGGGCAGTCCTATAGAGAATGCAAGGAGTGGCACTGATCATGCATGACCATTGTTCTACTGAAACGGGAGAGGGGATTAAGACCCTCATTCACTGTGGGACTGCCAGAGATAAGTCCGAATACAACAACGCAGTGCTATAGACAATGTATGAAGTGGCACCGAGGATGCATGTCCATTCGGTCACAGAGAATCAAGACCCTCATTCCCAGTGGGATCCTCTCCCTCCTAGTAATTAAACACTTATTGCCTATCCTGTGGATAAAGATGGATTTAGATGTTCCCAACAGTCTGGATGAAGGCAATCATCCGATAAAGGAGCGAAAAGCTTGTTCATCGGGTGAAACTGTCGTTAGTGCTTGCAAGTAAATTATCATTTCTGGGCAGCAGATGTTGCAGTCTAAACAGCAATCTGCTGCCCAAAAACAACACAGCTGTATCAGGAGGAGAGATCGCAATAACGACTGCTCCTCCTCATACTGTGGAGGCGATCACTAAATATAAATGCAGAGCTTCACCTCTACTGCGCGAGCAGCCGACTGTCAGGTGGAACGCTCCCTTCCCGACAATTGGCTTCTCCTCGTTCCATCTAAATCCACCTTAATATGGTGGGACAACCCCTTTAAAACAGGTGAGCAAACCAAAGAAGAGTGCAAGAAAGAAGCATAATGTTTGCATACCAGACAGATTTATATCCGAGTGTTGCTTTTTATCTTTTCTTTTTTTCGCTATTTTAATACACAGCAAATTTTAATTTATCTTAATTTCAAAATGTTTTTTTTTTCTACTGTTAAAATTGTAATGTAATTGTTACTGATGTGAAATCAATCAAAATGCAAATCGTGATGTCGAACTATGTGACTTCCTTGTGTTATGATGATGTGACGTGAAGTTTACTTGATGGGAAGGAACAATCTGTAAGTTCTATCGAAACCTCACAACAAAGGTCACCTTTGCATCTGCCTCGTAACGTTCCCTACCGTTGTGCGAAAGCCAAACACACTGAGAGCTACGATTGCTTGCATCACTTTAGGATTTAAAAAAAAAAAAAACAACAACAACAACAACAAAAAATAATCATAATTCAAAATCAGCATTTTTTTTCTCACTGTGCACACATTGACATTTACTAACAACCGCTCATTTCGAAAATGGTTAAATTCTTATTTTGCCAGCTAATTAGCAGTTGCCAGTGTCATTTTTGTGATGTTGCAGCTAGTAATATGAGCCCAGTTGCATAGTCACAAAAGTGATCATTGGAAACTGTCACTCTGCTGCGGGGACAATATGGAAGCCCCTTTTCTGTGCCTCTAACGACCTCTGACCTTTGCTTGCTGACGGTTTGCATGACGAGTTTTCTTTTTCATTCATTGAACCAAGGGTTTGGTTTGTATCACTAATCATTCTCTCCCTTTCTTTCTCTCTCTGTCTCCCGTGTGTATACACATTAATAATACATGTTCTGCGGTGAACGGCCGGCTTGTGGTTATCATTTTTCCACTGACAGAATGAAATGCTTGGTTATAGATTTATTTAGGCTGGTGCAATTAACCGATTAATTATTTTGAATTCATGGCAAAGCATCAAAGCATTGATCTAGAGTCGCGTTTCATGTTCGCACAGAATGCTAAGCTGATTGTACATCATATATATAGAATTTTTGCATATGTATTGTAATAATCAATGTGGTATTACCTGTTATCATTTCGATCATTTTGTTTATGTACTTGTAGAATGTTGTTTTATGCCAAAATGTAATTTCATATATTTCAAAATAGATATTTAAGAAGAGTTTGCCTTTAGGAGGTTTAACTGAATTTACTGATTTGCTTAAAGGCTATATACACCTTTGGCGGGCAATTTTATTTTTTTTAAGGATTGGATTTGACTAATTTTGGACTAAAAATATATTTTTTTAATTGGTCTTTATGTAAAATGTTCAACAGTTTTTGTTCTACAGGGTTCACTTTCAGTTTCACACTGAACCTTCAGGTTGCTGCTCTAACAGCTGGATGTGTAGCCCTTATCTCAGAATTCCTGACAGCTCATGAACACTCATTATAGTTAAACTCAGATCAAACCAATAACAATATGGCTTAAATCAGTGTTCCTGAGCTGTAAGGAGTTCAGGGAAAAGGGTTACACATCCAGGTATCTGTCAAAGCAGCAACCTGATGGTTAAAGAGGCTCTGTCACCCAGATCAATTCTACCCTCCCAGGCATATATCCTGGTAGAGCCAACCATGGCGACTAAAAACATACCTTTATTTCTCATGTCAGCAGTCTGGTTAGGCAGAAAAAAATACGCTAATGAGGAATTCGAGCACTCGGATTCAATCAAAAGACATGGGGGCGTGATTAGGTGCAGAAGGCCAGCATTAGCAATAAACGGGGGTGTCGCAGAAGCAGTGCTCGGGAGACATAAGCCGGCCTCCGAGTGCTCAAATTCCTCATTAGCATATTTTTTAAAGTTGCTTTTTCTGCCTAACCGGACTGCCGACATGAGAAATAAAGGTATGTTTTTTGTCTCCATCGTCGGCCCTACCTGGCTGTATGCCTGGCAGGGTAGACTTGATCTGGATGACAGAGCCTCTTTAACTGTAAAACTGAAAGCAAGATACTCTGCAGATAAACTTAACCCTGTAGAACAAAAACTGTTGAACATTTTTCATAAAGACCGGTTGAAGCAATTCTTTTTAGCATAAAATTATTAAAATGCAATAAAAAAAATTGCTCCCAAAGGTCTTCATAAAATTACATTTTTTATTTTAAAGGGGTATTCCCATCTCACAAATGTAGTTTGTACAGTTAGATATAGCCATACCAATATTATTACTAATAGAATGTATTTATATAAAATGTACCATTTAGAAGATTTTCCTATTTGTATTTCCATTGTCCCACACACATCAGTCAGGCTGTTGCCCCTGGTTACAACCACTGCGGCCATGTAGTAGTGGTGGCCGGCTTGCTCTTGTTTAAACCCGCTCTGAGGTAACTGCTGTATTGTGAACGTACATTACATGAGCATGAGGAGACACATCTTAGGGTTGTAGCATTTTTGTCTGCGTTTCCAAAACACAGAGAAACGGATCTTGTTCCAAGATCAATTCATCTCTATGGAGCAGGATCCGTTTATAAAGTCTGCATTTTGGATGGATCCTGACCATTGCATTTTGGACTGGTAGCGTCCAAAACGCAGATGTGAAAGTACCATAAGATGTGTCTCCACATGTTCATGTAATGTACGTTCACAATACAGGAGTTACCTCAGAGCGGGTAAGAAAAGGAGCAAGCCGGCCACCACTACTACATGGCCGCGGTGGCCGTAACTAGGGGCAACGGCCTGACTGATGTGTGTGGGACAATGGAAATACAAATAGACAAATCTTCTAAACGGTACATTTTATATAAATACATTCTATTAGTAATAATATTGGTATGGCGTTATCTAACTATACAAACTACATTTGCGAGATGGGAATACCCCTTTAAGCCTTAAAAATAGTTCTCCTATTGTTATATTTGATTGTTTTGGTGCATATGGTATATACAGATATATTTTGTTATGATCTGATTGATATTCTAATGGGAAGTTGTGATGGTTTAATATTAGCTCAAAACAAGTAAAATGATTTCAAAGCAGGTCCTTTTCATTTCTGTATTAGCGGAACTGATAATTTTATCACAACGGCTTGATGTTAACTGAATCATCTGAACAACTGACGAGTCTAAGACCACCTTTACTATTGTTTATTTCATTACATACAGTTTTATGTAGAAAAGATTTGGCGATGAATCTGCTTTACGTACTTATTCAGTTGGGATACGGGACTCATTTAAAGGGGTTTCCTAGGAGTAGAAAATCAATGGCTTTCAGGACAGGCTATTCATATTTAATAGCTGGGGGTCCAGCTTCTGGCAGCCTTGCTAATCAGCTGCTTAGGCTGCAACACTGACAAGTACTGCAGCCTCTTCCTAGTATACCAAGCACAGCGCCATCCATCGTGTACTGGCTGTGCCTGGTATTGCAGCTCAATCCCATTCATTTAAATCAGACTGAGTTTTACAAAGACCATGTGACCGATGGACATGATGTCACAGACCGTGAAAGAGGCCTCAGTCCCAGGAGCCCTTCCAATAGCTGATTAGCAGGCATGCCATGAGTTGGACCCCCACCGATCAGAAATTATTGAGCTATCCTGAGGATAGGTCATCAGCATTTTAATACCATAAAACCACCTTAAAGGGGTTCTCTGGACTTTTAATATTGATAACTTATCCTCAGGATAGGTTATCAATATCAGATCAGCCGGAGTTCGACACCAGGCAACCCCGCCGATCAGCTGTATGAAGGGAAGGCACGCGCAGTGTGCGTGTGCCGTCTTCCCTCTCTCTTACTGCTCGCCGCTGCTATGTCTGTGGCATAGGAAATGGCTAAAATGGATGCAAAATGTGCATAACAGATGCTGAGGTTCTGGGGTTTTTTTTTTGTTTGTTCAAAATGAAGGAAAATAAAACAGTGATGTGAACCCAGCTTTACATGACACCTGGGTGTTACCATTCCCCTTGTCAGTAGGATGTGTTCCTAGAAGTCTGATACTCTCACCACTGATTGGATAATGTCAGAGTATGAATGGACACACCCACTTAGTAGTCAATTTATTCATACATTTACAGGAGGAAGAACAGAGAAACAACACAACACAGAGTTAAAAGAACAATGTCCCAGAATTGAGATATCACAGGGAATACAATTAATCAATAAAACAGACATACATTTCACATATAACATATATGCTGACATGTCTGTTTTTATAACTATGTACCTGCATCTCCCTCATAATAACAATTCTGAAGCAACTTTTCTTAGGCCGTTACTATATTATTCCTGCTAGAGGTTTATGTATAAAGGTACTACCCGTTGGAGGCATGTCTCTGAGCAGTCGGGCACAGGCAGAACTGGTAAGATAATGTCAGACTGTGCAAGGACACCCCCCCCACCACCACCTAGATGGCCCTGTATTCATAAACTTCTAGTGGGAATAGTAGAGAAATGACACAACATATGGTCACAAGAATAGATGATCCAGAATTGCCATTTCAATTGAAATACAGTTAGTCAAGCAGACGGGTCAGGAGAGGTGAGGAGTCCTCTTTAAATGTACAGCTTGGCTTCCTTAAAGAGGTTATCCCATGACTGATGTAAAAAATAAAAACCAGACATCATATAGTACATGACAACCTCTTTCTAAGAAAGCTAGAACCAGCCCTGTACCTCACATGGATCCAGAGATCTCCACATTCATTGATCTGCTAGATTTATATTAAGCTGACAGCTCAAGGGAAGTATCTTTTCTGCTGCAGCTAAGGGGCGTGTCCATGCTCTTCCTATCACAGCTCAGGGGGCGTCTCAGCTCTCCCTATCACAGCTCAAGAGGCGTGTCTCAGCTCTCCCTATCACAGCTCAGGAGGCAGCTGAAGGATGAAACTGAGCATGTGCAACCTTCTCAGGGAGCAGGTCAAAGAAATAAGAAAAAACAAACAGCAGGTGGCGCTATACAGATTATAGCGTTATACACATTTTATTGAATAACTCAGTAGCCATGCAAAATTTTTAATTGTATCCAATTACTGAAGTATTCAGATGCAGGTGCTGATTTTAAAACTGTAGAATATTTTTTCGTGGGACAACCCCTTTAATTAGAACACACGATATAACATTTTCTAATATATTTATTTAATATATAATATAAAATTTTGCCAAATATCCTTTTCCAGTGCAAACATCATTTATCATTCAGCCCAGAGCCAGAGGATGTGATAGACGCTGGTCCATGATAAATCAAGCCCCCACCCCCTTTGTGCTTTTGTTGATCAATGGCCACCAACTGCATTATTTTATTTCTCAATTTACTATTTTTAACAATTTATTTTCAAGCAATTAAAATATTCACAGTTCTTTCCGATCTTTTGGAAAGAAATAAATGTTTACTAGGACATTTGCATTTATTACATACCTTAGACAAGCAGAAATCCATCTTAGTTTACAGTGTATGATATCCCTACCAATAATTCTCCTTTTGTTGTGCAGACAGAAGCACAGTGCTATCTGATATATGCCCTATACAATTATTTCATTTACGACTCCCAGATTATCGGTGTTGGATAAAATATCTGCAGAATTCGTCTTGGTGGACGGTATTGAAAATATGATGATAAAGCCCCTCATTAAATTTCTTGTGACTGCACAGTGGGTCTCGCCCAGCTATCCATCCAGCGCTGCCGTATCAATGATGAAGCAGTCAGATACATTTTATTTTCTTTTTACTCCTCACTATAAAGAAGATCGAGATCTCTGTTTTTCACATCTTCGCTTTATTTCTGTGAGCTTCCACCAGGCTTCCCAGCAATTCACCGGACGCAAACCATTATTTCTTCTAGCTGCCAAATTAGTATTTCTACAGTTGCCTCACACACAAATAGAAAAGTCTGGGAAGCTGATTTGTGTGAGATAACTACAAATCTACTGATACGTTTTTTATTTATTTCTTTAGAAAGATTGGGAATTTTAGGTTGTCAAATAATATGACATTTCTTCTTCCTTTTTAATACATTTTATGACTTTTGACCCCACTAGTTATTATTGCTTTTTATATTTTTTTCTGCTATTCTCTATGCTTGTTACAATTCACATTTCTGCTATAATACAGTACCAAAAGCTAAAATAATTTTCATATAAATAAGAAAAATACATGCGATAGATAGATAGATATTAGACAGATTATATATATATATATATAGAGAGAGAGAGAGATAATTAGATAAATATAGAGATAGAAGATAGATAGATAGATAGATAGATAGATAGATAGATAGATAATTAGATAAATATAGATATATAGAGATAGATAGATAGATAGACAGATAAATAGATCAATAGATAAATAGGTAATATATATATAGAGAGAGAGGTAATTAGATAGATAGTGAGATAGATAGATAGATAGATAGATAGATAGATAGATAGATAGATAGATAGATAGATAGATAGATACTAGAGAGATAGATACTAGAGAGGTAGATATATATTAGATAGATAGATAGATAGATAGATAGATAGATAGATAGATAGATAGATAGATTATTGTTTTTTGCTAGTATTTGATGTAACTTTTTGTGATTGTAAAGACTTTTCATACAGCTGTTACTATTATCTGCATTGTCTCGCTTATTTTGGCTGATGAGAGATGGAGATTTTGCTAAGTAAAGAACAATAATGTGTTCAATATTCTCAAAAATTATTAAATCAAGTTCTTCAGATAGAAAGTGACTATACTAAACATTTCTTATCATACATGATGGAACATACAATAAATGTCATCATAGTACGTCACTGTGAAGCCGTTGAATGCTAAGCTGTAACAAAAATGTGTTACTTTGTAAAAAGAAATATCTATGAAATATAAAAATGTTACTATAGGAAAGTGTGAAAATTGTTCTCCCACACATCTGCCTGAACACAAGAAGATAAAGAATGGCCTTGTGTAGGTGTAATCGACTCATTTCCATTCATGCTGTATTTTTGGTGTTTTTTTTTTGAGAAGTGGAAATAATTATCAAGCAGTTTTCAAATGAATATTTTCCCTATTGTTCTGAAAACAACATTTTTTCAAGAATAATTTGTCAGAATTATATTAATTGAATTGATGTTTTTGCATCCTTTTGTATTCCTCAGTCATTAATGGATATGTATTGAAATGGCTGTGAATGGAGATGACAATGGCTAATATGTTTGTCTTTTTTATTATAGGAAGGTTAACAAGTGTTACAAGGGGCGTTCCTGTCCTGTAATAGTTCACTGCAGGTAAGTATGGCTCCCCGGGCTACTCAAGCTTTCCAAAGAGTTAGGTCTCATACACATGGAGCCTGTATGGAGGCACGTACTATATCCATCAGATTCATACTACAGAACATGTGCTGACGTATGGTGCCTCCATATGGTGCCTTATTGTGGAGATATTCTCGCTTGGAACAATGCCTCCATAATACAGCATACAATGGAGCATGACGTCATTTCTGCATGTTTCCATATGAAAGGGATATGGAGGTGAAGTAGGACTCCATAGACTACTACTGGGCCATATTATGGGGATAGTACTTACCCATAATATGGTCATGTGCTTCAGTATTCCATTTTGTCACATTAAAGGAGTATTCCAGTTTCACAATTTTCAGCATAGTTGACAACATGTGTTATCACTTACTAATAGTGATTGTTTATCAGTAATGCCCCATTTTCCCCATTCTCCATCGCGGTCAATTGACATTTTCTGCTGTGTTGCTTCCCTATTCTGATGACATCACGTCTACATTTGAGGCATGGCAAGGCTTTTAAGGCTCTTCTCTGTACACACATCCCCATCAATGACCTTACCTCTGAGGACGGTGCTCTGCTCATTCTCCTAGACCCTGCCCGGTAGACAGGATGTCAGCAATGAGGCTGTGTCTTAGGGAGGGGTTTTTCTAGCAGGACTTCAAGCAGGCTTGGATATGTGCTGTTCAAGCTTGGAGGGGAAGAAGAGGCAGAGACTTGATGCTACAGTCTTGCCAGGATGTGAACACAGGGCATCAGTCAAAGATTGCATTTTGACTGATGCAAAATTCACTCAGAGCATCATGTTTATTTTTGTTTCTTAGTTTTTTTTGTGTAACTGGAAAACCCCTTTAATGAAACAATTAAAATACTGGACTTCTATGAAGGAATAGAACCTCTACATATACAGTATTTAAATATTACATGTAGCATACTGAATATTGTATTATTTTATATAATTCCAGAATAAAGTAATGATGATGGCACTCACCAAAATCATTCAAGTGATCTTTATTTTCATCCAAAAAAACACATTGTGCAATGGCAGCAGGGGTGCAGAGCATCACACAGGCACCATGGCCCTCTGCACTCCTGCTGCCATTGCACAAAGTGTTTTTTTTTTTAATGAAAATTAAGATTACTCGGACGATTATGTTGAGTGCCATCATCATTACTTTATTTTTGAATTGCTTGTGAACTATATTTTTAGGATAGAGCACCACCATTAGTCTACTAGGGGCCATCATTCCACCATGTTGATGGACATTCCAGCACCGAGTAGTGCCATCCAGCGCTTCTCTATATATCCTTGAATTATTTTATATAATTTTTACATAATGCTGGACAGGAAAATTCTAAAATTTTAAGTCAAGGGGAACTTAAAGAGCCTCTGTCACCATGCTCAACCCTATTAAACCAGGTACAGTGCCTGGTAGAGTTGATCATGATAATTAAAATAACATATTTCTTGTCTTTTTAACTTGCACGGTTACAGAGATATATGGACTTTTATCTTTATGAAAAATAGGCAGTTGGAGCACCGAGCGGTCGGTGTAGCTCTTGGAGCACTGCTACACCCCTTGGTGTTCAGTTCACTCCCTTCTTCCCTTTGATTGACAGGGCTAGATATCCCTATCTAATACTGTCTGCGCTGTGGCTCAGGTAGTCATTGGTGATCCAGCATTACTTATGGTGTAAAAGCAGTAACAAATGGAATGCATGATTTTGCTATATGTAGGCATTCATTGCAGAGCCTCTGCAGAGGGGAGAGGGGAGGAGAGAACACTTACAGACCTTTCCATCCTCCCAGCTGCCCAGCAGCTGCGTCCTTCGCTGTCTGTAAAGCTGCTATTGACTTCAGTCCACTCAGAAGTGGAAGGTGCTGGCTCTGCAGCAGTGCAAGCTAAAAAGAAAAGTATCTTTTTAATCAGCATGATCAACCCTACCAGGCAATATGCCTGGTTTAATAGGGTTGATCATGCTGACAGAGGCTTGATAAAATGCAAATTCATGTAAATTAGTATTTTTTTTTTAAGAGTTGCAACACAGTATCATATTCAGTTTTGCGTATTTTGGTAATTTTATTTCAAACCTTTTTTTATTATTCGATAGAAAACGTGCCTGTATTAGATTTGCATTTACCCCCCCCCCCCCCCCGTACATATACACCAAGCACAGCGCCTCAATTCACAAGTGAAAGGAATTTATTCCTACAGGATCCCGCTGCCGCCTTTATAACTTTAATCGTATTTTCCTGCACTTTCTATTGGAGTTTATTTATTTACCGATTCTTCCCGTAAAGAACCTTTTTTTTATGATTTTCTTTCTTTTCGTTACAGAAACTAACTATATGGAACAATAGTTAATCCCAAGTGAACAGCTTGTGTTGATTAAAGGCTTTTTTTTTTTTTGGAGCTTTTTGTATTTTATGTTTTATGCTTCCTCCTCCTCTTTTTAAATCTCTTTTCGTTCAGCTTCACCCATACTTTATTAACAATAAAATTAATAGCGGCGCAACACCCCTTTGACTTTGTTGCTTTTTGCCATGGAAATGCTAACAAAATTCTCTTGTTATTCACAGCGATGGTGCAGGGAGAAGTGGGACCTATATCCTGATTGACATGGTACTCAATAAAATGGCTAAAGGTGAGCTTCAAAAGACCTACCACCTTGTTTCTGCTCAATGCATGCAGTTGCTATGACAACAGGGTACGGTGTTCGGCGGTGGGCCTTATGCTGCAGACGGATGGATTTCTCTTTTATGATTGAATTTAGAGAAGGGGAGTTACTTGGCTTGGCATCGAAGATACAGTATGTGACTCAGGAAACAATTTGATAAATCTATAAAATACTATATATGTATATATATATATATATACAAAAGCTATTTGATAGAATTCTAGAATGTCAGCATTAATACAAAAAAAAAATGCGGATCCGTTTTTTTGCGGACAGTTCAGCATGTCAGCAAAGAAACGGATTTCATTCTGCATTTTTGCGGACCCATAGACTTCAATGGGGCTATGTCCTGATTTTCACTGACAAGTATAGGACATGTTTTATTTGTTTTGCTGAGCCATAGACCGGAAGAAAAGGGCCCCATAGAAGTGAATGTGTCTGCACTCTGCTTCTAATCCGCAAAAAAGCGGATCCGCATTTATGCGGACAGCACATGGCCAGTCTGAATGAGTCTTAAGACAGTTGACAGAGTTGACATTTTGCATGAATGTGTTTAGGGTTGTATCACTAAGGGCTCATTCAGACGGCCGTATGCTGTCTGCAAAAATGTGGATCCATTTTTTTGCGGACAGTTCAGCATTTCCTAAAAAAAAACTAAACGAATTGCATTGCTCATTTTTGTGGACCCATAGACTTCAGTGGGGCCACGTCCTGATTTTCACTGAGACATGTTTTATTTGTTTTGCGGAGCCATAGAACGGAATAAGAGGACTGCCTAGAAGTGAATGGGTCTGCTTCTAATCCACAAAAAAAAGGATCTGCATTTTGCGGACAGCATATAGCCGTCTGAATGATCTCTTAAAGGGAGGAAATTCCCCAGGAGATTTACTGTTAATCCCGGCACATTGCCTTGTAGGCTAGCCCAGCTGAATGTATCGATATCTTTGACTGAGCGACGTGTTGCTTCGTTCTGGTGAATGTACATATACAAATAAGCAGATAAGTGCACCACGGGCAGGTCCAAGCCACTATGTGCACCCTTGCTCTTCCTGCTTCTCTGCCAGCCCCTCCCTCTTCTTCTTGATTGACAGGACTAGGTGAGATGACGATGCAGGAAACTGGCCCTGTAGATCAAGAAGGAGAGGGAGGGGACTGGCAGAGAAAACAGGAGGAGCAGAGGTGCACAGAGTGACTTGGGCCCGCCCATGGTCCACTTAACGGTTCATTTGCATAGGTACTTTCTCTCCAAAATGAAGCAACAGATCACCAAGTAATAGTGTTATTACAATCAGCTGAGCTAGTCCATTTCCTGATGACAGATTCCCTTTAATGCAGTAATCTAAAGTACAGTAACCCAAAATCTCAACTCACCACAGCAAATGATAAAAAGTTAAAGGAGCACTCTGGGGAAAACATGTAGTTCAGCCATGAGAGGTGCGTGACACAGGGGTTTAAAGAGAACATTCTTGTGTCATGCTCCTCCCCCGCAGGGACCCCCAGTGTGATTGCCTTAAGCATGAAGTTAACAGCAAAGGTTTTTCAGTCATTAATTGAAAAAATGGCACCATAATGGATGTTACTACCAATTCCGCAATATCGCACATTTTCTAAATGAACAGAAAACGAACATAACAATAGTTAAACGGAAAAAAAGAAAAGATTTGCCCCATTAATATATTCCGCTAAGTGGACACAATTTTTGAAACATCTAAGTATTTCTCTAAGGAAAAAAGCGGACAGAAAGCTCATATAAGCCGTACACACCAACAGTTGAAAACCGAATAGTTGGACATTTAACTAAGCCCACTCCAATTGTGAACTCCCAACCCCAAAGTTACTAAAAATCCTCCGTTTTGAAGCAAAGCTTGGAAATAGTTCCCACTGAACTGATAGCAGCTATGTCCATAGGGAAAGTAACAGCACCCTCTTAGTTTCCCAGCAAAGCATTTCTGCAAATTTAATTAATCATAAGATTATTAATACAGGCCTAAAAGAGTTGTTCAAAATTATAACAAAAAAGTGTACTTACTATTTTTTTTCCTAAAACAGCGCCACTCCTGTAAACAGGCTGTGCCTGGTACTGCAGCTCATCTCCTTTTAAATAAATAGGGCAGAACTGTAATATCAGACACAGCTAATTTATTTTAATTCTGGATATCCCCTTTAAGTTTGGTCCTATCAAATCCAAACCATTCATTCTATGTGGTTTTGGTACAGTTACTTGTTTGCACAGGTTTTTTCTAGCCAAAATCAGGTTTGGAAAAGTTTGCTCTAACTGTATTTTTTGAACTGATTTTTGGTTTATGTCAAATTTTAGCTATATTTAGCAAATTTTAGCTATATTATAGCTACTTTATCTATGGGGGGTATTTGCTTCTTGAAAGGGGCTATCCCATGATTAATGTAGAACATAAGAATCAGACATCATACAGAACATGACAATCTCTTTCTAACAAAGCTAGAACCAGCCCTGTACCTCACATGGATCCAGAGATCTCCCCAATGGCTGCTCCAAATGTTCTGGTAGATTGATATCAAGCAGCCAGCACAGGGGGGGGTGTCCTGTAACTGTCACTGCTTCTAACACAAGATATGGCTAGTCCAGTTGAAGGTTTGAACTGAGCATGTGCGTGCGTCCACCTCAGTAAGGTGGACAGAGAGATGAAGAAAGGGACAAACAGCAGGTGGCGCTATACAGATCCATTTTATTAAATAACTCAGTGGCTATATGAAATTTTTAATTACATGCAATTGCGAAAGTTATCAGATTCAGCTTTTGGTTGATAAAATGTACAAATTTTTTCATGGGACAAAACTCTTAAATGGCGCTGCAAAGACAAAGGCATAAACATATTCATTACCAGAGAATAAAATTATTGACTATAAGAGATGGTAAAGGCGGTAACAATGGGCACTGCGACCTACAGAAGGACATTTCACTCCGTGCATATAAGTCCTTCAATAAGAAAGCGACTGCATTTTTGGAATAGATTTACAGATTAGGGTAAATATGTACGTTTTTAATAGAATTACATGAACTTTACGAGAGATAATAAATGAATAGCAAAAATCTCAAACTTTTTTCTTAGCTTTTCTCATACATATTAATTCATGTAATATTTCCATACTTTCAGAAAAATGCAAAAAAACCCTAAATAATTACAATTCTTTGCGTTTGCCCCTTAAATAGCAGAGCAGTGACAAAGGCATAAACGTGTCCATTACCAGAGAATGAAATGACTGACTGTAAGGAGCCGGCAAAGGCTGTAACAATAGCCACCGCAACATCTTTTAAACATTAGCCAAATTAGTTTCAGGCCCATTGTGACAAGATGTGGTAGAAAAAAAAAAAAGACACGACTGACAATATATACTATTTATATCTATACAAAAGTAAATGAGTGGGATTTTTCCAGCTTCGGTCTTTCAGTCACTTAGGTTGACTTTGTTGCACGAACACCAAAGAATGTCATTTATTGACTCCATTCTAGCATGTAATGTCAAATTCCATTTTAAGTGTGTGCTTAGTCTTCCACAATAGAAGACAAGTCATGTGAAACTGGCCGAAGAATGGAGTCACAGGGCGTTCTCAGATTGGTGACCGCCATTTTGTGTTTGACCTACTCCCTTCTGCCAATGGGGTGTGCAATTTGCAATCCGCTGACCTGTTGCTTAGGCTGTAGTTTAACTGAAAGATCAAAGGGCAACGCGGGCATTTCAACCCTGCTGAGGTGGGCCTTTCCCAGGCTGTCACACTGTGAGGCAGCCAAAGGTTTTGTTCTGACAGGAATCTAGGCCCGGTCTGTGAGGCCTATGTCTTCTTTGTCTGGCCTGAGAAGTTTGAGGCCCAGGTTCAGAATCTAGTGTTCATCAAAATGATCAAAGGCCTTGAAGCCTCGGACATGAAATCTTTCTTTCCATTTCCTTTTTTCTTCAAGAATGAATTGTACAAGTACCAAAGAATGCTATTTTCCAAAGCTTTTATAGTAAGTGCGAGCTCTAACTTCAGAGTCCTTCAGTTGTACACATAAAAATCTAAGTGCATTTTCAATCTGGGCCCAGCTGCAGGACCTGCATCCATGAGTATTTCTTACAAAAAAAAAAAAGAAGCCTTTAAGGATTAAGGCCTTCAATCTTTGAAAGTGAGTTTCACGATGCAAAAAAAAGGGGGAAAAAATCAAGTGATTTGTGTTCTTGTTCTACTGCTGAAGTGTATTGAAGAGCGGACAATAATGTCTTTAATATTAAAGTGATAATGAAAAAAACATTACAGTGGGAAAGGAGAAAATCTTTAAGACGTCTTGTGCTTTGTGTAATCCCATAGGTTTCCTTATGTATATAGATTTTTTTCCGGCTTTATATTGTTTGAACTTTTTTTCCCCCTGAAAACTGTACAGTTGCAGTATATAGATAGCCAAGATTCACAGCATATGTAAAAAAAACATAGTGCAACATATAGTGCTGTGCTTTCAAATAAATTATAAAAATGTGTAAAAAAAAAAGTCATTTACTCTAATTATTCACGTATTAACCCTGTGTAGCAAGCAATAAAATCCCCCCCAGCAATAAACTGCATGGATTTTAGTGCTATACACAGTTTAAAGGGATTATCTCACAATCTATCACACATGATAGGAGTCTGAATGCTGCCCTGTCTGAATGGAGCCGTAGCGCTCATGTCACTTCACCTCACTAATGTATTATTACCCATATTGCCTCCTTTGCTGGCTGGATTCATTTTTCCTTTGCATTATACACTGCTTGTTTCTATGGTTACGACCACCCTGCTATCCAGCAGTGGTGGCCGTGCTTGCACACTATAGGAAAAAGCACTCGCCTATGCGCACTCCCACAGTCCCGCCAACAAGAGAGGCCAGCGCTTATTCCTATAGTGTGCAAGCACAACCACTGCTGCAGAATTGGGAGCAAGCAGTGTGATTGAAAAATGAATCCAGCCAGCAAAGGAGGCAATATGTACAATCACAATACATTAGTAAGTGCCTTGTATTAACGTTCTCTACATGATAAATGCCACTTGCTAAAGTGAGAGAACCCCTTTAAAGGCACAATGCTCAACCCCTTTAGGGACACACCGCTTGTCGGAGGGGAAACGAATGACCCTGATGGGTTGGGCAGCAGGAGCTTGTACCTCTTCTCCTATACTTGTGCCTAGATCTATGTAAAAGGCAGCTACATACATCAGATACACTTTCACTTCCTAGTTTGTTAGTTAGTGTTATTCCGATACTTTCAGCATTTCGCAAAGATTAACTATTTATAGCTAAAGTCAAATTTTTTTGTGGAAAGGAATGTAATTATAAATTTTAATTATGGATTGAATCGTGTATAGTATTAAAGGGGATAGACATCTGGGTCCTTAAGCGTCAAGTGCCTCTAGAGAATTGCGGGGTTGTATGTATGTGGCTCTTTTGATCTTCTCTCCAGCCTCTCCTCATCGTCTTCTACAAGCTTTCCATAGCGTTAGATACTGGCGGCCATTACTGTTCAGTATCTTACAACTTTCATTTAAATCTTAATATCGATTCCGTCTCCTTTCGCTACTTTCATGCAACATCTTCGATGCTTTTGGATGTAAAGAAAGTGTCTTGATATCCATTCACATTGAAATTCTGCAACGTTGCAGCAATTGTGCCTTTATTTCAGCAGCCGGTACCGTTCTTTATGCGCGTGATCGCATTGCCGCGACACACAATGGGTAGACCTCTCTCAAGAGTCCTCCTTTTTCTTCCTGTGTTGATGATAATCAAAGCCATACTCCTCTTTTTCTGTATGAACATCACAATTGCATCTGTCTGGCACGTCCACCGAGGCATGAATTAATATTTTTCAATTGGTCTGTTGTCCGAGGGGAACTGGCTGGGAAGAGATTGACAGATGCAGCTTGAATTATCTTGCCGCTTAGAAGTCAGCCCAATTTGTGCTTTGTTGCAGGTGCTAAAGAGATTGATATTGCTGCTACCCTGGAGCACTTGAGAGACCAGCGACCAGGAATGGTGCAGACAAAGGTACTGTCAATAACACCGGGGGGGATAAAAGTATATTAAAGATTCTTCAGTAATTGTTTCTGTGTTAAAGGGAAAGCAGATTCTGACCTAGTTCTGCACACCTGACAAGCTGGGTTACTTTGCATACAGTACATTTCAAGTGAGAAGGTCTGAAGATTTATCTGAGCTCCTTCTCTCTGTTTACATTCTTTCTCCGGAGGCCGAGGTAGAAATCCATAGCAATTAATATGAAATAAGGGAAACAATAACCTTCTCGGAGCTAATCAGGCGCTCGGATCAAGGTCTAATATACAGGATATACTCTCAGCTAGAGAGGAAATTAGAAAGTCCTATTTTTAATTCAGGGCATCTCGGCTCCCATCCTGTTTCATCTGCACACGCTATGCCATTCATAATGAAAAACCGCCACACCGTTGTCAGTTTCCCAACTTCAAGCAAATGGTAATTAAATACACTTTTAGTGAACTAAGAATCCGACTTGCAATCTTTCATCCATTATGAATATTTCCTGCGCAGAGAAGAGAGAATATAAAGTCCCGGAATGGCCCAGAAGCCTTAGAAGTTTGACGGGTTTAATGTGTCCGTAATTTTCAAGAGTCTCCAAATAAAATGCATGTGAATAAAGGGGCTGCATACGAAGAGATCAACAAAAGAATATTAACTTCCATTTGGTTGGTTTCACGTTTCAAGAGTTATTTTTCTGCATGTTTGTGTTTTTTGCACCTGAGGTTTTGTTTTGTTTTTTGCCGTAAAAATACCAGCTCCAGATTTTAGCTGAAGGTCTATGGGAAATGTTCAAGCATTTTCATGCTACTGGCATTTTTGTTCATTAGGTGAAGATTTTTGTCTTTCTTGTTTATTTTAAAAATGCAGCATGCTGGAGCTCTTCAGATCTTTTTTACTTGACCAAAAAAACACCATGAAGAAAACAACAGTGGTGAGACACACAGGGGGAGATATAATAAGAATGGCATTACAAACGTTACCAGCGTTAAAGTCATCCAGCAGGCTGTTCTGGCATAGGAAAAGCTCTGGAGTCCATCTTATCTGGCATAGCCTTCCCCACCAGAGCCCATTGACTATAATGAGATCTGGCCTGTTTCCGGATTCAAGCGGCCAAAAAACGATGCAAGCACTAATGCTGGAAACACGTCAGATCCCCACTAGGTTCCAATATTAGGCATTGAGCTCTGGTGGTGCCCCAGCTATTCCGGATAAGATAAACAGCGGAACGGCCTGCTGAATGGTTTTAACGCTGTCATGAAACTACCGTAGCCTTAATATAAAGTCCATCGGCTCAGAATGCTCCAAATTTATCTATACCAGATATCACTTTTTGGAGGACAGGATAAACAAACAACAGAAATTCTTCTTTGTTTTTTTTCGAGGAGCACCACGGCCTTCTCTGTGCTCACCAAGCACAGCGCCATACATTGGATAACAGCTGTGTTTTGTATTGCAGCTCAGCCCCATTCACTTGAATGTGACTGAGCTGCGCTTAGGCAGCGTGACCGATGAACATGACTTCTCCGGCCTAGGCTAAGTTGCAAGCGACTCAGCCTTCTCAAACAGCTGATCGTTGGGGGTCTCAGAACCCCATAGAAGTGAATGGATCATGCTGGGAGTTGTAGTTTTACAACAGCCGGAGTGCCGGAGGTTAGCCATCACTGCCCTATAGGGTACATCTACCCCGAATGATAACAGTCCCCTACAGGATACACTTCTAATATCCCTGTTACATTTACATTTGTTGGATTTGATGATTTTGTCACGGTGCAGACACAAATTATTAAAGTGAACAGTAAACATAAAATGACAGCCTGTTTAATGACGTGACCCAAATACAATGTTTGACCTTTCGTTAATGATTTGTAAAAAAAAATGTTCCTTTTCTTTATAATGAATTTTTTGTTAATTAACAATAAAAAAGGAAAGATGTGAAAAGAAGACAAAATAAAAGCCAATTAACTCTAGATATTCTGTAAACAAGCCGCGTGCGTCCGTCATGTCGTGGGCTACGTGGTAATCACATTTCCATTCTGTTTCCAGACAGTTACACTGCCCATATCTCTCATGGAAATGCCTGGTAAATTATAAGTATCTGATTACTTACCAGGGCCGCGTGTTCTCAGGAGAATTAGACTTGATGGATTTAAACAAACCGCACTATTTGCCAGCAGAATACAAATAAGAAATTGTAGGCTTTTTGATTATTTTAAGTCTTAGGATTAAAAATCAGGATACAAATGCCAATTAGAAAAGTCCCCGGGCAAACAGCCACCCAAATTACTACAGCAATAACGTAATCTTCACAGCCAGCATAAAATATTGTTATTATTTTAAAGGATTGCAAAGGATTCCCATTGCAATATTTGTCCTCCAAAAACAAAAAAAGGATAAAAAATGCTTATTGTGTATTCTACAGGCAAGTACAGTTATCCATGGTGTTCCATGGTAAACCACCAGGCTTTCTACCCTTCTTGCCTCAATCTCTTATGGATAGTAGCTTCTTATAGGACATTACCTTCCTCAAAGAACACATTCATCGTCCTGAAAACATCCACATGTCCACCATTAGCTTTCTGCAAATGTGGTTAAAGGGGTTGTCGGAGATTTTTTAACTGTCACCAGTATCTGATTGGTGGGGTCCGACACCTGGGACCTCCTCGAATCAGTTGTTTGAGAAGGCACTGGTGCTTTCAGTAGTGCCATGGCCTTCTCTCTGCTCACCAAGCACAGTGCCATATGTTGGATAGCGGCTGTGCTTGGTATCGCAGCTCAGTTCCATTCACTTCAATGGGGCTGAGCTGCTCCTAGGCCATGTGACCGATGAATGTGACATCCTATGGCCTAGGAAAATCCATGAGAAGGCTGTGACATTACTGTGAGTGCCGGTGTCTTCTCAAACAGCTGATCGGTGGGGTCCTAGGTTTTGGAACCGACCAATCAGATACTGATGACCTATCCTGAGGTCAGGTCATCAGTTAAAATGTCTAGGAAAATCCCTTTAAAGACTACAGTTTCTCAAAATCCTAGACAGGCTGCAGATCACATCACAACCAGTGGATGTCTGCGCACAGACACACATAGCATAAACAACTCCCAACAGACTATCGCAAAATCACGTGTTTTTCCTAAGTTGGTCTTCTCACCCCAAACAAGGAGACTAAAAAATGGCAAATTGTATGTTTTTCTCATTTTTTATATTTTTTCTAATTTCCTAATAGTTTTTCTAATTTTAATAATACCAAATGCAGTATGTGGACAGGTGTGGTGCAGTTTTGGCAGAAAGCAGCCATGTTTTTCTACACCTTTAACAGACACATGATTGCTCCTCATAGTCCAACACAGCATGTAAACAATGGAGAAAAAATTGACTGGGAATTGATATAAAGCTGGGTAGACACTAATTTTGGCCAAACTGATTGTTTTCAGTAAGATTGTCCTACTCCCTAATGTGAATGAGGTCAGCCCAACCATGCCCCTTGAAGGGGAAAATAAGGATCTGAGATGTTGGATTTCGCTTTGTTTACCCTTTGAAGGGGAAAAGAGGGAACTGAAATGATGGATTTCACTTTGCCCCTTGAAGGGGAAAAGAAGGATCCGGCATGTCAGATTTCACTTTGTTTGCCCCGTGAAGGGGAAAACAAGGATCCAGCATGTCGGATTTCACTTTGTTTGCCCCATAAAGAGGAAAAGAAGGATCCAACATGGCAGATTTCACGTTGTTTGCCCCTTGAAGGGGAAAAGAAGGATCCAACATGTCTGATTTCACTTTGTCCCTCTAAGGGGAAAAGAAGGAACCTAAGAGTCAGATTTCACTTTGTTTGCCCCATGAAGGGGAAAAGAAGGATCCAACACGTCGGATTTAACTTTGCACCCTGAAGGGGAAAAGAAGGAACCGAAATGTTGGATTTTACTTTGTTTGCCTCTTGAAGGGGAAAAGAAGGAACTGAATTGTTGGATTTCACTTTCATTGCCCCTTGAAGGGATGACGAAGGAACCGAAATGTTAGATTTCACTTTGCCTGTTTGAAGTGGAAAAGAAGGTTCCGAAATGTTGGATTTCACTTTGTTTGCCCTTGAAGGGGAAAAGAAGAATTCGACATGTCAGATTTCACTTTGTTTGTCCTTGAAGGGAAAAAACATGTTAGATTTCGATTTGGTCCATGGAAGAGGATAGGAGAGGAGATAGCTATTGTCTGAATGAGGGCTCAGCTGACAGCTATGTCATGTGTATGGCCATCTTTACAGTGACAGCAAAACAATTCTAATGTGTTTCTGAACATATAGTTAAAGGAGACTTTAGAATGATGCAAATCATGTGCAGATCCATGCGCTTCTGTAGAGAATGTATTGTCTTATGCATAATGAATGGCGTCTTGGCAATCATCTTGAGTCCTGCAATATCTTGTTGTTGATTGAAGAACATATTGTGATGATTATGATTCCCTTTCTAGCTCTAGTGAAATGACAACTGCTTAAAAGCCAAAAGACACAATGTTTCTACAGCCCGTTTTACTGATTTTATTATTTTCTTTTTCTTCCAGGAGCAATTTGAGTTTGCGCTGACAGCCGTGGCAGAGGAAGTGAACGCAATACTAAAGGCCCTTCCACAATAAGTGTTTGACATATCTAAAGAAATCCAGAGGGATCCTTCCCTCAACCCCCTTTCTCCTATCAATCTCTTTAAACGTTGTTGGAAATTGTGACCTGGTGTGTGTCATGTATAGTAACCGCACAGAGACAGGCATCCGCATTGTTGTCCCCTGCTGGGAGAGCCGTTCGCTCACAGCAGCCCAATGATAGTATATAGGGAAACACAACTGGTCAGAAAATTGCTTGTCTTTTCTTTTCGCTTGAGAAAAATAAAATGTCCTTTTTTCTTTGTTTCTTGCTTGAACATCACCATTGTTATTGTTTACTGTCTTTTATTAAATCCTTTACTTTTGCCCATACCTCATACTGGTAGAATAAGAGTGATGTGCCGGTAATTCATTGCAATCTATCACAAATCCAGTTCCATTGTTGCCTATACCAGATGTCTTCAACCTATGGTTCTCCAGCCGTTGTGAAACTACAACTCCCTTCATGCTCTGACAACCATGAGTTGCCAGGGCATGCTGTGAGCTGTAGTTTCGTAACGACCGTAGAGCAATGGGTTGCAGACCACTGGCCTCTACCATTGTTTCACGTAAGCTTCGTTGATCAATAGGCCCATTATGCTCGTTCCTGCACAATCATGCGGTATGTAACAATTCTCAAATGTATCAATCGACTCCTAAATTACTGCAATTTATCAGTCATTCAATTGCATCAGTGCAACACAAAAGGGATAAAAAAGAGAAAATCTGATGACCAGACATACAGCATTACACAATGATAATGAAGAATGCTTAACGGTGTCTTTTCATCATAAAATTTACAGGCACAATATCTTGTAGGGCTAGCTCAGCTGAATGTAGTGATATCATTCACTTAAAGATCCGTTGCTTTATTCTGGAAAAAAAGAACGGTATATGCAAATGAGCTGTTAAGTGCTCAGAGGGTGGATCCATGTCACTCTGTGCACACTTGCTCATCCTGCTTTCTCTGCCAGCCCTTCCCTCTCATTCTTTATTGACAGGGCCAGGTTCCTGCATAGTCATATTGGACCTATCAATGAAGAAGACGCTGGCACAGGAAGCAGCAGGAGCAAGGATGCACAGAGTGGCTTGGGCCTACCATTGGTGCACTTAACTGCTCTTTTGCATGTGGATTAAAAGTACTTTTCCACCAGAATGAAGCAATGAAAGGTATCTTTACATTCAGCTAAACAACCCTACACAGTATTCTGCCTGCTTTAACAGTGAATTTCCTGGTGACAGACTCCATTTAAGAGTACTTATAGATAGGGACATAGCTATAGGGGGTGCAGAGGTAGCAGTCACTACTGGGCCCAGTAGCCTGAGGGGGCCCAAAGACCCTTGTGCTGCATAAGAAGACACCGGTATTATAGAAAGTGCATGCAGGTCAAGTTACACCTCTGGCTGGAGGGAAGGCGTTAGGTCAAGAATTTGGCATGGGGGGGTTGCCATTTCAGTTTTTGCCTCAGGCAGCATGAAGGCCATGTGCCTCCCTGGCCACAAAGCACTGAGGGAAGGGGCTCCAAGCTGAACTCTTGCACCAGGGCCCATGAGCCTTTAGCTACTCCCCTGGTTATAGAATGTGAAAATACTAATGTGCACTTCTACACAATTTGGGGCCATATTGGGGAGCAGTATTTGATAAGTTTTACATTGGCGTAATATAGCCAGTTTATGCCCTAAGAACCAGAACCCCCTCCCTGTGTACTGCAGGGGGTCCAGATTGTGTGGCCTATGTTTAAGTGTAGTAATAATATTCCAAATACACTGTCAGGCCAGCAGCTGATCTAGCTCAGAAGATGACAACAGATGTTCTAAGCTAAAATTATGACTGAAGCAATCTCTATCCTTCCCTCGTCTTTACATTAAAATTGGGTGCACCATTAATATTGGCTGGACTTTCCACTATAGATGACATCTCACACACATGTATAGTACAGTCACAGGGCTAACGATATATAGCACACACAAAAATTGCAAATAATGTGTTAGGAGGGTGTCCTATTTGTACAATTTTTCTTTTTTATATATGGGTTTCCCCATGATAAATTGTGATCTGTTGTGAAACCTGGAAGGAAGTGTTCAATTTCCCTGCAGCCCCACCACAGGAGAAATGAAGTATTACATAGTTCACATTGAAATAAATAGGCTGTCTGTATAACCCATGGCTATGCCAGATCCTCCAGAAAGAAAGAGATGCCATTTATAGCTCCTTTTATTAAAAAATCCCTAATGGGGTATTTAAAAATGATTTTCTAAAATAGACTAACTACTTAAATATATGACACTATTAAAGGGGTTGGCTCTTCTCACACATTAATTGCATATCATTAGGATATGCCATCAGTGTCAGATAGGTTTGGGTCCAACCTCTGGGACCCACTGCTATCTCCAGAATGGGGCTCCCAAAATGAACAAAGAGCAGCCATGCATGCGCAGCCACCCTCCGTTCACTGCCATGGGAGACCCAAAAATAGTCGAGCGCCGTCTGGCAGTCTCACAGCAGCAAGTGAAGTTGTGGCCGTTCTTGAACAGTGCACTCTCCATTGGAACGTTCAAAAACAGGTATTTTCATAACTCCCTCGGTAATAAGTAGAGAGCACACCGCGCATGCTTTGGTGGCCCCGCTCTGGAGATAGGAGTGAGTCCCAAAGGTGGAGCCCACACCTATCTGAGATTTATGGCATATCCTAGCAATATGCCATCAATATGTGAGGTAAACCCATCCCTATAAAACTACGCAGGGGAGGTACAGGGGTAGCAGTCTCACTTGGACTCAGAAGAAGACACCAATATTATAAATGGGAATTGGTAATTGGGGGCCTGTTAACGGTTTTGCATTGGAGTCCAGGAGTTTCTTAGACTACAGGTACATGGCAGACTAGAGTAATGGCATCATTAAGTCAGTGTGACAACAGCTTTCCAGTCAAATCTTAAAAAGATTAAATTTCCTAATGGTGTATTTTTATCTGACTTTTTTTTATTTCTGGCTATTATTTTTGCAACAGGGACAATGAATTCCTCAATATATCGGTTGTCATGTTTGGATTAATTCACAACTTGGTTTCTCAGAGTACGCTGTCCATACCAAATCAATAGTTGGTCTCCAGTTCTGTAATTCAAAAATGATGCTACATATGGTGTTGGATTTGTCATTGTTGTAGAAATGACCGCCTCTACGGACATACCAAAATGGCCAAAATCTCATTAAAAAATGAACACTAAGTAATCAGGTTGGGCTGCAAATCTAACTTCAGATATACTAATATATGGCCAGGGACAGGAATGATCTTTGATCCTTCTGTAACAAGAGAGACACCATACTGTTTTGGACTGTAATGGACTTGCTTGTTGCATGGGGAAACAAAAGTATGTGACCCCGTCCACTGTTTTCCATGTAGGCATGGCTTGTTTGGCCAGAATTACGTAGTTTAATGTAAAACAAAAAGTGCTATTTTTTGATGGAACCGATCATCCTGTATTTGGTACAAAGGTTAAGGATAAATGCAATTATAACATTTATTCCAATAAAAAAAATTTCCTGCTGAGTCTTGGAGCTTAAAATATGAAATTAAGATAGAGGAGATAATACATATTTACAGCAGAGAAAGGGTGGCATTGTTAAAGTTAAGTTACGGACTCTCAGCATCTAAGTAGCTTGAGCTTTTTAAACGTCCAAGACTTGACAGTATATTACCCATGATAAAATTACATCTGAAAATCAGCTGCTGAACGCCGCTGTTAAGATCTGCTTCTCTTACCGCAGAAGCATTACATTGTTCTACAGTCATTCTAATCGGATTAGAGGACTTCTTGTGGACCAATTAGAGCTGACATTCATGGTAAACCACCGCAGCATTTCATCTTTACGTCCATCCTGTGGGATTTCAGCATACATATTTTTGACAGTGAGCAGAATATTTACAAGTCTATGCTATAAAAAGATGTGCTGTTCTTCCAGAACTGAACAGACCTAACACAACACATATTTATTCTGATTTATTTCAGAGCATCCTGAAGATACATTCCACAGGAATAGCTTGTATCCCTTATTGCCTTTAAAATCAGCATGGCACGGATACATACCTTATTTGTAGTCATCTAGGATACATCCAACATAACCCGAGCAAAGTAATACTGTAGGTGGTGTTTCCCATAGCTACATATTAGTTTAGAAATTGACCTATGGCAATGAGCTTCATCGGTGGGGACTTCAAGGTCTAGCATCTTATTTTTCATCTTCTTAAAGAATGATTTAAAATGGCCACCAGCAACCTGTCGTTCAATGTGAGCAGGACTGATCATCTCCACTTCTGAGCTGCCTAGGGAGGTGAGGGTGCAGGGCCTCACTACACTCAAGTACTTACATATATTACATATTTGTGATGTTTCCTGTCAGACTGCTCAGCCATGATGGCATATTGTAATCAGGATCACATCATTACCATCTGTTGTAGATTTTTGTGGGATACTATATCTCATAATGGAGAGCTCCTAAACAGCATGAGGGGTCTTATAGGCCAGGCAATGCTCCTCTTGAATTCTGGGAATAGAACATGAAAAGTGGTTCTTAACAATCTCTGCCTGTAATGCTACCAGATGTAAGGTAGCTATTCTATAAATCAATGTTCAACCTATGCCTTTCACCCAGTTAAGCTATGGGCAATCACTCCAAAACAGCTGTCTGCAGATGTGATGCTGGCTTATTTATTATCCAAGTTATGTCCCAAGGTCTATTTAAAGGGTTGAACATTGACTTATAGGATAGCTGCCTTACATCTGGTGGCATTAAAGGCAGAGCTTGCTAAGAGCTCATGTGCATACCCTCTTTCTATTGTAGAGAGAGGCAGTGGGTAGTGAGGCCCCACTCCTCACCCCCCTAGGCGGTTCAGCAAGTGGTACCATCCAGAGAACCCCGTTAAAGGAATCATTCTGCAGCACCCCGCAGGGAGAGCTGTGAGGAGGATGTGATTGGTAGTGGTGGCACAGGTAGTATATAGTATTGGTTCATGGGTGCTTTCTTTACTTTGGCACTCCCTGTGGAATTCCAGCAATGAATGGAGAGCACATCTTTTCTTCCCTCGGGCACACCCTTTCCATAAGCAGTAAATTCTTAATGTCATAAATGAATTTAGTGGACATCCTCGATGGTTCTAAACCTTCTGAGAATGTCTAATATCTTTCCCTCAGGGGTAGTCCCTCAGTTTCCTGGTAGCTTTTCAGTCTCAGGAATGGTGTTTCCTGGATGAGGCTTCACTTTACTATTTGTCAGTAGCTCACACATGTAGGTCTTGTCTCTAGCTTTGCTCAGCTAAGATGCTCTAACTAAACAGAGGAGGCTTGACCGAAGGCAACCTAACCAAGACTACCAGATTTAACTATTTTATGTCCATACACAACTATTTGGAACAGAATGAAAAGTATTTTTAATTAAATCACAACATTTAACTTTTTGCAAACAATTAACCATTAGCAGTGATCCACTGAGTCACTGCACTTCCAGCGACCAGAACATATCAAGAATTTGCTATTTTTAAGATATACAATTGTGCAGTAGCTTCACTAAGGGTGAACTCTAGTGAAGCTATTTAATACTGTTCAACCCAACGTTTTTTATTACAGATTTTTGTAAGAAATGCCCTAAAAACTCAGTGTAATGAACCATATAAACATGTTTACTTTGCAATTTATTGCTATTCAAAGCACATACTTATTCTGTAAATAAATGCCAGGTAGGTAAAGTCACATACCTCCCATGAGGCACCGCAGAATGCTGTGACTGAGGATCGAGCACAAATTCATCCCTCCAACCAGTCATATTTTCCAGTTTTGTTGCCTCCACAGTAAATCTTTAATGCACTGTTAAGAGTGCTGCCGCTCGTTCAGGTTTTTTATGCAATTTTTTTTAGCCGAAAATCAGAAATGGAGTCAATCAAAATGAAGAAGTAGCATCTCTCCCTATTTTGGCTTCAAAAACTGCATAAACACCTGAATGTATGGCGGCACCCTAATACATATCTTCACCCCATGTGCAGACCCTACATGCAAGGAGAGTGACCATTTTTGAAGGCCATCCTATAATTAATGAATATATCTATTCATCAGTTTCAAGAGTTACAACAGTCCAGCAGTACAAAGATGAGGTTTTGCAGCATCCCCTGCAGGATCAGTGTTTGCCCGAAGTCTGCTTTGGTGGATGCGTCTGTCCATAAATTTCCCTTTGTAACCAGTATAATCATTATTGTAACTGTACTATAATTTAGGCTGCAAGCCAGGATGAGGGTATGGTAGATTAAATCATGCCAAGAATTTACATTTTAATTACTTAACTTTTTATTTAAATTGCACACTACAAAACAGGTCAACATTTTATGATGATAAAATAATAATAATAGTAATGATATAAATTGTAAGAGATGAGCAAACGAATTCTAAACTAATGTGATCCAACCAGAATCTTGTAAAAATTTGAGTTCATTCTGAATCCAAATTTTTGGTGATGTGATTCAGTTTGGGCCCACCCCCCAAAATGTGCGTAAATCAAATCAACAAAAATTTGAAAATTTGAAACATATATATTTCATGGTTTGTTTCCATCCTGTATGTAGCACTTCCTATTGTTGTATCCAACCAAACCCATGATGCACTTCTCCATTCTCTGCCACAGCTCTAGCATGGCCACTAACAAGGCCCAACTATCTTATAGCTCCTCCCACCCAGCTAGTTACATAGACACTCCCCTATCACTGCCCCTATGGTTGCTTTGACACGCCCATGGACATGACATCACAGGATATAAGAGCTGCATGGACATGGTCAGGTGACCACAGCCCAGAATGGAATAGGAGCAATAAAGTTAAATGAGATTCATTACAAAATTACAGATGCCTTTATAAATCATCATGATGTAAGCCAGAAAACCCCTTTAAGCAATCGGCCTGCCTGCTGTCATGGCCCACCATCAGTTTACGCTTCTGGTGGAAGACACTGACTGCATCATTGTTGGAATTACCTTTTAATTGTAAAGTTATTAGCTTAAGTTTACCTACAGAACGCACAGTTTCATAAACCAGGTATTTATTGTAGCCTTTCGTATTTTTTAATTACAAATCTGAATTTCTATTGTTACACCAGCAAACAATAAGTTGTACTTGTGTGTTTGTGCATGCTCCTGTATCTAGTCATCGATCATTTACTTCTCTACTTTCTGACCTGCCAAGACAGATAATTTTAGACTCTTTATATGTATATAATAAAGATATAAAGTATTTTGTTCTACCTCTGTAAAAAATCATTTGTGAATAAAGGTTACGTTGTCCGTGGAGTATTGTGAATACTGCAACAACGTCTCATTTCTTTTTATTTCCCTAACTACAAGATACAGTGGGGAAAATAAGTATTTGATACACTGGTGATTTTGAAGTTGTTCCACCTACAAAGAATGAAGAGGTCTGTAATTTTTATCGTAGTGTGAGACAGGACCATTCAGACAGTCTCTTTTCCCAGAGTTTATTGGGCATACACAGCAAAATGATACAGGCTTGCTTCAGCAAACAAAATAACAGTTCATGGAAATAACAAAAAATGCGGCGATGTAGGCTTGTAGGTTTTCACCTAGAGATTCCACTTTGCATAGTGGTCTTGTCCATGGGTATTCCTTTCAAACCAGCACACACACACCGCTCTCTGGCAGCGTGCCTTTTAATTAGTTTTCCACCTGGTTGAAGTAGGAAAACCCGGGATGGAGTATGGGAGTGACCTTCCCAATCAAACTCTTCAGTTACTCCTAAATCCAGGACACAAACTCCAGCTAAAACAAACTCAGTGATCTAGCATCACTGGTCATAACCTACCACTGCAGCCTCAGTAATACATACCAGAATCTTAAAAACAAATCGAGAAAATAACATTACATGATTTTTAAATAATTAATTTGCATTTTATTGTATGGAATAAATATTTGATACAATAGAAAAACAGAACTTAATATTTGGTACAGAACCTTTTTTGTTTGCAATTACAGAGGTCAGACGTTTCCTGTAGTTCTTGACCAAGTTTGAAAACACTGCAGCAGGGATCTTAGCCCACTCCTCCATACAGATGTTATCCAGATCTTTCAGGTTTCGGGGCTGTCGCCGGGCTACATTGAGTTTCAGCTCCTTCCAAAGATTTTCGATTGGGTTTAGGTCTGGAGACTGGCCATTCCAGGACCTTGAAATGCTTCTTACAGAGCCACTCCTTAGTTGCCCTGGCGGTGTGTTTCAGGTCATTGTCATGTTGGAAGACCCAGCCATGACCCATCTTTAATGCTCCTATTGAGGGAAGAGGGTTGTTGGCCAAAATCTTGCGATACATGGCCCCATCCATCCTCCCTTCAATATGGTACAGTCGTCCTGTCCCCTTTGCAGAAAAGCATCTCCAAAGTATGATGTTTCCACCCCCATGCTTCATGGTTGGGACGGTGTTCTTGGGGTTGTACTCATCCTTCTTCTTCCTCCAAACACGGCAAGTGGAGTTGACAGCATAAAGTTGTGCTGGCGTGAGCAGGGGGAACTTGCGTGCCCTGCAGGATTTTAATCCATGACGGTGTAGTGTATAATTAGTAATGGTAATCTTTGAGACTTTGGTCCCAGCTCTCTTCAGGTTATTGACCAGGTCCTCCCATGTAGTTCTAGCTTGATTCCTGACCTTTCTCAGAATCATCTTTACCCCACGAAGCAAGATCTTGCATGGAGCCCCAGACCGAGGAAGATTAACAGTCATCTTGTGTTTCTTCCATTTTCTAATTGCACCAACAGTTGTTGCCTTCTCACCAAGCTGCTTGACTGTTGTCCTGTAGCCCATCCCAACCTTGTGCATTTCTACAATTTTGTCCCGGGTGTCCTTAGACAGCTCTTTGGTCATGGTGGAGAGGATGGAATGGATTGATTGAGTGGACAGGTGTCTTTTATACAGGTTAGGGCTCATTCACATCACCATCTTGGATTCCATTCTGTCGACAGAACATAACCAGACGGATCCTATATGCTTGCCTATATACTTCTATTATGATGGATCAAAAAGGAATGTCTCTAAAGGTGTCCGTTTTGATTTCCGTCCTATGGATTCCATTTTTTTCCGTTATAACGATGTTATAACGGAAAGCCAGAACGGAATCCATGCCGGTGAGGTGAACGAGCCCTAACAAGTTCAAACAGATGCAATTAATACAGGTAATAAGTGCGGAGTAGGAGGGCTTCTTAAAGAAAAACTAATATGTCTGTGAGAGCCCGAATTCTTGCTGGTTGGTAGGTGATCAGATACTTATTTCATGCGATAAAATGCAAATTAGATCATTAAAAATCATACAATGTGATTTTCTGGATTTCCTTTTAGATTCTTTCTCTCAGAGTTGAAGTATATCCACGATAAAAATTACAGACCTCTCCATTCTTTGCAGCTGGGAAAATCGGCAGTGTATGAAATTCCTTGGTGGTGCTTGGTCAACCACACAGTCAATGTGGTACACACTTCATTTTGGGTTCTGTCTCAGGTTATATGTTGAGGGAGGGTCACATAATATTGGGTGACATGTCCCCATGCTGCTATACAGGCTGATACTCTGGTATTGTAACGGTCATACAGATGCTGTGGTCATACCAAGCTCCTTCAACTTAGGCCCGTAGTTCAGCCGTGGTGGTTGTTGGCTGCTATGCATGGGAGATCCATCGCCCCATCCAGTCCCAGGTACTCTCTATGGGGGAGTTATACAATGCTTAAGCTGGGATACCCTGGAGAGCACACTGTGTATTACAGATAGTGTTTGGGCAGGGGTTATCTTGTTGGAACACCACTTAAAAAAAGCAGTAGGACTGTTTAGACAATGTCCTAGATGTACCATAGGCTTGTCAATGTTCCCTCCAGATGAAGCAGGAGGAGTCTGGGTGCACAGAGTGTCCTGGTCCCGCCCTCAATGCACTTAACTGATCATTTGCTTGTGGATTAAAAGTACTTTTTCACCAGAATGAAGGAACAGGTCGCTAAGTGAAAAGTACATTCAGCTGAGCTAGCCCTACAAGGAATTGTACCTGATTTAAAAGTGAATTTCCTGGTCACAGAGAGCCTTTAAGGAAATTTCTTGCACTTTAAGAAGGACTATTACTGTAGCTCTCGAGACATGTCCATTTCAGTAGACACACTTTATTGAGAAGAAGATATGGTAACACTCGGTTGTCCTTCTTTTCAAACATTTACAATAGAAATAACACAGGAAAGGAATAATGCAGAGCTCAAAGAAGAAATGCTCTACAAAGGTTATTTTATTGAGAAAACAAGTCTTTTCTAAAACAGGTCGGACAAGCTGACAGGTCCCACTTGGGTCTGATGGACACAGCACGCAGGCTGTATTTGACACACCCAGTTTGATATGGAATTATACTAAATGCCAACAGGAAACAAAAACTTTTGCGTGCCTCAGTAGAAAATTGGAGACAGATAGAGATACAATAAAGATCCACGGCACGTCTATGGGTGCAATATTAGCGCTACCTACAAAATGCAGCTGTAGTACAGTGTGCATGAGACTTTAAGATTTTTTTCCACCTTGTGAGGATTACTTAATGTAAAGCCTATACCAATCAACCACAATCATGATCAACTATACCACTGACGCATGAACAGCATGAACAGCATGAACAAACTAAGAAGTTACATAAAACACTTCATATGTATGGATGTGGTAAATGGTCTAAGCAAGATCCTCTGAGATACTGGAAAAGGGAATTTTCTCTTCTGGCAATTAAAGGGAACCTGTCACCATGAAAATTCAGTGCATGCTACAGGGCAGGAGGAGCTGAGCAGATCGATTTATAGTTTTATGATAAGATATTCAGTAAAACTTGTGATTTGTACCTTGAAACATCTGCTCTTTCTATGCTTAGGAGTCATGTGGGCGGTCCTGTCAGTGATTGACAGCTAACTCTGCATATGACTAAGCATACAGGGAAAAATCACTGATAGGACCTTGCAGAGGTATAACTACCATTGCAGCAGACCATGCAACTGTTATGGGTCCCAAGAGGGGGCCCAGTTGGTATCATCTCCTCTTCTACTGGAGGTGAAGACTTGGTCAGGACTCTACCCTCTAAAGGAACAACTTTTAGCAAAGGAAACAGTGGAAAATGGGCCATGGGTCATTGAAAGGGGTTTAGGCAGAAACCCTTCTGTCCTGTCTGGGGGGGGCCTGGTTTGATTCTTGCTATGGGGCCCTTAAGCCACTGGGACTGTCCATATGACTCCTAAGCACAGAAAGAGCAGATGTTTCCAGGGATAAATTACAAGTTTTCCTTAACCTTTTCCAATAAAACTGTATATAAATCTGTTCTGCTTCTGCTCTCTAACATCAGATTGTACTGCATTTTCATGGTGACTGTTCCCTTTAATTTATAAAGGGTTAATTTATTATGAGGGAGCTTGAACCACCAGAGGGGTCCAACAAGTGGTTAATGGTTAGCACTCTGATTTTTTTTTTTTTTTATTCAAAAGCTCTGCTGTGACTTTTCATGCTTGGCTGTTCAAATATTTAGGTCTAAATCTTTTTGTGCTCTGCCATTCCAAATTAAGTAAATCTCAAATCAGAATTGAAGGGGTCAGGCCATTTACTGATGGCTGGGACATTTTACTAAAGGCAACTATGTCAGTTCCAGCTCAGTCCTCTGAAGTATGTAATCTTCTCACATGAAAATCCACCAATGTGTCAGTGCTGCAGAGGTTCTGCAATAGCGGGCAAGGTAAACTTCCTAATCTCTCTTAAAATCAAATACAATGCTTGGGCAACTCTCCACTTGTTCTCAGCAGTGAAAAATCACTGAATGGACATCAGGGAGGTTGAGTGATGGAGGTTCCTTGGGTTCCTGAGGTGGTGGAGGCACCAGGGTGTGTGCCCAAAAAACAGTCCTGAACTACAGAATACATCATTTGTTTCAGAAAATGGGTTATTGTGGGTCATTCATCTTGTGGGACTCAAAGTGAATTAGCTTGCATTAGTCTTCATTAGTTCCATTCTGATCAGTTTTCTTACAGGATCTGTCATGATCCATAGCACTGGTTTCAATGAATGACAGTTTGAAAAACTAATGTAAAAAGATGTATATTTTTATCACTTCTATCTTCAGTTGTTACAAAATGGAGTGTGAACTTAGTTTGACTGGATGCAACTGACCCCTGTCTGGCCTGATCAGATGGCCACCAAATGTTGCATCCTGAAAGAGAAAGAAAAATAAATCATATTTTTTGTCTTATTCATCTTATTTTTGAGTTAACATTTTGGAGGTCCTTGAACCAATCACTGGTATTCTATAGAGCTATGGTCTCAAGTTACAGAACTTATCACAGACAGACACAAACATCATATCTGAATGGCACGATCAAATCATAAAGATCTGAAGAACCAATCTTTTCCTCTTGTACTCATTGTCCCATAACACATTTTCTTAAAGGGGCTGTCCAGCCAGAAAAATACTTAGAAAACAGCTGAGAAGGTTCTAAAATAAGGAGTATATGAGTTAGACATGGCCATCCACGCTTGCAGCTCTATCCATTGTAGTTTATAGTACAGTAGTTGTGAAAAGCTAAACATTTATCTCAACACTAGGGATGAATTGATTATAAATAAATGAAATGTGTTATGTATTTCCCAAAAACTCTACTTCCAAACAAAGTCAAAGTTTTGGTGATTTGAATCGACCAAATTGCGCATAATGGCACCCGCCATTTTATTTATCAAATTCAGTACAGTAGTGAGCAAGCAGGGTAAGGAAGATGAAGATGGAGAATCCCCTTCCTGGCTTGCCCTGGCGGGCTTATTAATAATACCTTGCAATCAGTTTCTCTGCAAATCAGGAGGGACAATATTGACTTGTGTATTAGGCACTGTGTAAGGTCCCAAGCAAGAAAGTGATGCAAACAAGCTATTAACAAGCTTTGCCTCTGATGCCACCACAAGTAAGGCAGCTATCCTATCCAATGTTTGACATGACTCAGATATTAAATGAGCCAGCATCTCATCTGCTGACAGCTGTTTCGGGGTGAATGCCTCTCATGACTGCAGAGAAGAGAGTACTGGCTTAACTGGGTGAGAGGCCTAAGTCAGGATTCGGGGGGTACTATCTCTCCTTGCAGAGCAAGCGCCTTAATCGGTGTGAGGAGACTTACAGGCCATTCATGCTCCTCTGGAATTCTGGAAGGAAAGGGATGCAAATAAGCTATTAACAAGCTCTGCCTCTGATGACATCAGATGTAAGGCAGCTATCCTATCCAAGTCAGGCCTTGAGACATGACTCGGATATTAAATAAGCCAGAACCTCATCTGCTGACAGCTGTTTTGGGGTGATTGCCCCTCATCAGTGCAGAGCAGAGAGCTCAGGCCTAGCTGGGGGGGTATTTAAAGAGACTAGAGATAAGCGAATCTATTCGTCGATTCGTTGATTCTCATCGAATCTTGGAAATTTTCAGCTGTGAAGCGAATACCAATATTAGGTGATTCGCTCGGTTAAGATTCGAAAATGTTCCTAAGGCTTTCTACACATTCGCTACATACTTGTCCGATAAATTGTACGCTAATGCTACGTATAACTTACTCTATACACTGTTGCATATGAATCCAAGTAATTAGTGAACTTGTACTGTTAGTTCGTTATTCGTGCGCAAAAGCCCGGAAAGAAAGCGGTCACCTGACCTAGTGGGCAGGGCTTACTCTGATTGGCTCAGGCTCGGAAAGCCAGTTTCGCATCACTTCTGCTGCGACTGCTGAGACTAGCAGAAGCACTGTGTGTGAAGTTCCTAAAGACTGAGACCTGTGTTGTTGAAATTGGGGTGTAATTGTTCAGGGAATCCATATTACACATCAGGGATACTGCAGGGCAAGTGCAGGGCCAATGCAAGGCTAATAATTAATCAGGCAGGGAGAGAGAGACAGGGAGAGAGATAGGGAGAGAGACAGGGACAAAGACAAAGACCAGCTGCAGGGCCACAGAGTGAAGTGAAAAATGTCTGGAATGGAGGTCCAGTTCCAGCCACACCTCGAGCTCTAAAAAAAGGGAGAAGGTGGCACAGGGCAGCAGTGCCAAAGGCCCTGTAGCCGGAGCTTCTACTTCTGTAATTCGTAATAGTTGGCCGGTGTTCCACCAGGCTAACCCACCAAGGCGCAAAATTGTAGTGGAGGAGAAAGTGGATGAGGTAGTGGAGTGGATGGCACGCTCATCTCAGTATCAGCCGGATGATGTGCTGTCATCTGCTGATACAGTATCCATATGTAGCCAGGGGTCAAACTCCTCCTGCTCCACCATTCCTCTCCAGCAAAGCTTGTCATTTTCGTACGCAATTTGTACGCTCATGCGTACGTGTTCAAAGAATTTGTGTACCTTTTAAAACTGAACGTTCGTTATTAGTGCGCGAATATTTTGTACGCATCATCCGCAACTGAGAATGTGGGTAGCTGTAGTACAAAATTGTCCTCCACAAGTATGGAAAACATAACATTTGTGAAAGCGAATAAGGCATGGATCTTTAAGGATTTTCACACACCTTTAGTTGTTGCTGTTGCTGTCAGTGGCTATTTATGGGTGACCCATTGATGACACTGCCACTGTCTGCCTGTCCGTTGTGTTCCGTACTGTATTGAAGTTGCTGCTACAGCGGCTGCTGCTCATTCTGATTACACTTTTACTACCCCTACGCAGCGGCACATCTACTGTCTTGTCTGTCAGGTCTCAAATTGTAATGCTGCTGCTGCGGCTACTACTTCAACTATGACTGCCCCTACACAGTCACACATATCCTGCCTTATCCATCAGGTCCCATACTGTACTGCTGCTGCTGCGGCTACTGTTTAAACTACTACTACCCCTACACAGTCACCCATATCCTGCCTTGTCCATTAGGTCCCATACTGTACTGCTGCTGCTGCGGCTACTATTTCAACTACTGCTACCCCTACACGGTCACACATATCCTGCCTAGTCCATCAGGTCCCATACTGTACTGCTGCAGCTACTATTTCAACTACTACTGCTCCTACACAGTCACCCATATCCTGCCTTGTCCATCAAGTCCCATACTGTACTGCTGCTGCTGTGGCTACTATTTCAACTACTGCTACCCCTACAGAGTCACACATATCCTGCCTTTTCCATCAGGTCCCATACTGTGCTGCTGCAGCTACTATTCCAACTAGAGCTACCCCTACACAGTCACATATATCCTGCCTAGTCCATCAGGTCTCATACTGTACTGCTGCTGCTCCCAAAAAAAGGGATAATTTGTGTACCCCTGTTTTACAGCATTCTGAGTTGTTTCTAAATAACCTTTCCTGTCTGAACTACTTCTTTAATATTTGATTAACCCAAAGGCTGGAAATATTGTTCTATCAAGTATTTCCAGATTGACACGTGGGAAGAATATACTTGTCATTAATGTGAGAAGAGCATTGTAAAGCATGCCTCCTCCCTTCACCAGTTCTTTATTTGTGGCAAATACAATTTCAGTGGCAGCTACAGTATTTCTTCCCCCAAGAAAGCAAAGCTACATTGCCCTGCTTTTCTGAACTCAATACAAAAAGGTAAAGATTAGAAGAAATCTTTATAAGTGAAAATTGAAGTGTGCGGTTTTGTGGGAATTGCAAACAACAAGAATTGCTTTCATGGTTTACTTTGTTCACCTTTCTGGAAAGAAAAACCTTCAAATCAATTCTCAGCTACAGAAACCTAAAGTAGTGGACACTTCACAGCTGGGCGGCTTCAATGAACAGTATTGAGCCTGCAAAGCAGGACGCCAGCAGTCCTCCTCTTTCTTTTTATTACAGACGCTGGCCAGCCCCTTCTCCTTCTCTTATAGAAAGCGCGCAGCAGGAGCAACAATTTTATCTTGTGTTTGAATCGAAGCTTCCAGCTGAGTGGTCCTGATAGGTGGCACAATGACCTTGACCCGTCCTACTACAACCTCATGTTACTTTAGCTGAAACTAAGTTCTAGTGACCTTGGCGCATTTTAATTCAAACCATACCCCAACTTGTAACCACATACAGCAGCGCCTATGAAACTATACAAAAAAAAAAAAAAAAAGATAGAAGAATGCTACAAAAGCTGTAGCAATTTCCACAGTTGCTTAAATGTCACATTTTAAGTAACTAATAATCATGATAGAATAATAGTCCTGCTGACTGCTATATATGGTGCCATATACTGTAGAAGGAACATTTCTGAAGGTTGACTTTTGAAAAGATGATGTCCTTAGTGGAAAATGCATAGAATAGTGACACGTGAAAAATATAACTGTTATCGAATACACTGACCTCCATATTCACAGTAGTCAATTGTATTGCAGTCGTAAGTCTTTATTACAGAGTTTTTAGTGAATGTGTGTCACGTTCTGAACAAAGAAAGATAAGGACACGTACATTTTCCCTCATTATACTGATATAAAAAAGGTAACCTGTGTTACCAACGACTCACTTCTTCTACGATTATCTGCAGCGGTCACATGGTGTAACCACTTCAGCCAATAAGCAGCAGGTGGAAGCAGACATGCATAGTGCTAACTGTAACTTTTGAGATATGGCTTCTCAGCCTGCCATCTTGTTGCATGGACAATTCTAACAAATGTGCTATTTTACATGAGGGTGTATTTAGTGAGGCAGATTTATCAAAACAGTCTGAAAGAACTGTCTGTTGCCTTTAGCAACCAATCACAGTATAGCTTTCATTCTACATGAGCAGTTTAAGAAAGTAAAGCTGAGCTCTGATTTGTTGCTATGGGCAAGAAACAGTTTTTAGGCAGGAGAATACTACTAAATAGGACTCAATAAAAAAGCAGGTATGGACCCACTGTGTGACTTGAACAGATTTTGCTTGGGGCTGCTCATAAGAGTGTTATCTAAGTGGCTTCTCAGGTTTTCACCCCTTGACCCCCTATACAGGGATCTGGACTTCACTGCAGGGGAACCACCAGGCTGATACCTCTTCAAGTACTCTTGGTGCAAGTGACTGATGACTCACTGAGGCCACAATGCACTGGTGTAGGGCACCAAGTCATCAGGACAACAACTCAGTCAGGGACAGACCAAGGTGAGGGCAGGCAGAATACATGCAATCCAATAAACAGGCCGAGGTCAGTGCAGGCAGCTCAGGGTCAGAAAAGAGAACAGGCAGAGGTCAGGAACATGGCACACCTTAGCAGGAGACTAGCAAACTAGAACCTATTGCTTAGAAATCTTCCCTTAGGGAAGACCATCTACTGGGCAGGATGACCATCTACTGGGCAAGATTAGGGTGAGTGTGCATTAGCCCTTAATGTGCTGAAGGTAGCACACATGCCCTATGAACAGAGAGAAGCATTGCCAGCAGGAAGCAAGCCACAGCCTACGTGGAAGGAGCATCGCTCTTCCAGCCAGGCAGGAAATGAAAGATGCCAGCGGGAATGAACTGCTGGAGAATTGCGGCAATGGAGTAAGGTGGCTGCCATGCCCACCATCAACAGAAGAGCAAGGTGGACACAGATCACAGCCATAACATCTTCTTCCTCCTCTACTCCTCCACTATAGGAAGATGCATATTGAGCAGTGGAGTCTGCCAACATGGGTGTACAGTGAGTCACATTGTGCCAGTAGAAGGGTAAACTCCTGAAAACTGAAAAATGTTGCAGTTTTAAAAGAACACCAGAAAACACCATCTAATGGACAAAAAGTCCAGTAGCAAAAACGCTTGTCTGCCCTGCGTTTCATATTTCCCATAGACCATCAACAGCATCTGGAGCTGGTGCTCCACGCAAAAGTGCAGAAATATGCCACCAAAAATGTACATGTGAAAGCAGCCTTAACCCCTTCACCCCCGGAGCTTTTTTCGGTTCTGCATTTTCGTTTTGCGCTCCCTGCCTTCAAACAGCCATAACTCTTTTATTTTTCTGTTCACATAGCTGTATGAGGGCTTGTTTTTTGCGGGACAAGTTGTACTTTCCAACGCCACCATTTATTATTGCATACGGTGTAGTGGGAAGCGGGAAAAAAATTCCAAACCGGGTGAAATTGCAAAGAAAACGCTATTCCGCTACAGTTCTACGGGTTTCTTATTTACAGCGTTCGATGTGCATTAAAACTGATCCGTTACTTTCATTCTACTGGTCAGTACGAATCCGGCAATACCTAATATGTATAGTTTTTCCTGCGTTTTCATAGTGATAAAATAATTAGAAAGTTGCCCTTTTTTTTTTTTTTTTTTCCTTGTCAAATCTTGACCCCTATAACTTTTTGGTATTTATGTGTACAGAGCTGTATGGGGGCTCATTTTTTGCGGGACGATCTGAAGTTTTATTGATACCATTCTGGGGTGTGTATGACTTTTTGATCACTTTTTATTTAATTTTTTTTAGAAAAAAAAAGCGACAAAAAACGGCAAATCGCCATTTGGACGCTTTTTTCCGCCACACAATTCGCTGTATTGGAATTTTTTTTTTTATATTTTAAAAGTACGGGCGTTTTCGGTCACGATGATACCCATGATGTCTATATTTATTGTTATTTAGGTATTTATTTTTACTTATACGGAAAGGGGGGTGATTTGAACTTTTACATCTTTTTTATTTTTTATATATTTTTTAACTTTTTTTTTAAATTTTTTTTTACTATTAGAAAGCTCAAATATGGGCTTATATATTGTGGCTTTTTTTTTTTTCTTTATGAGCAATTCTGGGTTTTATAGACTCAGAAAGACATGAATTGCTCATTTCTTATCCTGGCCTGCCATCTAGTGGCCAGAATAAGAATTGCACTTTGAAAACTGTAATCCTCACCAGCGAGGATTACAGTTTTCATATGGTGTACAGACACCCCGATTGGCCACACGGGGTGTCTGTACACCACCCGGAAGCGAACGCTTCCGGGTTTAGCCGCAACTAGATGCCGTGATCACGTGTGATCACGGCATCTAGTCAACCCGGAAGACGCCGCCGATATAGTAGGTAGCGGCAAGTCTCTGCTGTTAGAAACAGCAGAGACTTGCCGGCCATGACGCCCGCCGCACCCGCGAGCGGGCGCCATGTGCCCGCATCGCCCCAGCGCCGTACATGTACGGCGCTGGGGGTGAAGGGGTTAAAGGGGTTGTCCAACTAAAACCATTCTACAGTTTTCAAACCAGCACCTGGCTCTGAATCCTTTTGTAATTGCAGATAATTAAAAATGTATTATCGCTACTGAGTTATTCAATGAAATCTTTCTGTATAGCGCCAGCTGCTGTTTGCTGTTTTTCTAATTTCTCTGTCCTGCTCACTGAGACACAAGTGCATGCTCAGTTTCATCATTCAACTCCCGCCAGCTACAGCAGAGAGGACACAGCCCCTGAGAAAGGACATCATGCCTCTTAGGGTGCATTCACACGACCGTAGTTTTGGGTCCGCATCCGTTCCGCAATTTTGCGGAACGGGTGCGGACCCATTCATTTCAATGGAGCCGCAAAAGATGTGGACGGCACACAATGTGCTGTCCGCATCCGTAGGTCCGATCCGCGGCCCCGCAAAAAAGATAGAGCATGTCCTATTCTTGTCCGCAACCGCGGACAAGAATAGGCAGTTCTATCATAGGGCCGGCTACATTCACACAGCCGGTATCCGTGTTTTGCGGATCCGCAATTTGCGGACCGCAAAACACATACGGTCGTGTGAATGTAGCCTTAAGCTGACAGCTTGAAATAAATCTAGCAGAACAACTGGAGCAATTAATGTGGAGATCTCTGGATCCATATTAGGTACAGGACTGGTTTTACCTTTGCTAGGAAGAGGTTGTCATGTACTATATGATGTCTGATTTTCATTTTCATGGGATAACCCCTTTTATACAACTATTACATTGTTTGGTAAAGCAGCAAAGCAGTGAAGTAGTTAAATGGGGAGAACTTATTCATTATTAGCTGTCAACCAGGCTGCTTGGATTAAACCAGCAAGGTCTTGCAGGTCACATCAAAGGAAATATACTTTTGCTTCCAGCATACGTATAATGAACTGATAGCAGCGGGCATCTTCAATCTGACCTTTGAAGGCTTGATGTTAGCTACCGCATGGGCGCTTAATCCATGAGGTTGTTATAAAAAGCATTGGCAGCTTGACTTAGAAATTATAGGTAAAGTATATTGGAACATAAAATATTAAAATGATAAATAACCAATTTTGCAGCTGCTTGAAAGAACATCCCTCGCGCTGATCAGACGGCTTTACATAGTAGTGAGGTATGAGGAGGAATAGGCATTTCCTTCAAAAATCAATTTGTCTTGTCAGCTACAGGATTTGTCTTCAATTGTATTTTATATGGAGGCAGAAACTATAATTAAAGCCTGTTTCTCTTTACTAGGATTTCATCTAAACTCAGGACCTGGATGAGGGGCAAACATAGTAGGCTGCTGCCTAGGGTACCATTTAAGTAAAAGGGATAGATTCTTTATAGAAGTAACCCTGGATAAGTTTGTGGGTGCTAGGGTATTGAGTTGTACACGTATGTAGAGGGGGAGTATGTGTTATAAATCATATAGCTAAAGATTGGTGTGGAAGGAGATAGAGGTAGGGGGCAATTAAAGGGGTTGTCCCACCAAAAATATTCTACAGTTATCAAACTAGCACCTGGATCTGAATACTTTTGTAATTGCATGTAATTAAAGATTTATTATAGCTACTGAGTTATTCACTCAAATCTATCTGTATAGCGCCACCTGCTGTTTGCTCTTTTTCTAATTTCTCTGTCCTGCTCACTGAGATGGAAGTACATGCTCAGTTCCATCCTTCAAATGCTACCAGAAGGTACACACCCTAGAAAAGACACACCTCTGAGAAAGGACACTCCCCCCAAGCTGACAGCTTGAAATAAATATAGCAGAACAATTTGAGCAATGAATGGGATCCATGTGAGGTATAGGGCTGGTTCTAACTTTGTTACAAATAGTTTGTCATGGACTAGATGATTATTCTTTTTTACATTATTCATGGGATAACCCCTTTAAATTATTTTGCATTCTACAGTTATCATACCCATGTTAAAGGTTTTGTGCCAACACTAAATATGATTTTAATATAATCCAGCATGAAATACTAAATAGCTTTATAATTTACTTTCTGTCTACAGTTTACTTTATTATAATGATGCCCCCTGGTGTTTAATCTGTATGATATTGTGACATTCACTTACTCTGGATGAAACATTCTCAGTTCCATCTTTCAACTTTCACCAACTGTACCTACAGTTAGAAGGTGTGACAGTTACAGGGAAAAGGTACAGCAGAAAGGACATATCCCCTGAGAAAGGACAACCCCCTTGAGCTGTGATAGGGAGAGAGCTGCAGCAAAAAGGACATGGTCCCTGAATTGTGACAGGGAGAGAGCTGCAGAAGAACGCATACACCCCCAGAGCTGCCAGTCTGACCAGAATCTAGCAGAGCAACCGGAGAAATGAATGGGAAGATCTCTGGATCCATGTAAAGAGTAGGGTTGGTTTTAGCTTTAGAAAGAGACTGTTATGTACTATATTATGTCTTATTTTACTGTTTTACATCAATTTTTACATCAATCATGAAATAACCCTTTAAGGGTGGTGGCTTGTCCAGGACCCATTCTGTCCAGGGCCCCGAATTTAGTGGTCATTGGCCATAGAACTGTATTGTCGTCTCAAAGGCCACAACTCACTAGGCTGTCTGAGTGTAATCAGTTGGCAGCTTATCATTGCTGCAGGGGCGGACACAGACAGCAGAGGGCCCCTGTGCAAAAATCTGCCTGGGCCCCCCCATTCCATCCCAACATTCCGTACAGCAATACAAAACAACAGGTAGGCTTACTTTCA
>ONZH01013264.1:15000-66946 GCA_900303285.1 Rhinella marina | reverse complement strand
CACCTCTTGGGCCTCCACAAAATTTTTAAGAGGTCTCACCTCTTGGGCCTCCACATAATTTTTAAGAGGTCTCACCTCTTGGGCCTCCACATAATTTTTAAGAGGTCTCACCTCTTGGGCCTCCACATAATTTTTAAGAGGTCTCACCTCTTGGGCCTCCACATAATTTTTAAGAGGTCTCACCTCTTGGGCCTCCACATAATTTTTAAGAGGTCTCACCTCTTGGGCCTCCACAAATAATTTTAAGAGGTCTCACCTCTTGGGCCTCCACAATAATTTTTAAGAGGTCTCACCTCTTGGGCCTCCACATAATTTTTAAGAGGTCTCACCTCTTGGGCCTACCACAAATTTTTAAGAGGTCTCACCTCTTGGGCCTCCACAAAAATTTTTAAGAGGTCTCACCTCTTGGGCCTCCACATAATTTTATCGAGGTCTCACCTCTTGGGCCTCCACATAATTTTTAAAGAGGTCTCACCTCTTGGGCCCTCCCAAATTTTAAGAGTCTCACCTCTTGGCCTCCACAAAATTTTTAAGACGTCTCACCTCTTGGGCCTACAAACAATTTTATTATGGCTCACCTCTTGGGCCTTAATACAATTTTAAGAGGTCTCACCTCTTGGGCCACCATATAATTTTTTTCGAGGGCTCACCTCAAGCTAACTTTGCGCACTCATTAAAATATTTTCACAACAAGGACCTAAGAGCCCTCGATGGGAGAGCTTTGTTTGGGGGCCTGTTATAGGGAAGAGATGCGGCCCTGCGGGCTCTAGCCTGCTTTCTCCATGAGCCTCTGGCCAGCCCACGGCCTCTTCCTGCCTTTTGCGGTCCTACGCATCCCTCAACATCCCCCACTGCTTTACCTGCTAGACATGACACTGGGCCAGGTCGGGTCACTGACTTCGTCATACTCAACCACCTCCTCTTACACTGCCTCACTTTGCTCCAACAGCCTCCCTTGCTGGCAACTGTGTCTCATCATCGTCCCTAATCATTTTACACTTTAGTGCCCGTTCCACACCACCATCAGCTAGAGATGGAGCTTGCTCCAGTGTTTGGGCATCAGAACAAACAAAATCCTCAGATAGCTCCTGCGATTCTTGCATGGGTGGGAACACTGGGTTGATAACATTGGGCAGGGTGGGAGGAAGGAGGGTCAGAGTGAGGTCCCTGCAGTTTCTGCAGGCTATCGACGAGACTGGACTTTGTGGACTTGACTGGGTGGTGGACAGATTTAAAAGGAGAATCTAGAAGGAGAAGGAGGGGTTTGCCGAGCTGTCTGTAAGGGTTGCGGAAATCCAGACAGAAACCAAGGCCCCAAACTTGGGTGGGGGTAGCAGGTTTGCCCGTCCCCGCCTCCACAACATTCACCCAGTGTGCTGTCAGGGAGATGTAGCATCCCCGGCCTCAAACCAAAGTGTTGGTGGTCAAATGGCCTTTTGCATTAACCGTGTTACTCGGGCGTGGATGATGTTTTGGGACATGTGCCTGGGCAAGGCAGGGATGGCACAGAGGGAAAAATAGTGATGGCTTGATTGCTTTCCCCCTTGCCTATGCCATCTGTGGTTGTCATAGGCAACGTGATTTTAAGGAGTGCAGAATTTCATCTTCTTTTTTGTCTAGTTTGGCTTGGGGTCCATGGCAATGTAGAGGAAAGAAGGTTTCCTTGTATGGTCTCACTTTACAGAGAGGTTAGATTGTCTTTGGAGTGTATTGTTGAGAGGCTGTGATAGTGGCGTAATAGTGCGACTTGGGCGCGTTATATGCACCCAGACATGCTTCCCCTGCTTTCCCAGTTGCATTCCAGCAGTGTTGGCATCCTTTTCTGAGGTTTCAGGGTGGACTTGGTGACCTCCAAGTGGTCGAATTGAGATTTCCAAGTGGCGAGCATTTTTTTCCCATAGACTTTAATGGGATTCGATATTCGGTCGAATAGTCGAATATCGCGGTCTATTCGAATCGAATTTCGAACTTTCGAATATTTCACTACTCGCTCATCTCTAATAACAATGTATTAACAGTGATTCAATAGCATTATGTGTTCCATATAGTCATTGTCCACTTATTACTTTTCATTATTGTTCCATGCTAATCTCTTAACAGCCAATGATAAATTAGTACATCATAGACAGGTGCAAGCTCTTGTTCCATGATATGCATTTTATATCATGGTGATCAGCAGGAGCATACATAGAAAGATCCCCATAGCAAGATTTGAAATTGAAACCCCATTCCCCATCCATAGCCTGTCACACACTAGAGAAGCTGTGATACACAGAACAGCCAGCAGTGATCTTGGTGTGCTAGTTTGGTGGCTTTGGCATGTTGGGCGCACATATCTATGATTGAGAAGCTGTGATATTCCAGACAGTCAGTGGAGGTCTTGGCATGTTGGATAGCTAGCTTTGGCATGTGGGGCACACAGGTCAGCATTAAACTGAATCGCCGTCCTAAGGATGGCAATATAGTTGGATATAGTTGCCAATGTCCCCAGCCCAGTCTCCAGCCACTGGCTTAGGAACCCGGTCACAATTGCGACTGCTCCGACCCCAACTGTCCTCAAGGCTTGGTCTGTAAGTGGTTAAATGGGTAATTATTTTATCCTACTCTCTTCTAACGTTATTTTTTTCATTCATTGGATTGCGAACACATCAAAACATAACACTAAGAAAGTATCTTATATGAGTAGATTCTCATATCTAGGTATGTGATACCTTCATTGACAGAAATGCTTTGTGTTATTGAACAGTGTCAAATGACTTATTCAACATAAATGACACTACTACATGTAATAATGTAATATAGAATATATGAAGTGGCCTCAAATTTACCACTTGCAGACCATATCAGGGTTTATGAGACTAATGAGAACAGAATATCCTATAATATCTTCAGAAATGTCCACTCTGTGAAGCTCAGAAACCATAACGAAGCTGACAAAACATCATATACCCTGCCATGAGAGTATCCCAATCAATAGGAGTCAGATAATAATTGATTTAAAGCTATGGCAAGTAAAGAAATTAGAAGCTTGTATAGTCCAAAGTATTTACTGAGACAAGCAGATGCAGGACAAAAGCAACAATATATACATAAAGTTGACAGGCTGACTTAATAGAAATTGCTCCCTTTAGAAATGACTGTTGAAATGTACCCATGCCTGCTTACATTATTTTTATTTCAACATTTGCCACACTTTGTATAGAAAATATTACAGCAAATAAATTCGATTATGACTATCACAGAGGTGCAGGGCTCATTACAGGGGCAGATTTTTATCTTCTAAAAGTAAACAATGAAGTCCCCACTGAACGGTTGCAAGAAGAGATCTTACAAATTTTGTGAGTGTGTCTGATCATAAAATTTACTTAAACGCTATGTATACCTATGGGGTGATTTTTTTTTATTGCATTAACGGTGTTATGGGATAAATCATATTTGCAATCTGTTTTTGTTATATAGTTTGTCTTCTGCAGCCTGTACGTATTCTCATGGACAGCTGCTCAGTCTCATCAAAATCCATCAAAGGAGCTTTGTCTTTAGCCACTCTCCATGCTGCAACCAATGCTAGATATGGTCCTAGCTAAGCTAAATAAAGTTAATGTGTTACACTCAAGATTCTTAACCTCTTCCAGACCTATGTCATACATGTAATACAAAAGTCTAGTCTTTAAAGATGGTGGCCACTCAGAAGTTGGGCAGAAGCCATAGCCGCCAGATGCCTGCTGTCTTACACAGAAGACACCCAGAGCCAATATCTGGGAATGTTGATAAGTTGATCACAGATATTGCCACGATCAATTGCACCTAGGGCATCTGAGCAGTGAAACCCCAAACAGCCCCCCCCCCCGAACAGAGATGAAGAGAGCTGTTTGGTTGCTGTGGCAGCTGCGGACTTGAAGGATCTGAGGCCTGCCACAGCAATGTTCCTATGGAGTCCTATATAAATGTAAATGTAATGTACCATATTTTTCACCCTATAAGACGCACCGGCCCATAAGACGCACCTAGGTTTTAGAGGAGAATAAGAAAAAAATATTTTTCATTAAACCTCTGGTCAGTCCACTAATCAGTCCTAAGCTGACAGCCCCAATAAGACCCCCAATGTTAATAAGACCCCAATAAGACCTCAGATCAGACCCCCAATCAGACCCCAATGTGAATGAACCCCAATCAGACCTCAGATAAGAGCCCCATGCCTCATATCAGCCCCCATATGCCTCTCATCAGCCCCCATTGCCTCTCATCAGCCCCCTTTGCCTCTCATTAGCCCCCATTGCCTCTCATTAGCCCCCATTGCCTCTCCCATGCCTCATCAGCCCCCATTGCCTCTCATCAGCCCCCAATTGCCACTCATCAGTCCCCAATTGCCTCTCATTAGCCCCAGTGCCTCTCAATAGCCCCCAGCACCACTCATTAGCCCCAATGCCTCTCATAAGCCCCCAGCAGCATTATATGAGCCCCCCATTGCCTCTCACCAGCCCCCAGCCACTTTATATCAGCCCCCTTTGCCTCATGTTTTATAAAATAAATAATCACTTACTGTACCTCTCCTGCTCCTGGACGCTGCCTCTCGCCGCCGCCCGCTCTCTGCCTTCCTCCTGCACTGTGAACTGGCGTGCACAGCGTGAGGTCAGAGAGCGCTCACGCTGTACGCAGCCCTGCACAGCCAACAGCCGAGCGGAGGACCAGGAAGCGGTGAGTACAGAGTCTTCACCGCTTCCTGGTCCTCCGGTGCTAATGAGCGCTTCCATAATGGAATCGCTCATTAGCATTCGCCCCATAAGATGCAGAGGCATTTCCCCCCACTTTTGGGGGGAAAAATGTGTCTTATGGGGCGAAAAATACGGTAATTTAAACATAATATAAACATAAGGATTCCATATGATAAACCTCAGAACAGAAAAATATTAAAATAGTTGATTCAGTTTTTTTGTCACTTCACCTCTCCTCCCAAAAAATGAAATAAAAAGTGATCAGACACAAAGATATAAACACCCCAGAATGTTATCAATAAAACTACAGATCACCCACAAAAATGAGCCCTCAAACAGCATTGTAGACATAAACATAAAAAAGTTATGGGGGCCAGAATATCATGATGCAAATAAAAATCATTTTTTTGAAAGTTTTTATTTTTTTAAGTATTAAAACACAAGAAAAATGATATAAATGTGGTATCGCTGTAATCATGCTTATCCACAGAATGAAGATAGCAGGTTAATTTTACCATATAGGGAGCTCAGTAAAAACTAAACCCATTAAACTATGGCATTTGTTTGCATTTTTTCCAATTCCAGCCCAAATGTTCCCAGTTTCCCACTACATTGTATGCAATATAAAATGGTGCCTTCAGAAAAGTAAAACTTGTCCTGAAAAAAAATAGCTGTCATGGCAATGTGAATGGAATGGAACAGTTATGCCTCCTGAAAGACAGGGAATAAAAAATAAGTGGTATTGGTGGGCTCTTGTTCACAATATTTAGAGATTCTCTAGTGAATGATATAGTGCCAAGTGGCTGGTGAAAGGTAAATGTGGAATCCATTTTCAAAAAGTTCTCCACAGGAAATTATAGACCAGAAAGCTTAAAGGGAACCTGTCATCTCCGAAACACCCCCTGAACTAGAGCAAGTGTTGTATAGTGTAAGTCAGGGGTCGGGAACCTATGGCTCGCGAGCCAGATATGGCTCTTTTGATGGCCGTATCTGGCTCGCAGACAGGGCTCCTACCTGTCAGTGGCGTCAGGTGCGGCGCGGCCCTGCAGAGGGAGATGAGCGCTTCCATTATGGAAGCGCTCATCTCCATAGTCATCTGTATCGCCGTCCTCAGGACGGCGATACAGATGACTGTATTGTACTGGGGCAGGGGAGGGAGAGGTGTCTCCCCTGCCCGTTCCTCTGATAGGCTGCAGGCACTGGGCCTGCAGCCTATCAGAGGCCGGCTCAGGCGGCGCGATGACGTCATCGCGCCGCCTGAGCCGTACAGCGCGGGACACAGGCCAGAAGAGGCCTGCATCGCATCGCTTGCTGGAGGTAAGTATAAGTGTTAATTTTTTTTTTATTATTTTACTGGCACATGGGGGCTTTGGGGGCATTTTACTGGCACATGGGGGCACTGGGGGCATTTTTACTGGCACATGGGGGCACTGTGGGCATTTTACTGGCACTGGGGGCATTTTTTACTGGCACATGGGGGCACTGGGGGCATTTTTTACTGGCACATGGGGGCACTGTGGGCATTTTACTGGCACTGGGGGCATTTTTACTGGCACATGGGGGCACTGGGGGCATTTTTACTGGCCACTGGGGCATTTTTACTGGCACATGGGGGCACTGGGGGCATTTTTACTGGCACATGGGGGCCACTGGGGGCATTTTTACTGGCACATGGGGCACTGGGGCATTTTACTGGTACTGGGGGCATTTTACTGGGCACATGGGGCACTGGGGGCATTTTTACTGGCACTGGGGGCATTTTTACTGGCAACATGGGGCATTTACTGGCCTGGGGCATTTTTACTGGCACATGGGCACTGGGGGCATTTTTACTGGTACTGGTGGCATTTTTACTGACATGGGGCACTGGGGGCATTTTTACTGGCACAAGGGGGCACTGGGGCATTATTACAGGCACTGGGGCCATTTTTACTGGTATGGGGGGCATTTTCTGGCACATGGGGGCACTGGGGCATTTCTTACTGGCACAAGGGGGCACTGGGGGCATTATTACAGGCACTGGGGCCATTTTTACTGGTATGGGGGGCATTTTTCTGGCACATGGGGGCACTGGGGCATTTCTTACTGGCACATGATTTTGGGGGGAATCAATGGGGGGAACTTCTGGCGCATTATTGGGGCATTTCTTACTGGCACATAATCTGTGTGGTACTAGTGGCACAGTACTGGGGGTGGTAGGATGATTTGTCCAGAAGATGGGAGGATGATGGAAAAGTAGTAAACTAACTAAACTACTTTTTCTGTCAAACTGCAGACATGAGAAATGGCTGAAAAATGGCGTCTGGTCTGAAAGGAGAAGATGAGGAAAGAGAAGATGTACATCCGAGGAGACGTCACTGGATGTACGAGGTATGGGGCGCTGTATTATACTGGATGTAAGAGGTATGGGGCGCCGTATTATACTGGATGTAAGAGGTATGAGGCGCTGTATTAGGCGGGGGGGGGGGCAGGGGCCCAAGCTGAACTCTTGCACCAGGGCCCATGAGCCTTTAGCTACGCCCCTGCTACCTGTCTATGGGAAGGATGCATGCACCGCGCTCCATCAGGCCGCGGTGCACGCTGATATTGGTAGTTCTTTGATGGCCTGATAAGCATTGGCGGGAGTGGTGAGCGGCAGGGAGCATGGACTACATTTCCCATAACTCCCTGCATAGCCGCGCCGTCTGCAAGCACGCACCTGCGTCCCCTAGTGAAGCGGCATCTGCCTCCTCCCTTGTGTCTCCCTTGGACGTTCCAGAAACCCCTGGCTGTGCTGCTGCTTTGAAGGTGAACATTATAACATGGAAATTGTTACACAGCCTCATGGTCAGCAGCAGTGAGCTGCATCAATAAAGGGGCTGTGTAATACAGTGTGTCCCACCAACCCCCCCTTCCCACTTCACCCCTGAAAATAATCCCACATAATCCATTATATAGCCCCCCCCCAAAAAAAAAAAAAAAAAATATGGCCTTAAAAAACATCTGCCACCCATATTACACCAATGCCAGCTTCCAGTCATGCGCAGGAAAAAGAAGAAGCCAGACTGCTGGACTGATGTCATGCATCGCAAGCTCACAATGTAAGTTATTTATTTAATTTTTTTACTGCTAATTACCATTGTTTCAGTCCAGTTGTGGCTTTATACAGCAGGGAGGAGCATTCCTTGCTGTACTAAGTGAACATTGGAGTGATTGATCTGTCAATGGCCCTTTAAACATTTTGTACGGCTCTCGCGGAATTATATTTCAAAATATGTGGCGTTTACGGCTCTCTTAGCCAAAAAGGTTCCTGACCCCTGGTGTAAGTGATGCTGAATCCGAATATGTAAGTTTTATCTTCATACTCACTTCCATTCTGATGTTGTGCTCCCACAAACCAGCAGTAAAATGCACTCAGTGGACTCCAGTGCTCACTCACATAATGGAGAGGACTCAAAAAAGAGTCCACTCAATGCATTTTACTGCTGGTTTGTGGGAGCACAGCGTCTGAATGGAAGTGAGTATGAAGATAAAGCTTATATATTTGGATTCAGCATCATTTGCACTATACACCGCTTACTCTAGTTCAGGGGATGTTTCAGAGATGACAGGTTCCCTTTAACTTCCATCGTGTAAAAAATCTTTAAATGACTCTTAAGGTACTATATACAGAAGTATGTGATCATATTTAATATCATAAGTGATAGCCAACACAGATTTACTATGGATAGAAGTTGTCAGCCACCGTTAAGCCCTTCCGTTTTCCTGCTCCATTATAGGACAGATTCGGGACATAATTGAGCTGAACGGACCCTACGAACCCCATAGACTATAATGGGGTCCGTTAGGTTTCCGCTCAGAGGAAGATTTTTGAAGCGGAGACAAAAGTCCTGCGTGGACACCTTTTGTCTCCGCTCCAAAAATAATCTTCTGAGCAGAAACCTAACGGACCCCATTATAGTCTATGGGGTTCATAGGCTCCGTTCAGCTCAATTATGTCCCGGATCCGACCTTTCCGTTCTCCTGGTCCTGTAATGGAGCAGAAGACCGGAAGGGCTGAACGGTGATGTGAACGAGCCCTAACGTGTTTGTGAACAAGGGAGCAGGACAGAGGGGAAGGCTGTGGATATAGTGTTCTTGAAGTTTGTAGGTAGTTGAAGGTATTTGATACTGTCCCTCATAGATGTTTAATAGGTAAACTAAGGTCTATAGGCTTAGAAAGTATAGTTTATAATTGGATTGAAAGCTGGCTGAATGACCATGTCCAGAGAGTCAATGACTCCCATTCTGAATGGTCCCCCGTTGTGTACCCCAAAGTTCAAAGTATTGAGGAAGGGATTAATAGCAGTGTCCATAAACTACAAAGGTAAATGTGGAACACATTTTCAAAAAGTTCTCCGCAGGAAATTATAGACCAGAAAGCTTAAATGACCCGAACACTCTTTTATGTTTAGGTATCAACTTGGCAAATTACATACAGGGTGGGTTAATGTAAAGTTATGCATCTGGGTAATAATCTACATGCATCGTACGTGCTAGGGGGTGTAAAACTTGGAGAGTCACTTGTAGAGAAGGATGTAGGTGTACATGTAGATTAGAGAATAAATAACAGCATACAATGTCAATCAGCTGTTTCAAAGGCCAGCAAAATACTGTCATTTCTTAAAAGAGCCATGGACTCATAAGACAGATATATAATATCACCACTTTACAAAGGGTTGGTGTGAAACATGCAGCTCAGTTCTCGGCACCAATTCATAGAAAGGATGCCCTTGAGCTGAAAAAAGTACAAAGAAGACCGACTAAACTAATAAGGGGCATGAAGGCCCTTAGTTATGAGCAGCGATGAAGGAAGCGAGCTTTGTATTCAAGATTCGAAGTAGCTTCGCTTAAAACTTCGGAATAATGCTGTATGGAGATCCGTCTCCGTACAGCATTAAAATGTACGGCCACCAATGAGGCAAAGTCAATTATTCCCAAAGTCTTGTGAGAGTTTGGTGAATAACTTTGGTATTTGATTTTTTAACTGAAAAAAACACTTTAAAACTTGGATCCGATCTCGGCTTCGATTCTGACTGGAACCTCGAACTGGACCCAAGTTCGGATCCAAGTTTTAAAATGCTGCCTCATCCATACAGCATTAATGTGAAGTTTTGAGTGAAGCGACTTTGGATCTAGGATCCAAAGCTTGCTTTGTTCATCCCTAGTTATGAGGAAACAATAAAATAATTCAATGTATTTAATTTTGAGAAGGGGGAACACAATTAACCTATATAAAAATATTACTGGCCCATACAAAAAAATATGGTGAAAAGCTGTTCAATGTGAAATCCCCACAAAAGACAAAAGGGGCACTGCCTCCATCTGGAGAAGGAAAAGTTCAGTCTTCAGAAGTGACAAGGCTCCTTCATGATAAGAACTATGAATCTGTAGAACAGTTTACCTCAGGAAATGGTAACAACAGGAACAATTGATGGTTTATTAGTGCTTATAGAAATGGGAAGAATTCTGGCATCCCACTCCAATTCCTTTCATTTACATCCCCACACATCCCTTGGTTAAACTGGATGTATGTCTTTCTTACAGAGAATAGACTGAGCAGTCTGCATTGTATGAGAATACAAGGAAGCTACAGAAGACAAAATGAGGCAAAAAATAATTGAAACTGAAATTCGCTTTGTGTCCAGTTCAGTACATTTTTAAAAAAGTTTGGTTCAGACTCAAATTAATTTATCACAAATCAAAGTTGCTCAAATTACCCTGAAAATTGGCTTATAAAACCCTCTAGTCTCCTATGACCAAGTATTTTAATGAAAATATGTTATGTGTAAATATGTTACAATGACAGCAATAAAAAATAATGTGTCACTGATTTATATAGTTATGGGTAAGCGCATATTTGGTTCTGACAAACAACATGTTATACTCTTACATGTTAGAAAGCTTCAATAAATTGTCCCTTATCAATGGTAAATGGTGTTTAAACACACACAGTGCTATGAGAAAAACAGTGGCTTGTTGGGCTAAGTGTCCACAAATGATGCCTCAACTAGGGCAGACTACTGCCCCTGCTTATATACACGATAAATTGATAATGTAAAAAGAATGTCATGTTCTGCACAAGCATCCAAATATTATGCGTTAATGGGGGCAAAATTCTTGCCCGTATTTAGGCACAGACAAGTGTTAATTGTCAGAAAAAAAAAATATTGTTCTGAATGAGTCTGGAAAAATTCTTCCTTTTAATTGGGCGCAGCAGCAGTACAGTGTGGAGATTAAATGAATTGGACATTAGTGGCCACTGTTCCAGTCTGCCTGTCCAGAAGTCCATGGGGTCAAGGAATGTGGTTTTGCACCAGAGAAGGGCCGGAGTCCAGGTAGGATTGAACCTGGGTGTTGAGGTGGTACATATTAGAGATGAGCGAATCTATCCGCCGCTTCGTAGATTCATATTGAATCCTCCATTTTTCCTGCTCCGAAGCTAATCCGAATTTTGTCAGATTCGCTTCGTATTATTCGTAAATGTTTTAATATTTTAAATGTGTACGCTACGTACGCAAGGTATGCATTCTTCTTCCCCTTCCCCTGGCCCCCCGAAGTGAGAAAATTATGATACACCCCCTCAAGAGCAGGAAAGTGAAGCTACGCCCCCCTCAGAAGCGGGAAAAACCAGCCCGGCCCACCGGGAACTAACTGTTTGCACATATAGGCAGTGAAGACTCCTACCTCATTACTCCGCCCTCCTCTCCAGTTCAAGCCAGCGGTAAACAAGATCCACAGCATGACGAAGCATCTGCGACCAAAGTGGGGGGAAATGGTCTTTGGGAATGAGGACCCCAAACCACCGCCCGCCCCAGAGATCAGAGCGTCACAATTGTGCAAAAGAGTCTCACCGGCTCCTGAGTCAATATTTGCCTTGCCGGCTGGTGTGGCTGCTGCGGCTGCTGCGGCGGAGGTGGCTGGAGCATCCACTTCGCCGCCCAGGAGAACAACAACACCTTCCATGTGGTAGAATCCGATTGTGCCAGCATCAGTGACGGCCCACGCCCAGACCCTATGGGACTACAAGAATGCAGTGGAGGACTGGGTCATCCAAGCACTGGACATCCAAGGCCGGGAGACCCTACACTGGAGTGGCGAAAGGGAACCGTCCTGTGGTTTTCAGTAGAGATGTCACGACAGGGAAACAAGGGATAGTGTGCCCTGTCTGAACCCCACCTCTTTCCCTGCCTACTTACAGTAGATGCCCTAGGCGACAAAACCGTAACTTGGAGACAGTCCCTATGCTGAGTACGTGCACAGGGAAGGGAAGGGAACACAGGGAAAGACGAACACAGACAGAAACAAACACAACAGCAGAATCGTCAGCAAGCCAAGTCAAGAACAGGAGGTCACGTCAAATACCGAGGGGAATCACAAAAGCGTAGTCTAAGTCCAAAGCCAAAATCCAATACACCAATAATCCAACAGCAAGGTCCAACACACAGCACTGATCTCAGAAGACTAATCACAGGCATCTGAGTGAGGCAGTTGCCATCTTTAAATAGCCCGCCCAGGATCATGTGATGTGGCCAGCATCACATGACCTGAGGCGGAGCAAGCTGTCCAAACAATATGTAAAGTAGCCATGTGGTGTGATCAGCACCACATGGCTAAACCCAAACAGAGAATTAACTCATGAAGTGCTGGCTGACAAGACCAGCACTTCAATTCCCTATTGCTCGTCTCTAGGGGGCGGAGAGGTCCGGCGACGTCGTGCAGAGGGAGCACGACGCCGACCTCGCGTGACAGTACCCCCCCTTCACGAGGGGCCACCGGACCCTTACCAGCGGGAGCAGGCTTATCGGGATGCTGCAGATGGAACTTTCGGATGAGCGAGTCTGCATGCATCCTGGTCAACGGTACCCAAGACCTGTCCTCAGGACCGAACCCCTTCCAATGTACGAGGTACTGGAAGGAATTCCGGACCCTTCTCACATCCACAATTCTGGCAATTTCATGCTCCATTTGTCCTGCTACCTCAACCGGAGGCGGAGACTGTTCCTCAGGACCAACGGGAGCAACATAACGTTTGAGCAAAGACACATGAAAAACATTATGAACACGAAGGGAGTCGGGTAAACATAACCTAAAAGAAACCGGATTGATCACCTTGGTGATCCTGTAAGGACCAATGAAGCGAGGTGCAAACTTGTAGGATGGTACCCTCATGTTGAGATTTTTAGTCGATAACCATACCTTATCCCCAACCTTAAAATTCACACCCTTAGAACGTTTTCTATCAGCCTTAGCTTTTTGAACTCCTTGGGCCTTTTCCAGGTTCGACTGAACCTGTGCCCAAACTGTGCACAGTTCTTGAGAAAAATCATTGACATCTGGGACAACCGACGCAGATGGGGAAAAGGAGCTAAAGCGTGTATGAAAACCCATTTTTTAATTGCAAATTCAGCCAGAGACAGGAATCTGGCCCACACATGTTGGTTATCAGAAACATAACATCTAAGATATTGCTCAACGGATTGGTTAAGACGTTCAGTCTGACCATTGGTCTCCGGATGAAAGGCTGATGAAAAGGACAAAGAGATACCAATCTTATTACAGAACGCCCTCCAGAACCTAGACACAAACTGTACTCCCCTATCAGAAACGATATTCTCAGGAACACCATGTAGTTTGACAATATTATCAATGAACACGGACGCCAAGACCTTCGCAGAGGGTAATTTACACAAAGGAATAAAATGACACATTTTGCTGAATCTGTCAACCACCACAAATATCACGGTTTTACCCTCAGAGCACGGCAAGTCCATGATAAAGTCCATGGACAGATGTGACCAAGGTCTACTAGGTATGGGTAAAGGATGTAACTCACCCATAGGTCGTGTCTTGGAATTCTTGGACCTGGCACAAGTGTTACACGCAGTTACAAAAGCCTGAACATCTCTGGAGATTGACGGCCACCAATACTGCCTAGAGACCAACTCCTTGGTGGCATTGATGCCAGGATGTCCACACAAAACAGAATTATGGCACTCACCCAGCAGTCGCAACCGCAAATGAGCCGGCACAAACAATTTGTCATTGGGGGTACCAATGGGAGCAAGATGTTGTCCTGCCGAGATTTCAGAAGCGAGGTCAGATGAAGTAGCGGCCACGATGATATCAGCTGGCAGGATGGGCTCAGGAGGGACGTCAGGAGGCTGATACGCCTGGAAACTTCGGGATAAGGCATCGGCCTTAACGTTCTTGCTCCCGGGTCTGAAGGTAACACAAAAATCAAAACGAGTAAAGAACAAAGCCCACCTCGCCTGTCTAGGATTCAATCGCTTAGCCGATTCTAGAAACATTAAATTCTTATGATCCGTGAGGACCGTAATGCGGTGAAATGCCCCTTCTAAAAAATGACGCCATTCCTCAAATGCCCACTTGATTGCAAGTAACTCCCTATTCCCAATATCATAATTCCTCTCGGCAGGAGAGAACTTGCGGGAGAAGAAGGCGCATGGCATAAGATTAGTTAAGGTGGAAGACCCCTGGGACAGTACAGCCCCCACACCATCCTCAGACGCATCCACCTCAACTACAAAAGGCTTACTTTGATCAGGCTGGACCAACACAGGAGCATTAATAAAAACACTGCTTTAACCTTTCAAAGGCCTCAATTGCTGCAGGGGGCCAATTGACCAGATCAGCCCCCTTGCGAGTCAAATCCGTAATGGGTTTGGCTACCACTGAAAAATTTTTGACAAATTTACGATAAAAATTAGCAAACCCCAGAAATCGCTGGAGCGCCTTCAAAGAGGAAGATCGCACCCAATCCACAATGGCCTGTACTTTAACTGGGTCCATTTTGAAAGAAAAAGGGGTGAGAATGTATCCCAAAAAGGCCACTTCCTGAACACCAAAGGTACACTTTTCCCCTTTAACAAACAACTTGTTTTCACGCAACACCTCCAGCACTTGCCTAGTGTGAGATACGTGACTCTCCCAGTCTGCAGAAAAAATCAGGATGTCATCAATATAGACAATTACAAATTTCCCAATAAATGGTCTAAAAATGTCATTGACAAAGTTTTGGAAAGTTGCCGGAGCGTTACTTAACCCAAAAGGCATTACCAAGTACTCATAATGACCCTCCGGGGTATTAAACGCAGTTTTCCATTCGTCCCCCTCACGAATCCTGATTAGGTTGTATGCCCCCTTCAAATCCAGCTTGGTGAACCAACAGGCCCCCTGGACCTGATTCAGCAAGTCAGGAATAAGGGGCAACGGGTATCTGTTTTTAACAGTGATTTTATTGAGCTCCCTGTAATCGATACAGGGCCTCAATCCTCCATCCTTTTTACCAACCAAGAAAAAACCTGCCCCCATGGGAGAAACTGAAGGCCGGATGTGACCCTTGGCCAGACTCTCTTTGAGATAATCCCTCATGGACTGACGTTCAGGAGTAGAGAGATTATAAATGCGACCTTTGGGATATTTGGATCCCTCAATAAGGTCGATGGCGCAATCATATTGCCGGTGAGGAGGGAGGAACTCCGTCTCGGACATGGAAAACACGTCCGAAAAAATCGCCAATATACTTGGGCAAGGAAAGAGACTCAGTGGTACCTCCCAACTGCAATACTGATCTACAACATTTGTCACAATTCATTCCCCATTTTTCCAATTCACCTACCGACCAGTTGATCACAGGGTTGTGGTCCTGTAACCAAGGCAGACCTAAAACAAGGTCGGCAGGTAAATCCTTTAATACAAGGAAGGAGCAAGTCTCAGTATGGGTAATTCCTACAGTTAATACAACCTCAGGAGTACAAAACTCCACTCTCCCATTATTCAATGGAGTGGAATCCAGTGTGATAATTTGAATTACCTCCCTTAAAGGAATTATAGGCACACCCACAGATTGCACAAAATCATAATCAATAAAATTAGCAGCAGAACCTGAATCCACAAATGCTTCACCGGATCTCTTGAGTTGGTTATAAGAAATGGAAATAGGTAACAAGATTTTCTTTCTTACCACCGCAGGGGGTACCTTACTTCCAGGAACAGACCTTTTTGAGAGCAGAAGTCTCGGACACTGCTGGAGCCAGTGTTCATCTCACCGCAGTAAAAACAGGCCCCTCTCAGGCGTCTCTGATCCCTCATAGTAACTCCCAACTGCATAGGCTCCTCCTGGACGTTGATAGGAGACGGGCTCTGAAGAGGAACTTCGGACAACACGGCAACTTGAGGGGCAACAGAACGTTCCTTTTGTCTCTCCCTAAACCGTCGGTCAAGTTTGATAACTAAGGTCATAGTCGCCTCTAAGGTGTCAGGAGTAGGATAACTAACTAGTAAATCCTTCAGATGGTCAGACAGTCCCACCCTAAACTGGCTTCTCAAAGCAGGGTCATTCCATTTAGAGGACACACACCATTTTCTGAACTCAGCACAGTAATCCTCAACTGGACGGTTACCCTGCCGAATGTCTCTGAGCTGAGTTTCAGCTACAGCGGCCAAGTCAGGTTCTTCATATAAAAGACCTAGGGCCCGGAAAAAAGCCTCCACAGACAATAGACAAGGGGAGTCAGGTGGGAATGAGAAAGCCCACTCCTGCGGATCACCTTGCAGCAAGGAAATAATTATTCCTACCCGCTGCTGCTCAGAACCCGAGGAGTGTGAGCGTAAACGGAAATATAATTTACAACTTTCCTTAAAGGAACGGAAAGTCCTTCGGTCCCCAGAAAACCGATCGGGCAATTTTACATGGGGTTCAATATTGGGGTTTGGCATGGAGGGAACGACTGCGGGTGCAGTCCGCAGCTGCTCCTGATGTTGGAGTCTCCCGGCCAAATCCTGGATCATCTGAGCCATGTTACTCATCTGGTCCGTGAGTACTCGCAACGGCTCCATTAGGTATGGCCTGTGATTCTGTCACGACAGGGAAACAAGGGATAGTGTGCCCTGTCTGAACCCCACCTCTTTCCCTGCCTACTTACAGTAGATGCCCTAGGCGACAAAACCGTAACTTGGAGACAGTCCCTATGCTGAGTACGTGCACAGGGAAGGGAAGGGAACACAGGGAAAGACGAACACAGACAGAAACAAACACAACAGCAGAATCGTCAGCAAGCCAAGTCAAGAACAGGAGGTCACGTCAAATACCGAGGGGAATCACAAAAGCGTAGTCTAAGTCCAAAGCCAAAATCCAATACACCAATAATCCAACAGCAAGGTCCAACACACAGCACTGATCTCAGAAGACTAATCACAGGCATCTGAGTGAGGCAGTTGCCATCTTTAAATAGCCCGCCCAGGATCATGTGATGTGGCCAGCATCACATGACCTGAGGCGGAGCAAGCTGTCCAAACAATATGTAAAGTAGCCATGTGGTGTGATCAGCACCACATGGCTAAACCCAAACAGAGAATTAACTCATGAAGTGCTGGCTGACAAGACCAGCACTTCAATTCCCTATTGCTCGTCTCTAGGGGGCGGAGAGGTCCGGCGACGTCGTGCAGAGGGAGCACGACGCCGACCTCGCGTGACAAGAGATGAGCAAATCTATTTGCCGCTTTGTAGATTCGTATCAAATCTTCCATTTTTTCAACTCCGAAACAAATCCGTATTTTGTAAGATTTGCTTCGTAGTATTCGTAAATGTTCTTTAAAATGTGAATGCTACGTAGGCTACGTACGCTACGTACGCCCCCTTAGAAGCGGGAAAAAACAGCCCGCCCCACAGGAACTTTCTGTTTGCAAGTATAGGGAGTGAAGACTCCTCCCTCATTACTCTGCCCTCCACTCCAGTTCAAGCCAGCTGAGAAAAAGATCCAGCAAGAGTCAGATCACAGATTCACAGCAAACAGCATGGCAAAAGAACTGCGTCTTTGGGGACGAGTTCCCTAAACCACCGCCCGCTCCAGATATCAGAGCATCACAATTGTGCAAAAGAGTCTCAACGGCTCCTGAGTCAATATTCGCCTTGCCGGCTGGTGTGGCTGCTGCGGCTCGTGAGGCAGCTGGTGCGGTGGAGGTGGCTGAAGCGTCCACTTCGCCACCCAGAAGGAGAACAATACCTTCCATCTGGCAAAATCCGATTGTGCCAGCCTCAGTGATGGCCCACGCCCAGAGCCTATGTGAGTACAAGAATGCGGTGCAGGACTGGGTCATCCAGGTACTGGACCATCCAAGGCTGGGGGACCCTACACTGGAGCGGCAAAAGGGAACCGTCCTGTGGTTTTCGGTGGAGCGAGGCTCTGGCTTCCTGGCAGATGACGAGGATGGCAAGGAGTACTTTGTAGGCCACAGGTCAGTGAAACGGCCGTACCTTCCCCAACCCCGTCACAGCCTGTACGTGGGGGATCAGATGGAGTACACCCCCATGGTATTCCTGAAAGGCCCATCGCTACCAGGGTTACCCTACTATCTAAGCCCCTGGTCCCAACATCACCACCTGAAGTTTGGCTGGAGGAACCACCAGGCACAGTACCGGTGCGCTGCCTTCAAGAGTCACCAGATGACACCCTCCGCCTCAGGAAGAAGCCACAGCCGGAGCCTCTGATACCTGGACTGCCACCACCACCACCATCACAGTCCTTTCAGCTGGGTCAGCTGACGACTTTGTCGTTTACCTTCCAGTCTACGGTGATTCACCAGTACCAACTACCCTGGAAGATGAAGCCAGCAGCAGGCAGGGGAGCTGGGGCTTCTACAATGGGTGCAACCTTGCCTCCACCGCTGCAGCCAGAAGTCCTTACCCCTGCTGTACCGACAGGAGAATCCAGAAAAATAAAGACACAAGTGGCTGCAGCGCTCACCAGCGTGACCACCACCCGGACCCGGTCAAGTCCGACTTCTGGAAGAAGAGGACAGTGGAGCTTGGCCTACAGGAGGCAGGAGTGTCCTCTGATGTCTTTCAGCAGTAGCTCAAGCGAGGAAGACTTCAGGTCCCTCATCTGAGGAACCCAACTACTAGCTGGTTTAAAGGACACTTCAAGAGGACCAATGGGAGCCACACTATGGACTGCACCTGACGGGTGAGAGCTAGTTGGCACTTTTTTTGTTTAGTTTGTATTGCGCCCGTTTGACTCTCACCCAGATGGCATGGCTTGTCAGGACAAAATTCCCAGTTGCGCCTAAGCGCGCTTATTTTCCTCACCCCCCTCAGCTTATTCTCTATTTGCTGGTATCTTATACCATCCATGTGGATTACGTTACCTGTTTGGATTACAAAATTACCTCACGTGGATTACAATTGCATTTTGGACTGTGTTCCAGTGTTTTATTATCAAGCAGCGACAACTCGAGGAGAGACTCAAACGTATATATGAGCCTTTTATGCTTGCAAATGTTAAATTGCACTTTTGGATGATTCGCTCATCTCTAGTACAAATTCATTTTTCTGATTTGCCTCTGCCTGCGTAGCGCATGGAAGAATTGCTTCATCATATAGACTATATAGAACAGATTGCTGCTGCGGCTTCTGCTGCTTAGTAGTGAATATGGCAGGAGGTGATGACTCTTTTGGGAGGCAGGCAGGGGCCTCAGACACACAGGTGTCTGCTCACCAAAAGCTGCACCAAGCTGTGCACACAGTGTTTGCTGGTAATAGAGTAATTTTGCCTTCATTTCCGCAACAAGATTTGATTCTTTGATAGCGAGGGTCTAAAAGAATCAAACAGTTTTCATGATACACCTGTCATTACATAAGCAAGCAAGCATTTTTACAACTTGCCATTCTGGCCAGCGTGCCAAGCACCCCACTAAGATGACTGATCATCATGGCCGGTGTCATCATCCTCATTATCATCATCCTTCTGCTCCTCCACCACCTTTTCCCATAGTAGCTCCTCATCCTCCTTCTCTATCGGACTTTCTCTATGTGGGTCCCTAAGAGCTACAGGTAGGCCAGCAAGTCCCAGTCCCTTGTTGCATCAGTTATCCCTACTGACAAATTTTGTGACCTCTTCAAAGACCACTTCAGTATGCGACCTAAAAAGAACACATGCTCCCTGTTGAGGTGGTCTGGTGCATGTCAAAATAATTTACGGCTTCACACTGCTTGTACAGATACTCAAGTATAGGCCAGGAGGGTGTTCCTTGTCACATAAGAACCGGAGAAATGCAAGTTTCCTGGACATGGCCAGCGCCTTATGTAAGCCATGGTACTTTGTCAAAAAGCGTTGCACAACTAAATTGTTATTTCCCCCAAATGCAGCATGGCCAAAATGTTCCTACCATGGTTGCTGACCACCTTGCCCAGTTGGAGTTGGTGGGGAGTCAGCCAGCAGGATCTTTGCTACATGTTGCACCTTAGCAAGTGATTGCTGTGTGGCTACTCTCACCCAGATGATCATTTCTAACACCACATGGCAATTCTATACTTTACCTAAACAATAGGAGGGAGACAAAGTGGGAGCGATGCTCTGTCGTGCTGATGTTGGGGAAAGGAGGATGTTCATGAAGGAGGAGGTGGAGGAGGCAAATAAGCAACTGGTGTAGAAACCAGACCAACAGAAACATAGAGGAGTCAAAAGGACCTGGATTTTTGTGTGGTGCTGTCTCACAGGGAAAGACATTGAACCAATGGGCTGTGAAAGACTTGCACTGTCCCTGCCAATAACAGCTGTTCCAGGTATCCACATTGGTGTGTACCTTGCCACACAGCAAGAATTGCATAGAGTGGCCCACATTCTCCAAGTAAGAGTACAAGGCAGGGATAGCTTTTTTTTTTTTAGAAATAATGCTGGCTGGGTATCTTCCAGCGAGGCTAAAACATGCCATCAACTCTTCTTGCTGTGTGTTTGGAGGGTAGCTGCCTCCTTTTAGATTAAGCACTCCCCATCCATGTGCCTAGGACTTCTAACCAGAAAATAAATATAGCTAGTTCCTACACTGGCCGGAACATTGTAGGCTTACATTGGGCCCAGGAGAGGCAGTTCTATTAGTGTTAGCCACCTTGACGTTGGTAGATGGGCCCAATATACATTTAATCTAAAATATGCGTGAAGAGCTTCAATTTTTCATGTATAGTAGGTACAGTAACATTGTAATCCAGAATAATCTAATCCCTAGTTCAATTGTTTGCATATATAACAGTGTGCTGTCATATTTTGCTTGTTGTTCGTATGTTAGCTTTTTGGATGTGCACCTGTGACTTTGAATGTCATAGTCATACATTTTCTTGCTGTGTGTTTGGAGGGTAGCTGCCTCCTTTTAGATTAAGCACTCCCTGCCCATCTTCCAAGGGCTTCTAAGCAGAGTATAAATATAGCTGGTTCCTACACCACCCTAAACACTGCTATCTTAAATTAGGCCCAGGAGAGGTAGTGCTAAAGGCACCAGAATCCATTAGGCTTTTGCACCATGTATTGCTTGGCATAGAGTTATTTCTTGGCCTCACATTATGTTATCAATAGCTCAAGATGGAACAAAGTAGAAGAAGGAAGAGGGTAGCCTGAGTCGGAGAAACAATAAGTCATGATGAGGAAGTATATTAATGAAAAGTTGAGTGGGAGGAAAAAGTGTGGTTGAAAAAGGTGCACAAGCAACAGGGATAACCACAGCCTTGAAAGGATTATCAAGAATAGGCCATTCAAGAATTTGGGGGAGATTCACAAGGATTGGACTGCAGATGTAGGGAATATATTCTTTGTCGCACTCTGCTTTAAAGATGCTGTGAGTAGGGATCCAAACCCCATAGATTCTTTAAAGATGAAACCCCGTATCTGCATAGTACAGTTCTGGTACTGATTCTCCTAATTAGCATCAATTATGAAAGCATCAGAATTTGTATAATCATATACTATGATACAAGAGTACCGTGATACAGAGACTCTTAATGGGTTATAGTCTTCTGTTATTTTCTTTTGGGCAATACTTATTTCTTTAACTGTACTATGCAGATACGGAGTTAAAACCTTGAAGTTTATTCTACCTATCAGCTGTGTTTCAAAACAAAACTGATCTATTGAACTATACCTGACTATCAATTGAAATTGTATAAGATAAGATGTATGTTTTGACACACTATGAGTTTTTGATTATGTATTTGTTGATCACATATGTATTTGGATCTTTCACAATAGGTCCTTGTATATCTGACATTATTATATTTGATTTTATTTTTTCTTATGGCTAGTGTCTGATGAAGGCTTGCGTGCCGAAATGTTACATGATCTATACCGCGTATCCAATAAATCTCCATTTTCAGTAAGCAAAAACGCAACTGCTGTGGTTTCATCTTTAACCCCTTAATGACCGGGCCATTTTGCACCTTCATGACCAGACTGATTTTTGCTAATCTGACATGTGTCAGTTTATGTGGTAATAACTTTGGAACGCTTTTACTTATCCAGGCCATTCTGAGACTGTTTTCTCGTCACATATTGTGCTTCACGACAGTAGTAAATTTGTGGCAAAATATTTCATTTTTATCTATAAAAAAATAGCAAATTTACAAAAAATTTGGAAAAATTAGAAATTTCCAAATTTCTATTTCTCTACTTTCAAAATAAATAGTAATACCTCCAAAAATAGTTATTATTTTACATTCCCCATATGTCTACTTTATGTTGGCATCATTTTCTAAATGTCATTTTACTTTTTTAGGACGTTAGAGGGCTTAGAAGTTTAGAAGCCATTTTTCAAATTTTCACCAAATTTTCCAAAACCATTTTTTTTAGTTCAGATGTAAAGTGATTTTGAGTGGCTTACATAATGAAACCCCCCATAAATGACCCCATTTTAGAAACTACACCCCTCAAATTATAAAAAACTGCTGTTACAAACTTTGTTAACCCTTGAGGTGTTCCACAAGAATTAAAGGAAAATGGAGGTGAAATTTCAAAATTTCACTTTTTTTGGTAGATTATTCATGTTAATAATTTTTTTCTTGCAACACAGCAAGGGTTAACAGCAAACTAAACCTCAATATATATTGCTCTGATTCTGCAGTTTACAGAAATACCCCATATGTGGTGGTAAACGTTTCTATGGGTTTGTGGCAGTGGTCAGAAGGGAAGGAGCGCCATACGGATTTTGGAGGCAGATTTTGCTAAAATAGTTTGTAGGCACCATTTTGTAATTGAGAGACCCTGACGTACCCCTACAGTGGAAACCCTCAAAAAGTGACCCCATTTTGGAAACTACACCCTTCAATGAATATATTAAGGGGGGTACTGGCCACTTTGACCCCCTAAGCGTTTTATGGAATTTGGAAACACTTGGCTATGAAAATGAAAAGTTTCATTTCTTCCAATAAAATGTTGCTATAGCCCCAATTTTTTTATTTGCATAAGGGGTAACAGGAGAAAAGCACCCCATAATATGTTACCCATTTTCTCCTGAATACGGCAACACCCCATATGTGGTGGTAAACTGCTGTGGGGGCACATGGCAGGACTCAGAACAGAAGGAGTGCCATATGGATTTTACAACACAGATTTTGATGGATTGGTTTGCGGGAGCCATTGATTTTTATTTTTTTGAGCTATTGTCTTATGTAGGGGCTCATTTTTTGCAGGATGAGGTGAGGTTTTCATTGGTACCATTTTGGGGTAAATACGCCTTTTTGATCGCTTGGTATTACTCTTTTGTGAGTCAAGGTGAAAAAAATAGCTGTTTTGGCATAGTTTTTTTTAGCATTTTTTTTACAGCATTCACCTGAGGGGGCAAGTCATGTGATATTTTTATAGAGCAGGTTTTTATGAACGCGGCAATACCCAATATGTCTAACATTTTTATTATTGTTAAGTTTTACACATTAGATGCATTTTAGAACAGAATTAAATCTTGTTTATGTGTTGCCATTTTCAGAGAGCCATATTTTTTTTATTTTTCGGGCGATTGTCTCAGGTAGGGTATCATTTTTGCAGGACAAGATGACGGTTAGATTAGTACCATTTTGGGTTAAATACATCTTTTTGATCGCCTGCTATTACACTTTTCGTGAGGGAAGAGGGAAAAAAATGGCTATTTTGGCATAGTTTTTTTTTATTTTTTTTTACAGCATTCGCCTGGGGGGCCATCTCATGTAATATTTTTATAGAGCAGGTTGTTACGGACGTTGCGATACCCAATGTGTCTAACATTTTTATTTTTGGAAAGTTTTACACATTAGATGCATCTTTGAACAGAATACAATCTTTTTTTTGTGTTGCTATTTTCTGAGAGCCATATTTTTTTTATTTTTCGGGCGATTGTCTCAGGTAGGGTATCATTTTTGCAGGACAAGATGACGGTTAGATTAGTACCATTTTGGGTTAAATACATCTTTTTGATCGCCTGCTATTACACTTTTCGTGAGGGAAGAGGGAAAAAAATGGCTATTTTGGCATAGTTTTTTTTTATTTTTTTTTACAGCATTCGCCTGGGGGGCCATCTCATGTAATATTTTTATAGAGCAGGTTGTTACGAACGTGGCGATACCCAATATGTCTAACATTTTTATTTTTGGAAAGTTTTACACATTAGATGCATTTGTGAACAGAATAAAATCTTTTTTTTGTGTTGCTATTTTCTGAGAGCCATATTTTTTTTATTTTTCAGGCGATTGTCTTAGTTAGGGTCTCATTTTTGGCGGGACAAGATTACGGTTTGATTGGTACCATTTTGGGGTACATACGCTTTTTTGATCGCCTGCTATTACACTTTTTGTAAGGGAAGGTGACCAAAAAATGTCTGTTTTGGCACAGTTTTTTTTTTTTTTTTTTTACTGCGTTCACCTGGCGGGGTGGATGACATGATATTTTTATAGAGCCGGTCGATACGGACGCGGCGATACCTAATATGTATACCTTTCTTTTTTTACCATTTTTTTAACTTTTTTTTTTTAAATGGCTTATTTTTTTTTAACTTTTATTATTATTATTTATTTATTTTTACTTTATTTTTTAACTTTTCATTTTCCACTTTATTTAACTTTTGGGGGTCTGATCCCCTTTACAATTTTTGTATTGTAATGCATTGGCTGTAAGTGTATTACTCAGTGTAATACACTTACAGCCTGCTTCCTGTGCGATCCAGGGGGCTGGATCGCACAGGAACGCAGGGATAGCAGCCACGATGCCTAAGGAAGGCATCGGGCTGCTATCCAAGCCATCGGGTCCCCGTCACAGCAGCACGGGGACCCGATGGCCCCGCTTGCCATCCTGAATAGCGGCGGACCATGCCGCAGGCCTCATGTGCCGCGGTCAGCGCTGACCGCGGCACATGAAGGGTTAATGTGCCGGCATCGGTGTTTTCACCGATGCTGGCGCATTCAGCAGGGGTCCGGCTATTGGGCACAGCCGGACCCCCGTCGCTCGTCCGTCCTGGGGCTCCCTGACACCCCTTTTCTGCAGCGCCGTCTTTAGACTCGCTGGGGACTCGCGTCTAAAGACAGTGGGCGGTCGGCATCGGGTTAAAGGACTGCAAATGTAGTAAGTGCTTCGAGAGCTACCATACACAGACTTATTCAGGACATGGACTACAACTGTCACATCCCTTGTGTCAAGCCACTCATGACCCAGAGGCAACATCTGACGCTTCTTACCTGGGCTAAGGTAAGATTTTTTCTGATGAAAGTACATTTTGTATTTCATTTGGAAATCAAGGTCCCAGAGTCTGGAGGAAGAGTGGAGAAGCATACAATCCAAGTTGCTTGAGGTCTAGTGTGAAGTTTCCACAGTCAGTGATGGTTTGTGGAGCCATGTCATCTGTTGGTGTTTGTCCACTGTGTTCTATCAAGTCCAAAGTCAGTGCAGCCATCTGCCATGAAATTTTAAGGCACTTCATGCTTCCGTCTGCTGACAAGCTTTATGGAAATGCTGATTTCCTTTTCCACAATGAATTGGAACATGCCCACACTGCCAAAAGTACCAATGCCTGGTTTAATAACCACTGTATCACTGTGCTTGATTGGCTGGCAAACTCGCCTGACCTGAACTCCATAGAGAATTCTCTATAGGGTATTGTCAAGAGGAAGATGAGAGACACCAGATTCAACAATGTAGATGAGCTGAAGGCCGTTATCAAAACAACATGGGCTTCTATGATACCTCAGCAGTGCCACACGTTGATTGCCTCCATGTCACAACGCATTGATGAAGTAATTCATGCAAAAGAAGGTCGAACAAGTATTGAATGCATATACTGTACATCATTTTCAGAAGGCAATCATTTCTGTATAAAAATAATTTTTAATTGGTCTTATATAACATTCTGATTTTCTGAGATACTGACTTTTGGGTTGAAATTGATCACTCTCTGAGTAATGAATCTATATACTATATGAGTTTCACTTTTTGAATTGAATAATTGAAATAAATTAAGTTTTCAATGATACTCTAATTTATTGAGATGAACCTGTATTACACACCTAGTCTCCTAGGACTGAGAAAAGATGGTATCTCTTTTTGTTAACTTTTTAACAAATTTTCACTTTTTCTCTCCTTCCCTCTCTAAGCTCTTGAGCACAATGACAGCAATCACAAATTATTTTAGAGTGACACTGACATACATAGCTATGGGGTTAACTCATGGATCATGGCATTAACAAAGAGCCTGTTTAAAAAAAAAACACTACACTATTATGCTTTTATTTACAAAGCTTCCAAAAAGTGTTCCTTGGGGGCAGATGGTGTTATGGGAAAAAACTGTAGCTTGTTGCGGGACCAAACATCTAAAAATTATGCCTTAATGGGGTCATATGACACACACTGTGAGGAGTGGGTCAGGGGGACACAAATGACACAGACAAAGTGAGGCCCTGACACTCCTCCCAAACCACTGTCCCTGCCTTTTGGGGGACCCCGGCTCCTTAACAGGCCGGCCCCAACCGAAGACTACAATTACACTGAAGAAAGTGGAACACGAGACAAACAACCAAAACAAAACACAAGCAGGAACGACCCTAAACAGGTCAGGAACTGAAGGGGTAAAAGGTAACGGAACCAAGCAAGGAATAAACAGAGGATAACACAAAAGGTAGGTAACAGTAACAGAAACCAGGGAAAAAGGTACAGAGTCACTGGAATACCGGATAAACACAGAGTAGCTAGCTTAGGCACAAGGCTCTATAGCAGGCACAGATGAATGGCGAGTGTGAAACTAAATAGTGGCTAGAGTCCCAGCCCCAAGGCGTGATAGGAGCAGGGATCCCAGCCACACCCTTGAATGGACCAAAATTACTGGCAGGGACGCCTGCCAGTAAAACTAGCAAAACTAGCCAAACCTTTAACCCTATAGGAACCTAAGTGTTACAAGAGGATTTTCTGGCTTGCATTCAGGATGAGCGCCGCATAGCGTCAGGACACGGAAACGCCCGCACCCGCCCAACATTCCGCTGGAGGGCCACAGCGCCCCCGAATCCTGACAGAACTCCCCCCTTGAGGAGGGGCCTCCGGACCCTCAACAGGACCTCCAGGCTTGGAAGGGTAAGATTGGTGGAATTTTCTAACGAGTCTGGGAGCGTGAAGATCTCTGGCAGCCACCCAGACACGCTCCTCAGGACCATACCCTTTCCAATGTACAAGGTACTGGAGAGAATTCTGTACTTTGCGAGAGTCAATAATTCGTTCAATTTCGAACTCCAACTCTCCCTGAACAACCACGGGTAGAGGTGGAGGACGAGCGACCACAGCAGGAATATATTTTTTCAACAAAGACTTATGAAAAAACGGATGTACACGAAGAGAACCAGGAAGTCGCAATCTGAACGATACAGGATTTATGATTTCTGTGATGATGTAGGGACCAATAAAGCGTGGCGCGAACTTTGCTGATGGTACTCAAAGACGGAGATTTTTAGTAGAGAGCCACACTTTGTCACCAACTACGTATTCAGGACCGGGACGGCATTTCTTATTCGCATATTTGATCTGCTTGAGTTGGGCATTTTTTAGAGTCTCAAGACTCTTTGCCCAGACTGTGCACAGTCGATTAGCGACGTCCTTAACCGAGGAGAATCTAGATTCGTTACCAGTTACGGCGGAATATCTGGGGTGAAAACCATAGTTGCAGTAAAATGGGGACAGTCGTGTCGAGGAACTTTCATGATTATTTAGAGCGAATTCGGCCATGGGCAGGTACTCACTCCACTTTTCCTGACATTCAGAAACGAAACACCTAAGATATTGCTCAAGTGACTGATTAAGTCTTTCAGTCTGCCCATTCGTCTCGGGGTGAAAGGAAGAGGAGAAGGACAGCGAGATACCCAACCTACTGAAAAACTCTCTCCAGAACCTCGACACGAACTGAACCCCCCTGTCAGACACTATGTTAGACGGAATTCCATGAAGGCGTAAAATATGGCAGATAAACAACCCTGCAAGGACTCTAGCTGTGGGCAATTTTTTCAATAAGACCAGATGGCACATTTTAGAAAAACGATCCACCACAACCCAGATTACTGACCTACCTTTGGAGAGAGGAAGATCAGTAATAAAATCTATGGAAATGTGAGACCAGGGCCTGTTGGGCAAAGGGAGCTGATGTAATAGCCCTTCTGGGAGTTGTCGAGGAACCTTTGCCCTAGCACAGGTCTCACAAGCCTTAACAAACGCCTTAACATCACGTTGCCAGGATGGCCACCAATAGGTACGGGACAACAAGTATCCAGTGCCCGCGATGCCCGGATGACCCGACAAAACTGAGGAATGGACCTCTTCTAACACCTTCAGCCGAAGATGACCTGGGACAAAGAGTTTACCTGGGGGTACAGTAGTAGGAGCAGAACTCTGTGAGTCTGCAATAGAAGACACAAGATCTAAAGTCAAAGTGGCAACAACTACCCCGGAAGAGAGGATATTTTCTGGTTCCTCATCTGGGACATTACTGGCACCAAAGCTTCTGGACAAGGCATCAGCCTTTACATTTTTTGAGCTTGGACGATAAGTTACCACAAAATTAAACCTGGTAAAAAACAAAGCCCATCGCGCTTGACGGGGGTTCAATCTCTTGGCATTGTCCAGATACAGCAGGTTCTTATAGTCAGTTAACACTGTCACCTTATGTTTGGCGCCCTCCAGAAAGTGTCTCCACTCTTCAAAGGCCCATTTAATAGCCAGCAACTCCCTGTTTCCTATATCATAATTAACTTCAGCAGTGGAGAACTTTCTGGAGAAAAAGGCTACAGGTTGGAGGTTGGTAAAGGGTTCAACTCCCTGAGACAGGACAGCCCCTACTCCTGTCTCAGAGGCGTCAACCTTCACGACAAAAGGCTGTTCAGGGTCAGGATGAACCAAGACTGGAGCAGTGGTAAAACACCTTTTTAAGTTAGAGAAGGCTAGTTCAGTTTCATGTGTCCAAGAGGTAGGATCAGCCCCCTTTTTAGTTAAATCAGTAAGGGGTTTAGCAACAACAGAAAAGTTTTTGATAAATATTCTATAATAGTTAGCAAAACCCAGAAAACGTTGGACTTCTTTCAAGGTAGTAGATCTAACCCACTCGACCACAGCAGAAACTTTTTGTGGATCCATACTTATAGAACCAGGGGTAAGTATGTATCCCAGAAATCCCACCTCCTGGACTCCAAACTGACACTTAGACAATTTAGCACACAGCCAAATAAGTCGCAATCTGGAGAGGACCTCCCTCACATGCTACCGATGGGACTCCAAATCTGGGGAGAATATGAGGATGTCATCCAGATATATAACCAAAAAACGGCCCAAAAGATCTCTGAAGATATTGTTAACAAAACGGTGGAAGACAGCCGGGGCATTGCTGAGACCAAATGGCATGACTAGGTATTCAAAGTGCCCCTCTGGAGTATTAAAAGCTGTCTTCCACTCGTCGCCTTCCCTGATGCGGATTAGATTGTAAGCTCCACGGAGGTCAATTTTAGAGAACCACCGGGCTCCCACAACCTGATTGAATAAATCCGGGATCAGAGGGAGAGGATGCTGGTCCTTAATCGTGATCTTATTGAGCTCCCTGTAGTCAATACATGGACGGAGACCTCCATCTTTTTTCTCAACAAAGAAAAACCCTGCACCAATAGGGGAGACAGAAGGCTGTATGTGTCCTTTTTTCAGGCTATCCTGAATATACTGACGCATAGACTCTCGCTCAGGAGCTGACAAATTAAAAATGCGACCCTTAGGAAGCTTGGCCCCAGGAACGAGGTCTAAGGCACAATCGTAAGGCCGGTGCGGAGGTAGGGTTTCCGCAGCGGCCTCATCAAAGAGGTCTTTGAAATCAAAAATAAACTCCGGAATATCCAAATCATTATTCACAGTACACATCATGGAAGGAACAGTTTTAAGATGTGAACCACATGAATTCCCCCATTTCACCAGGTCAGTGGTTTTCCAATCAAATACAGGCTTATGGAGGCGGAGCCAAGGCAAACCAAGAATAAGATCTGCAGTTAGTTTTTCCATCACAAAAAATGACATTTTTTCTGTATGTAAACACCCAACGTTCATCATAACCTCAGCAGTGCGAAATTTTATTCTCCCCTCATTCAAGGGAGTAAAATCTGCACCAGAAACTGAAAAGGGGGAAAAGGAATTAAGTCCAAACCCAAGGCCTGAGCAACAACCAAATGGATGAAACTCACTGCAGACCCTGAATCCACCATGGCCTCACAAGCAAAAATTTTAGAATCAGAAACCAAGGTTACAGGTAACAAAAACTTATTAACAGAATTAGGAGGTACCCTTACGCCTGAGTGACCCTCCTGGAGATCACTCAGGCGCTGGCGTTTCCCTGTGGTGACTTCGGCTTGGATGGACAATCCCTCAAGAAATGGCCAGGTTTTCCACAGTATAGACATAAGGCATTCTCCAATCGATGTCTCCTTCTAGCAGCAGCAGATGTAGAGCCTAACAACACAGGTTCTTCTCCAGAAGATTGAGAGGGAGATGGTGATTGAAATTGAGAAGGCATATTCTTAGAGAAAGTAGAAGGAGGTTTGACAGAAAAGCCTGGCCTAAACTGTACAGTCGATCCCCCTTGCTTTTCCTTGCGTCTCTCTCTAAGTCTTCTGTCAATAGTCACAGCCAAAGCCATAAAGTCACTCAGGGATTCAGGGATAGGATGGCTGACCATAGCATCCTTAACAGCGTCTGACAGCCCTTGTCTGAAAAGGGTTTTCAAGGGTTGATCAGGCCATCCAGACGCCGAGCACCACTGGCGGAAGTCAGAACAGTAGTCTTCAGCAGAGCGGCGACCCTGCTGAATAGATAACAAATGAGTTTCTGCCAATGCAGCACGGTCAGGATCATCATAAACTTGGCCCAAGGCCAGAAAAAAATCTATCCAGGGAACTCCACTCAGTAGCATCTGAGGGGAGGGCCAATGCCCAATCCTGAGGGGGACCCTGGAGGAGGGAAACCACGACAGCCACTTTTTCTGCTTCAGAGGGGAAAAAATTAAAACGAAAATACAAACGACAGGACTCCCGGAAAGTACGGTATCTGTCCGGGTTCCCATCAAAGCGATCTGGCAGAAGCATTTAAGGTCTCTGCTGGACACTGTGCATAGGAAAAACAGGGGCTGGCAGTGACACAGGTTTGGTTTGCAGCGCCAGACGCAGGAATAGTCATGGCGTCCAGACGCTGAGACATTTGCGCAATTAACCCAGCCATGCCCTGAAACTGATTCGTCAGCTCATCCAGGCGGTCGGTGACCGATAGATCGGTACTCATATTAAACCGCCAGGAGAGCCGACTAGGGTATGGGCCTGCTATAATGTGAGGAGTGGGTCAGGGGGACACAAATGACACAGACAAAGTGAGGCCCTGACACTCCTCCCAAACCACTGTCCCTGCCTTTTGGGGGAACCCGGCTCCTTAACAGGCAGGCCCCAACCGAAGACTGCAATTACACTGAAGAAAGTGGAACACGAGACAAACAACCAAAACAAAACACAAGCAGGAACAACCCTAAACAGGTCAGGAACTGAAGGGGTAAAAGGTAACGGAACCAAGCAAGGAATAAACAAAGTATAACACAAAAGGTAGGTAACAGTAACAGAAACCAGGGAAAAAGGTACAGAGTCACTGGAATACCGGATAAACACAGAGTAGCTAGCTTAGGCACAAGGCTCTATAGCAGGCACAGATGAATGGCGAGTGTGAAACTTAATAGTGGCTAGAGTCCCAGCCCCAAGGCGTGATAGGAGCAGGGATCCCAGCCACACCCTTGAATGGACCAAAATTACTGGCAGGGACGCCTGCCAGTAAAACTAGCAAAACTAGCCAAACCTTTAACCCTATAGGAACCTAAGTGTTACAAGAGGATTTTCTGGCTTGCACTTGGGATGAGCGCCGCATAGCGTCAGGACACGGAAACGCCCGCACCCGCCCAACATCCGCTGGAGGGCCGCAGCGCCTCCGAAGCCTGACACACACATTTCAAAACTCCCATTACACTGCCCGGACCAGAGCCAGAAAAATTAGGCAAAGGTGCAGAAGTGTAGCACATTTCAGGACGGACAAGTAAAATTTTCCATATAGGATTTTACCGCTTGACTGCATCGCCAAGAGTCTCACCACACCGCCCAGAAAAATGAAGTTTAGGCAAAGGTATGGATGTTTTGCCACATTTACCACCACTAAGTGTTACAGCAGCAAATTAACGGCCAGCAACTTTGCCAGGTGGAAGTTTAGCTTGCACATAAACTGTGTTCATCGAGAATAGTTTTCTCCATTATGGATGTCTCCTGATGGAGCAGATGACAAGGAGAAGGAGGAGTCAGGGCAAGAGAAAAAGCAGCTGATGATGATGACAAGGACATTGTACTGTCTGGGGAAGCAGGCTTGTTGCCACAAGAAAAGGAAATCAAACTTTCCCACAGGATCCACTGATGCCAACTCGTGTGCTGCAATAGACACGGTACCTATGTTTGTGTACCCACAGCTTATTTTAATCCTGCATATCTTGCACATGGCTGTGGTTTTGAGTGATGGCCTTGGGGAGAAAAAATGCCATATGGGAGTTACTCACACAAAGCTAGAGGCAGCCGAGCTTGTTCTAGGTCTGGCATGTTTTGAGCCTGCACCCACATTATCGGTGGACCACAGAAGAAGCAAATTTGGCCCTGATAGTTCTTTTGGAAGTTTTGTTTGTACATTGCATCTGTTCCTTATTGCCACTGAAGCTATCACCCTTCTCCTTTAATGCTACTTCCACCTCTTCAGCACCCTGATTAAGCTCCCAGCTCCCATCCAACACACAGTCATCGTCATAGTCCTCTCCCTCCTCGCCACTTTTATCAAACTATGATAATTTATAGTGGGCTCCTTGGACTCACTCCCAATTCTCTGCTCTGTATTTGCCCAGAGTGCCACTGTTGCTACTATTGCCCCTACCGCCACCATCATGGCAACAAGTGCCATCAGCACTGCTACCAGAACAGCTATGCATGAGGTCCCACGCTTCTCCTAGAAACTTCTCCTTTTGCATTCCAAATGGTGACTGCTCTCACACAAGTCATTAGCATTGAGAATATCTTGACTATCTGCTGGAGTGTGTGGTGGGTTTTATTGCCTCTTCTTACAAAAAAAGAAGGAATACAGAGAGGATGGCACTGATAGGCTTCTCTGGTACTGCAAGCAGGAAGAGCAGGAGGAATGATATGACCCCTCACTCCAAAGCACAGTGTCAGATTCAGAAGTGATCTCCATATATTACAAACTATATTACAAACTTGTAATGCGATTATTTTCCCTGTATAGCACCAATATAGCAATGTAGGAAAGTCCGGTGTAAAATGTAACTGCTGTGTTATTTGCAGCTCTTTATTGCTGCCATCACCCTCCTCATCTAATGTTACCTCCTCCTCAGAACCATGATCCAACTCCTAGATCCTGTCTAATACACAATCATCATCATAGTCCTCACTCTCCCCACCACTTTTATAAGACTATGATATGTCATTGTGGCCAACTTGGCCAAGCTCCCGATTCCCTACCCTACTGTATTTTCCCCAAGTGCCACTGTCCCTACCACTTACCCTACTGCTACCATCTTGGTTAAAAATGTCACTACTACCACCACCACCAACATGGTTATGCATGCAGTCCCCCAGCTCCCCCTGAACATCCTCCTAAAGGTAGTCCAAGGGCTGACTGTTCCCACACAACTCATCGACAGATAGACTCCCATGAGTATCTTCTGCAGCTTGTGGTGGGGTTTTGTTGCCTCTTCTTACAAAAAAGAATGTGCCCCACTAAGAGGGCACAGTGAAGACAAAGAAGATGCAACCTAAACTGAAATGGTACTCTGCAAAGAGGAGGAGCAAGAGGAATGCTGTGACCACTGGCTCCAAGGCATTGTTTTAGACTCAGAGGCAACCTCCACATCATGAGTCTTGGAGCATGAAGCCTGGATCTTTCATTTTGCACTCTTCCTTTTTTCAGACATTTTATAATGAGGCCTATAAATTCAAATGTATGGGTTTTCTATAAATGAAAAGACATGTGATTATTGAATGGTACTAGCAAAATTGCAAGTGTGTTTTCTGTAATTAAATGTCCCTATCACACTCGACACTGATATTCACAATTTACTTTAGGAATAATTCAGTGTATGTAATGAAATTTCTTTTAACTATGTATGTGTTTATTATCACTGGTTCAACAATGACATTTTTGTACTATAACACAAGGTGTGATGCAATAATACGCCTGATATCAATAATATAATGTTGGCAGTGAAATTTCTTTGAACTATGTATGCATTTAATATCACTGGACTAATTCAACAATTACATTTTTGCACTACAAAGCACATGGTGCAATGCAATAATGAGCCAGCTACCACCAATATAACAATGCAGTGTTGGCAGTGAACTTTCTTTGAACTATGTATGCAGTTAATATCTGGTATAACCAGGCCAGCAAATGTGCTTCTCCATTGCCAACTCCACCAGTGTCTGGTTACTGGAGTAACAGGCCAGCCTCCACATGCAGGAGAACATGCCAATTGGGATCACGCCGGAACGTTTGGTGTAGAGATGCCAGGGATCATGTGACACTAGCCGCATCACGTGACCAGTAGTGCGCCTACTTTAAACAGTAAACTTCTGGTCACAGCACGGCTAGACTGAATGCTGTAGCAGCAAGCAGGTTTAAGCACAGTGTGAGCAGTCTCCTGTGAACAACTGCCTCAAAGCTTTCCCTGATCAAATCCCTAAAATCTACACTATTATATCTTTCTATTTTTCCCTATACTTTCCTTATAGTGTCCCTATCACACTATAATACAGTAGTTGCTTGTGACTCCATAATCATTTTTGGCAGATATTGCCCCACAGAAGCTAAACACACTATGGTGTTTCTACTGGTTCAGCTAGGTATCTCCCTTCCTACTGCCCCCCTGATTGGGTGATCCATCTGTCTGTCAGCCTCTGAGCCAATAGAGGTAAGCCCTCCACCACTTCCTCATATTGTCATCTGATCGTCTGTCTTCTTCTTACCTCAATGGTTTTCCTCTCCAAAATTACAAGTAAAGAGTTGCTAGGCTCCAGTTTTACACAATTCATCCAAAACTTCAGATTTGTTTCACAGACAAATGTTCGTGAAGTTTATAACAACTCCAATTGGGTTAGAATTGATTTGCTTATCCTTATTGCAAATGTGTTATTATCCCATAATACAGCCAGTGGAATAAAAAAAAAAAATCCTAAAGGAGTCAATAGCATTTAAAGCAACTTTAATAAGCTATTCATGTTCTTGAAGAGGTTGTCTCATTTGGGCATGTGGACATAGTAGAGGGGTATCCCCTACTAGGGGTCCAGAATTGAAAGCCTTTCAAAATCAACTCATCATCTGATGAATCTGGCCTATCTACTATTAACATGACTGAATGACAGGCATGCTTATCCCCAAGATAAACTATTTACTAGAAGAGGTTAGCAAATTGAACCACTAGTAATGAATTTAAGACCACATATTCTGGCAATTTATCAAATGAAATTCTATAGTCATTGCTAGGCATCTTATTCATTTGAATGAGGTTAAAATACCAAAAAGCCAATATACAAAAGTTGCACCGCTTTAAAAAAAAAACAAAAAACAAAATCTTGAATCTAATCTCTGGAAATGTATTATTGAATCCAGCATTAATTATACATTTAGGGCCAGAGCGCCTAACTGGTAATTCTGGCAAATGCTTAATGTTGCCAGATGTTTTGCCCAGTTGCCCACAACTAGTGGCCGCCACACAACTGTATGTCTGTCCTCAGAACTGCAACATAGCTGAATAATGCAGCAGAGCATGGAAACCAAAGCCTATGAGGTATTGCAGGTGGTAACAAAGCAATGACTTTATAGAACCCCCCTGCTCGGGACTGGGACAACTCAGACAATAAGATGGAAGAGGGCGTGGCCTGCTTCACAGAGCAAAGTATGGAGTGGCCCTCATGTGAGCATTTTGGCTTTTTTCCCCTGTCACTTTTTGGACAATACAGGCCAGACACTATAACTACTGAGGGCATTATAGAGGGACATTATAAGTATCACATGACCCTGGAAGGGTGCTTTGTCCTGATTGGCTGAGGCTGTGAGCCAATCATGGGGCAGGATTTTGGCTTCCCCTTTAATCTCTCTACACTCTATATAGCATCAGACTGCTCCATGGTCAGAGACACATGCAAACACTGAAAACATGGGTTAATCTGAATTGCATTACTGCTCTACTTACTATTAGTGATGAGTGAGCATGCACTGCCGAACTCGCTGTTCGGCCGAACACCGAGTGTACTCGAGCGCCATGCTCGAGTTTCCTCCCTGCACCAAGACGGATCCGTCATGACCCCTAATGCAAGTCAATGGGGATGGATCCGTTCGGTGTAACACAATAGTAAACGCATGCGTCCTCCATTGACTTTCAATGGAGTTCATGACGGATCCGTCACCTTACCTTTCCCATCAGCTCCCTCCTCCCTCCAGCAGGTGGTGCTGTGGTGAAACTTACCACTGTGCGGGCCGTCTTCCTGCTGGGACAGGTCGGAGCTGCTGGGAAAGTTAAGTTTAACCCCCATCTCCCCCCTCCCTCAGTGTCTGTGTCATGTTTTTTTTTTGAGGGGGGACCAGTGTAAACCAGACACCCTCCCCTCTTCCGAGCGGGGGGTACCTGATTTAGTCCCATTAACTTTAATTATGCTCGGGTGCTCGGCCGAGCACTCGAGCACCCCCAAGTGCTCGACCAGAGCACACGAGCACCTGGGTGGTCGATCATCACTACTTACTATATGAAAATTAGAATCTCTTTGCACACATTTTTTATCTAAATTGTGCCCATGTACCAATGGCAATGTAGCTTCTGCAGACGGGAACCTACACTATCAAACTTGCTTTTTCTGTGTCTAGGCATACAAAATTCAGATCAATGTAGGATTCAGTTATACTATGCTTTAATTAAAAGCATTGGACATATGGACCAGAGTGCACAGTCCAAACAGAGGCAGCCACTCCCCCAAATGTGCATTGCAAAAAACAAAGATAGAGGGAGTACCTGATTTCATTTGGACTGTGCATTCCTGCCCATCTGTTCAGTGCACTCCTGCCCATCTGTACAAGGCTTTTATTAGAGCATATTATACCTACATCTTACATTGCCCTGAATTTTGTATACCTAGGCACAAGAGAATTTATCATGAGGGTACTATTTGAAGTCACTCACACTGAGTCTGTGTTGGACTACTTTGCACTAAATTTATTAAATATTGCATGGTGTTAAATTTGTTGCATCTTTAAACCTAACACTTTTTTTCTAGAATTGCTACACCAGTTTTGATCCACCTCCACCCCCAGTGACATACTTTTTGTTGCAACTGCTGCAAAATCGCCATTTATCTTTTTCCTATAAAACAGATTATTATTGAGTACAAAGAGGATGACACTGTGCCTCTTTGCAGCCCCAGAGAAGCCTTTCACTTGCATCATCACCAGGGCCAATTCTAGCTCTTCTGCTGCCTGAGGCAAAAACTTAAATGACGCCCCCCTCACATTAAAAACTAGTATGAAAGTCAAGTAGCCACCAAATTATGAGACTGTCCTGCCAAATCTGGGGTGGTACAAGTACAAATAATGTAGTAGATGTCCCCTGCAGTCCTATGTCACATGCAGTCCTATGTAACTCCACACATAACAGTTATAACTCTGAGTACAGATAATGAAGTAGATGTCACCTGCAGTCCTATGTAATACCACAGATAACACAGTGATACCTCTCTGAGTACAGATAATGTAGTAGATGTTACCTGCAGTCCTATGTAACACCACAGATAACACAGTGGTAACTCTGAATACAGATAATATAGTAGATGTCCCCTGCAGTCCTATGTAACACCACAGATAACACAGTAATGTTTATCTGAGTACAGAAAATCTAGTAGTGTTAACTGCAGTCCTAGGTAAAACTACATATAGCATTAGTGCTGATAATGTGGTTGTGTTACCTGCAGTCCTATGTAAAACCACAGATAACACTAGTGCTGATAATGTAGTAGTGTTACCTGCAGTCCTATGTAAAACCACAGACAACACTAGTGCTGATAATGTAGTAGTGTTACCTGTAGTCCTATGTACAACCACAGATAACACTAGCGCTTCTAATGTGGCAGTGTTACTGCAGTCCCATGTAAAACCACAGATAACACTAGTGTAGCGCATGTGGTAATGTTACCTGCAGTCATATGTAAAACCACAGATAACACTAGTGCTAATAATGTGGTAGTGTTACCTGTAGTCCTATATAAAATCACAGATAACACTAGTGCTGATAATGTGGTAGTGTTATCTGCAGTCATATGTAAAACCACAGATAACACTAGTGTAGATCATGTGGTAGTGTTACCTGCAGTGCTATGTAAAACCACAGATAACACTAGTGTATATCATGTGGTAGTGTTACCTACATCCTTAATGTGCCTCCCTGTGCCTCTCTCATGGGACTCCATGCTGGCAGTGCTACCTCCTCTTCCGTCTTCTTCTTCTTGCCCCCACAGAACGTCCTGATGCAGCTGCGTCAAGACATAGGAACACTGTGGGCATGGTGATGGTGACACACGCAGGGACAGACACACACAGGGGGACAGACACACATGGGTACGGACACACGCAAGGACAGACACACACACAGGGACAGACACACACAGGGATTGACACACATACACAGGGACAGACACACACACAGGGACAGGGACACAGGGACACACAGGGACAGGGACACACAGGGACAGACACACACAGGGACACACAGGGACAGACACACACAGAGAAAGCGACACACAGGGACAGACACACACAGGGACAGGGACAGACACACACAGAGGGACAGGGACACACACACACACAGGGACACACAGAGACAGGTTCACACAGAGACAGACACACACATGGACAGGGACACTCAGAGAAAGCGACACACAGGGACAGACACACACACAGTGACAGACACACACACAGGGACACACAAGGACAGGGACACAAAGGGACAGGGACACAGTGTGGATGCCGCCCCCTCAAATAAACTGCAAACTGACGCCTGAGGAGAGATTCTCATCTGTCAGAAGCGGCCCTGATCATCACTGTCTATACTGCTCTTTTCTAGTGGGGCACTTTCTATTTCCTAAGAAGAGGCAACAAAACAGCATGTACTATGGAAAATAGTCCAGATAGTTTTCCTGTTGATGACTTGTGTGAGAAGCATCAGCATCAGTATTTGACTGCCAGGAGGAGGTCCATTTGAAGGTAGGGAACCCAATACATAGCAATGTTGGTAAGGATAATGGTGGTAGTAGTAGTGGCACTTGTTGCCACAGTAATGACAGTAAGTGCAGTAGTACTGTAGCTGTGGTCAGAGGAGGGAATCAGGAGTTGACCGTGGAGCTCATGATGACAAATCGTAGTCTGATATCATAGTGGCAGGGAGGGTGGGAACTAGAGATGAGCGAAGTATTCAAAAATTCAATTTGCCTACTTTAACAAATTTTACAAAAAAAAATTGCTTTGTGACAAGTTACTTTGTAACGAAGCAAATTTCTTTTTAAGTAGTGGGTAAAATGACAAGGAGCAACGATTGCACCGCTCCCCGTCATTGTACCCCTCAGATGCCACATTCATTGCTGATCATGGCATCTGACAGTAATAACACAGTGTAAAATTTAAAAAAAATGAATTAAATTATACTTACCTCATCCATTTGATCACAAAGAGATGGCCTCCACCATCTTGATTGAAGATAAGGTAAGTATGATTTTGTTTTTTGTTTTTTTTTACCGCCACTCAGGGAAAATCAGTGGACTTTGATTAAACACTAGTGAAATCTATGGGGATGATTGTGTGTTGAACAGGACCTGGGAGCCAGATTGAGATGCTGAGGAGGAGGTAACATCAGAGAAGGAAGATGGTGGCTGTGGCGGCATTAAAGATTGGAGGCAACATATGACCAAAACCTCAAGAAACGGTTCCACTGCTATGGGACTCTTAGGGCCTTGCGTGGAATCCGCTGCGTGAAAGAGAGCCAAGCCCCGTTCAGGAGAGCAGAGACACGGAGCATTAACATGATTAATAATGCTCTGTGCCTCTCTGTGATCTTTTTACTACAAAATCACAGTGAAAAAAGTTGTTATTGTGATTTTGTAGTAAAACGGTCACAGAGAGCCACAAAGCATTATTAATCATGTTAATGCTCTGTGTCTCTTCTGTCTGGAACGGGACTTGAGACTCTTTCACGCAGCAGATTCCACGCAGGGCATCTGCTGAAAGAGCCCTTAGCATGTGCGTGTCATACAGCATAATTTTTGAACGCTCAGTCCCCCAACAAGCCACTGTTTTTTTTCCCATAACACCGTGTGTGTTTAAACACCATCTATCCCCACTAAGGGAAAAATGGTAGCTATAAAAAAGGGGATCTGCTGCATATAGAGGTCACATGTCAAAAAGAGTTGTAGCTGGGTAAAGAAAGACTGACAGAGGACCAAAAACATGACGGCACAAAAGTGGCAGGGATTAGCATATCGTTTTTGTTAAAACATATTCAGTCGATTTGAACAAAAAATATGATGCTCAAACATCCTTTTAGGTTCTTCATTTTTATTCCTAAGAAAAAGACACTCACTCTGAAGAGTTTTACATTTTAACTTAGTGGTATGAATTTTTGGTCCTACAGTTGCCATAGTAATATTCAGGAAATTACATGTAGCGAAGTGTTTTTGGCTGGATGTTTCGTCCTTTGTTGTATATGGCTAAAGTAATTCATAAAATGTTAAACTTTTATACAATAGGAAATGCATACTCCTCCACAGTACATGTTGTCATGTATTTCTCACATATACAGTTCAAAACTGCAATCACTTGAGCATGGTAAAAACCGAAGATTAAGCTGTAATTTTAATGATACACAAAAGTCTAGCTTTTTTTTCTGGAAGGAACATGTACTCATCACTTTTTTGTATAATGTAAATGAAATTGTTTTATAAATGATGCATAGCATTTTACAGAAACCAGCAAACACAGCAAAAAGTCATGTAACAGTATCTGAAATGTGAAAAGCAATTATGGAAGTATGTCCTGTCTGAACAAAATGTTTTCCTATGCCACTTGGCTACCAAATAGCACAAGCTAATACTTGAAAGGGATATTAATACTTTCTGTAATACATACCTATGTGCGATCACTTGTCCATACATACTGAGAAAAACACCAAGACATACAGTACAGACCAAAAGTTTGGACACACCTTCTCATTTAAAAAGTTTTCTGTATTTTCATGACTATGAAAATTGTAGATTCACACTGAAGGCATCAAAACTATGAATTAACACATGTGGAATTATATACTTAACAAAAAAGTGTAAAACAACTGTAAATATGTCTTATATTCTAGGTTCTTCAAAGTAGCCACCTATTTCTTTGATTACTGCTTTGCATACTCTTGGCATTCTCTTGATGAGCTTCAAGAGGTAGTCACCTGAAGTGGTTTCCACTTCACAGGTGTGCCCTGTCAGGTTTAATAAGTGGGATTTCTTGCCTTATAAATGGGGTTGGAACCATGGGTTGTGTTGGGGAGAAGTCAGGTGGATACACAGCTAATAGTCCTACTGAATAGACTGTTAGAATTTGTATTATGGCAAGAAAAAAGCAGCTAAGTAAAGAAAAACGAGTGGCCATCATTACTTTAAGACACACTACAGTCCGAAAAATTGGGAAAACTTTGAAAGTGTCCCCAATTGCAGTCGCAAAAACCATCAAGCGCTACAAAGAAACTGGCTCACATGAAGACTGCCCCAGGAAAGGAAGACCAAGAGTCACCTCTGCTGCGGAGGATAAGTTTATCCGAGTCACCAGCCTCAGAAATCGCAGGTTAACAGCAGCTCAGAGACCAGGTCAATGCCACACAGAGTTCTAGCAGCACACACATCTCTACAATAACTGTTAAGAGGAGACTGTGTGCAGCAGGCCTTCATGGTAAAATAGCTGCTAGGTAACCACTGCTAAGGACAGGCAACAAGCAGAAGAGACTTGTTTGGGCTAAAGAACACAAGGAATGGACATTAGACCAGTGGAAATCTGTGCTTTGGTCTGATGTGTCCAAATTTGAGATCTTTGGTTCCAACCACCGTGTCTTTGTGCGACGCAGAAAAGGTGAACGGATGGACTCTACATGCCTGGTTCCCACCGTGAAGCATGGAGGAGGAGGTGTGATGGTGTGGGGGTGTTTTGCTGGTGACACTTATTCAAAATTGAAGGCATACTGAACCAGCATGGCTACCAGAGCTTCTTGCAGCGACATGCGATTCCATCCGGTTTGCGTTTAGTTGGACCATCATTTATTTATCAACAGGACAATGACCCCAAACACACCTCCAGGCTGTGTAAGGGCTATTTGCTATTTGAGGAGAGTGATGGGGTGCTACGCCAGATGACCTGGCCTCCACAGTCACCAGACCTGACCCAATCGAGATGGTTTGGGGTGAGCTGGACCGCAGAGTGAAGGCAAAAGGGCCAACAAGTGCTAAGCATCTCTGGGAACTCCTTCAAGAGTGTTGGAATACCATTTTAGGTGACTACCTCTTGAAGCTCATCAAGAGAATGCCAAGAGTGTGCAAAGCAGTAATCAAAGCAAAAGGTGGCTACTTTGAAGAACCTGGAATATAAGACATATTTTCAGTTGTTTCACACTTTTTTGTTAAGTATATAATTCCACATGTGTTAATTCATAGTTTTGATGCCTTCAGTGTGAATCTACAATTTTCATAGTCATGAAAATACAGAAAACTCTTTGAATGAGAAGGTGTGTCCAAACTTTTGGTATGTACTGTATCTTAAGTCATTTGTTTTCACAGGTATCAAGGAAAAGCAAACAATTAAAAAGTAACATGTTCTACTCCAGTATGTATAGGTCATGATCAATCACGATGGGAAAATGTATAACACCACTAACCAATATGGTCTAATTTCTTAGGATGAAATTCACATGCAGCTGATTTGTTACAGAAATTTTGGGACCTAAAGGAATTGTACTGGACTTAAGTACTGATTGCCTAACAGCCGATGATCTGTTTGCGTTTGCTCCAGGTCGATCCACTATGTAGTGGCTATTTGTAGTTACTGTGACACTGGTCCCATTTAAGTGGGCCTCATAGATGTAAGCTATTCCATCATAAAAGTCTCAAAGTAACTATCAATCACCCTTTTTATAGCTGTTGTTTTTTTTGTCCACATAAAAAAAATACTCACTAGTGGGAGTCCAAAAAAGGGTTCTAGCTTTAGTATCTTTCTAATCTGGTATCATCTGCTTTGAATTTTCATGTTTAATTTAGACAATTATTATTTCCACAGAGTTCACATTTTTAGCAGATCAGGCCATATATAGCTAGATCTGCCAAAAAACTACAGATAAATATGTCTTTAACTAGGTTTCAGTTCTAGGTTTAGAAATACAACAAGCCTGATCCTTTATTACCTCTGCAAGCTTTCAGTGCAGGTCATCAGTGTTCAAGCAAGACTTTCTATACTTTTTTCCTCAGCTCTGGGGTATATTTCCTCTGATAATGAAGAAGTATAATAATTTTTTCATTAGTGAAATTCCTCTCAATCAACATTGTGAAGCCTGTGGCTTGATTTATATTTTAGTTTTTCTCCCATCCAAAAGATCCTGGATTCAGAGACCTGGCAGTGACAATTTAGATAAAAGAGTAAAAGTTTTTAAATCCATAAGGGTGTACTCAAGCAGTATTATAATGTTGAAGGCCATAGTTATATGAGGAAATAACTTTATTTTAACCCCTTTCCTGATCTTCCTGAACGGGTGCCATAGCCGCCAGGTGCCTACTGCTTTACACAGCAGACAGAGGCATTGTCTGCGATCTGCAATAACGCTAATCACTGACATTTAACCCCTCATATTCTGTGGGCAATTGCGACCATGGCATCAAAGGAATTTTTACCCTGGAGCTCTGCACTTTTGGGGCCCAAACTGATCTCCCGTGCCGAGATTGATGGAGCTATTCAGTTGCTATGACAGTTTTGGGCCTTTGAAAGACTCTCTGTGGCAGGGCTCTATAGAAACACAGTAAATCTATAGATATAGTCATTTCAGTCAATGGGAGAAGCGATCAGATGATTACGTGTTAACGTCCCCTAGGGGGGAATTAAAAGTGAAAAAAAAGTTTTGAAAACTATAAAAAAAAACAATAAAAATCTGCCTCTTTCCCCATATTAAAAACACGAAGATCATAGTTGCACAAAAATACATAAACATATTTATTCCATACGGTGAACGCTGTAATGGAAAAAGATGAAAAAAAATTGAAATGATGAATTTGCAATTTTTTTGTGTCGTCATCTTTCAAAAAACTGAATAAACAGTGGTCAAAAGGCATATACAATGCATTCCAAAATGGAAAAAAAATACAGATTGCTCCACAAAAAACACGTACTTGGCTTGGCCACACCTTCTACCAGTTTGGCTCCACCTACAACACTTTGAGTTCCCAATCAGCCCCTTGGATCCATTTACTGCAATAGAGCCCTAGTACATACAGTACTAATTGTATTTGAACACCCATGACTCATTTTAAACCTCCAGATCTTACACACAGCTATGATTTTGTGTGCTGGCCTTGTGAGAAAGAAAGGCTTTATGGGAGTTTCTCGCACAGAGCTAGGGGCAGCCAAGCTTAATCTACATCTGGCACGTTTTAAGCCTGCACAGTATCAGCAACCTCATCAGTTTCCGAATGGAAACGGACCAGAGAAGAAGCAAATCTGGCCCTGCCAGTTATTTGGGAGGTTTTTGGCCATACATTGCCTCCACTCTTTATTGCCACCCAAGCCACCACCCTTCTCCTCTGATGTTACCTCCTCCTCAGGGCCCCTATCTAGCTCTCAGGTCCTGTCCAACACACAATTATCATCATATCCCTCACCCTCCCCAACACGTTTATCAGACTGTGATATCTTATGGTGGGCTCCTTGGCTTCTCTCCCCTACTACCACCACCATGGCACCAAGTGCCATCAGCACTGCCACCAACAAATCTATGTATGGGATCATCCGCTTCCCCTGGAACCTCTTCCTCATGGCAGACCAAATACTGACTGCTCTTACACAAAACATCAACAGGAAGATTCTCTTGACTATCTTCTGGGGTGCATGAAGGGGTTTTGCTTCTCAGAAAAAAAGAAGCACCCCTCCCACTGGGATGGGTCAATGAAGACAGAGAAGGTCCCTTTGAAAGACTTCTCTGGGGTTGCATGGAGGAGGAGCAGATGGAATATTTCAGACTCAAAAGTGACCTCCACATCTTCCTGCTGTGACTGAGAGGAATAAGCCATCCAATCCACAATCTCATCCTCTTTTTCCTCAATGATAATTTTGTATCTTTCCTAAAGCCAAAGAGAACTGTGGCCTACTGCTGCCACTTCTGGCTGGGTACCTGGTGCTGCTGCTACCCACATTCTGGCCCTGTGTGAACAAGGCCTGAGTCTTTCATTTTGGACTCTTCCATATTCTGGACATGAGGCCTAATATAAACGCACAATTTTTCTAAATGGAAATTCACGTGTTTGGTACACAAAATATGGAATAGTTATCATAGATCCAAAGTAGCTTCATTAAAAATTGATTTGAATGCTGTGTGGAGATCTGTACAACATTCAAATATATATTCAACATCTCTGTACAACATTCAAATATATGGGATTGACTGAGGTGAAATTTGTTGAATAACTTCGGATTTTAATTATTCAACTTGAAAACCTTTTAAAACTGGGATCCAAAGTTGGCTTCAGTGCTTGTTAGCAATATTGCAAGCATGTTTACCAACATGTCTAACTTAACCCTTACAGTACCGCGCGCCGTACATGTACGGCGCAAAAATCGCTGCCGCAAGTCCCAGCGCCGTACATGTACGGCGCTCTGATCGGCGGGTGCAGGAGCTGCGCCCGCCCGATCCGCGGCGGGGGTCCGGCTGTGCCCAAGTGCCGGACCCCTGCTGAATGCGCCAGCATCGGTGAAAACACCGATGCCGGCGCATTAACCCTTCATGTGCCGCGGTCAGCGCTGACCGCGGCACATGCGGTGTGCGGGAGAGTAAAGACTTCAGGATGGCGAGCGGGGGGGGGCCATCGGGGTCCCCGCGCTGCTGTGACGGGGACCCGATGGCTCTGATAGCAGCCCGATGCCTTCCTTAGGCATCGTGGCTGCTATCCCTGCGTTCCTGTGCGATCCAGCCCCCCTGGATCGCACAGGAAGCAGGCTGTAAGTGTATTACACTGAGTAATACACTTACAGCCAATGCATTACAATACAAAAGTATTGTAATGCATTGTAAGGGGATCAGACCCCCAAAGTTAAAGTGGAAAAAAAGTTAAAAAATAAAGTTTCCTAAAAAAAAATAATAATAAAAGTTTCAAGTAAAAAATAAAAAAGCCATTTTCCCAAAAAAAGTTAAAAAAAATTGTAAAAAAAAGGTAAAAAAAGAAAGATAAACATATTAGGTATCGCCGCGTCCGTATCGACCGGCTCTATAAAAATATCACATCATCCACCCCACCAGGCGAATGCTGGAAAAAAAAATAAAAAAAAACATGCCAAAACAGACATTTTTTGGTCACCTTCCCTTACAAAAAGTGTAATAGCAGGCGATCAAAAAGGCGTATTTACCCCAAAATGGTACCAATCAAGCCGTCATCTTGTCCTGCAAAAACGATACCCTACCTGAGACCAATCGCCTGAAAACTGAAAAAAATATGGCTCTTTGAAAATGGCAACACAAAAAAAAGATTTTATTCTGTTCTAAAATGCATCTAATGTGTAAAACTTTCCAAAAATAAAAAAGTTACACATATTGGGTATCGCCGCGTCCGTAACAACCTGCTCTATAAAAATATTACATGAGATGGCCCCCCAGGTGAATGCTGAAAAAAAAAATTAAAAAAAAGTGCCAAAACAGACATTTTTTTGTCACCTTCCCTTACAAAAAGTGTAATAGCAGGCGATCAAAAAGGCGTATTTACCCCAAAATGGTACCAATCAAACCGTCATCTTGTCCTGCAAAAACGATACCCTACCTGAGACAATCGCCTGAAAACTGAAAACAATATGGCTCTTGAAAATGGCAACACAAAAAAAAGATTTTATTCTGTTCTAAAATGCATCTAATGTGTAAAACTTTCCAAAAATAAAAAAGTTACACATATTGGGTATCGCCGCGTCCGTAACAACCTGCTCTATAAAATATTACCTGAGATGGCCCCCGAGGTGAATGCTGAAAAAAAAATTAAAAAAAACGTGCCAAAACAGACATTTTTTTGTCACCTTCCCTTACAAAACGTGTAATAGCAGGCGATCAAAAAGGCGTATTTACCCCAAAATGGTACCAATCAAACCGTCATCTTGTCCTGCAAAAACGATACCCTACCTGAGACAATCGCCTGAAAACTGAAAAAAATATGGCTCTTTGAAAATGGCAACACAAAAAAAAGATTTTATTTTGTTCTAAAATGCATCTAATGTGTAAAACTTTCCAAAAATAAAAAAGTTACACATATTGGGTATCACCGCGTCCGTAACAACCTGCTCTATAAAAATATTACATGAGATGGCCCTCCAGGTGAAATCTGTAAAAAAAATTTTTAAAAAACTATGCCATAACAGCCATTTTTTTTCACCTTGCCTCACAAAAAGTGTAATAACAGGCGATCAAAAAGTCTTATGTACCCCAAAATGGTACCAATGAAAACATCACCTCGTCCTGCAAAAAATGAGCCCCCACATAAGACAATAACTAAAAAAAATAAAAATCAATGGCTCCCGCAAACAATCCATCAAAATCTGTGCTGCAAAATCCATATGGCGCTCCTTCTGTTCTGAGTCCTGCCATGTGCCCCCACAGCAGTTTACCACCACATATGGGGTGTTGCCGTATTCAGGAGAAAATGGGGAACAAATTATGGTGTGCTTTTCTCCTGTTACCCCTTGTGAATATGAAACATTTGGGGCTAAAGCAACATTTTTATTGGAAGAAATTAAACTTTTCATTTTCACAGCCAAGTGTTTCCAAATTCCATAAAACGCTTAGGGGGTCAAAGTGGCCAGTACCCCCCTTAATATATTCTTTGAAGGGTGTAGTTTCCAAAATGGGGTGACTTTTTGAGAGTTTCCACTGTAGGGGGTACGTCAGGGTCTTCAATTACAAAATGGTGCCTAAAAACCATTCTAGCAAAATCTGCCTCCAAAATCCATATGGTGCTCCTTTCCTTCTGACCACTGCCACAAACTCATAGAGACGTTTACCACCACATATGGGGTATTTCTGTAAACTGCAGAATCAGAGTAATGTATATGAGGTTTAGTTTGCTGTTATCCCTTGCTGTTTTGTAAGAAAAAAATTATTAACATGAATAATCTACCAAAAAAAGTGAAATTTTGAAATTTCACCTCCATTTTCCATTAATTCTTGTGGAACACCTCAAGGGTTAACAAAGTTTGTAACAGCAGTTTTTTATAATTTGAGGGGTGTTAGTTTCTAAAATGGGGTCATGTATGGGTGGTCTCCATTATGTAAGCCCCTCAAAATCACTTTATATCTGAATTGGTGCTTAAAAAAATGGTTTTGGAAATTTTGTTGAAAATTTGAAAAATGGCTTCTAAACTTCTAAGCCTTCTAACATCCCAAAAAAGTAAAAATGACATTTATAAAATGATGCCAACATAAAGTATACATATGGGGAATGTAAATAATAACTATTTTTGGAGGTATTACTATGTATTTTGAAAGTAGATAAACTGAAATTTTGAAATTTGCAAATTTTTCCAAATTTTTGGTAAATTTGGTATTTTTTTATAAATAAAAATGAAATATTTTGCCACAAATTTACTACTATCGTGAAGCACAATATGTGACGAGAAAACAATCTTAGAATGGCCTGGATAAGTAAAAGATTTCCAAAGTTATTACCACATAAAGTGACACATGTCAGATTTGCAAAAAACGGTCTGGGATTTGAGGTGAAAAGTGGCCCGGTACTGAAAGGGTTAAAGATAGAGGCCCAATGAAATGGCCATACTTTTCTACAAACACAGTGAATACTGCTATTGACAATTTACTTTTAGAAATAATGCAGTATCGGTGCCAGTAAGATATCTGTCTATTATGTTATTTTAGTATTTATAAACTCAGTTCAAAAAATACCTTTCTCTACTGTAAAAGACATGTTGCAAACTTGTAATGTGATTATTTCCCCCAACCTCCCCACACACACACACACACACCAACATTATAATGTGATAATATTTCTGTCTATGGTGTGAGTTACATACAGTTTCACTGGTATAAAAATGGCATAATTGCTGTAAAATGCGTTTGCTATGATGCAATGCCGGACAGATATAATGTACTGAAGGAAAAAAAATTTGCCACAGCTCAGCAGCAGAATACTATAGTGGCACTTTGTCGGCAATAATAATAAGTAGAAACTTGCAAAAATGAGAAAAAATAATATTTTTTTTTTCTTTCTGGTGGCTGGTTTTGTAGAGCAGAACAGCAAGAATGAGGTTCTTCAGCAGCTGTATTATTCAGCATAGTGCCAGAGCCCCTCAACCCCTCACTCCCTTAAATTGCTTTTCCTTAAAGGAGTTGTCCCACAAAAAACATTCTACAGTTTTCAAACCAGCACCTAGCTCTGAATACTTTTGTAATTGTATGCAATTACAAATATAGCATAGCCACAGAGTTATCCAATAAAAATGTATCTATATAGCACCACTTGCTGTTTGTTTTTTTTTTCTTTTTTCTTTGACCTGCTCACTGAGAAGGCTGTACATGCTCAGTTTAATCCTTCAACTGTCTCCTGAGCTGAGACATGCCCCTTAGCTGCAGCAGAAAATAAACTCTCCTTGAGCTGTCAGCTTGATATAAATCTAGCAGAGCAGTGAATGGGGAGATCTCTGGATCAATGTGAGGTACAGGGCTGGTTCTAGCTTTGTTACAAAGAGATTGTCATGTACTATATGATATCTGATTTTCTTTTTTTACATTAGTCATGGGATAACCCCTTTAACCACTTCCCATCTGGGCCACTTACCCTTTCCTGACCAGGCCTAATTTTGCAAATCTGACATGTGTCACTTCATGTGGTAATGAGTATGTTTGAATCACGGCACGCAACAAGGATTAGTAGTTAGACGAGATGCTCTATTTTATTAGTATCCACATTTGTCACATGTATCACATATAAGGCCAACGTTTCAGTCCCTCCCAGACCTTGATCTCGGCCTAAGGTTACATATAAAAAACATACAATAAATACATGGTACTAGAAAACACAAATATGAAGTGACAACAATAGACATGACAATATAAACATGAATTCATGTAAATTATATTTGCATTGGACATAATCATATAATTTAGATGAATTCAAGAGATAATTACCTCATGTTCATATGTCATGTCTATTGTTGTCACTTTATATTTGTGTTTTCTAGTACCATGTATTTATTGTATGTTTTCTATATGTAACCTTAGGCCGTGATCAAGGTCCGGGAGGGACCGAAACGTTGGCCTATGTGATACATGTGATGAATGTGGATACTAATAAAATAGAGCGTCTCGTCTAACTTGTCCTTGTCGTGTGCCATGATTCAAACATACTCATTATTGGGACCTCCCTGTCACTGAGCACCAAATGCATTAGGTGGTGTGCCAACCAAATATTTGGATACACTTCATGTGGTAATAACTTTGGAACACTTTTACTTATCCAAGCCATTCAGAGATTGTTTTCTCGTGACATATTGTACTTCATGTTAATGGTAAATTTTAGTCGATATGTTTTACTTTTATTTATAAAAAAATCCAAAAGTTAACGAAAATTTGAAAAAATTCACTGTTTTCTAAATTTGAATCTCTCTGCTTTGAAGACAGATAGTAATACCCCATAAAATACTCATTAATTGACATTCCCCATATGTCTACTTTATGTTGGCATCATTTTGGTAGTGTCAGTTTATTTTTTTAGGACATTACAAGGTTTAGAATTTTAGAAGCAATTTTTGAAATTTTGCAAAATCAACATTTTTAAGGACCAGTTCAGTTCTGAAGTCACTTTGTGGGCTTACATAATAGAAACCACCCATAAATTACCCCATTTTAGAAACTACACCCCTCAAACTATTCAAAACTGGTTTTAGAAATGTTGTTAACCCTTTAAGTATTCCACAGGAATCAAAGAAAAATAGATGTGAAATTTTAAAATCTCACTTTTTTTTGCAGATTTTCCATTTTAATCATTTTTTTCCTGTAACACATCAAGGGTTAACAACAAAACAAACCTCAATATTTATTACCCTTATTCTGCAGTTTGCATAAACACCCCTCATGTGGTCGTATACAGCTGTATGGGGACACGGAAGGGTACAGAAGTCAAGGAGCGCCATATGGTTTTTGGAGAGCAGATTTTGTTGGAATGGTATTTGGGCGCCATGTTGCATTTAAAGAGACCCTGAGGTGCCTCCACAGTGGAAATCCCAAAAAGTGACCACATTTTAAAAACTACACCACCCAGGGAATTTTTAAGGGGTGAAGCAAGCACTTGACCCTACAAGCGTTTCATACATTTTATAATCCTTGGCTGTGAAAATGAAAAATTAGATTGTTTTATACAAGAAAATGGTGCATTAGGCCCAAACTTTCTTTTTCACAAAAGACAAATATTCCTCCACAATTTGCTCCCCATTTTCTTCTGAATACAGCAACATCCCAATTGTGGTTGTAAACTGTTATTTGGGGATACGCCAGGGCTCAGAAGGGGAGGAGCAGCA
>ONZH01013264.1:0-10000 GCA_900303285.1 Rhinella marina | reverse complement strand
ATGTCTCATAATTTTATGCCAGCTTTATTTTAACAGTGCCACATAGAATATCAAAAGAAAAACTGAGAAAATTACATGAAATGAGAAATAAAAAATAATTTGCATTTCTTTGAGGGAAATAAGTATTTGATCCCCTAGGAAAACATCATATAATACTTGGTGGCAAAACCCTTGTTGGCAAGCACAGCAGTCAGACGTTTCCTATAGTTTTTCATAAGGTTTGCACACACTTCAGGAGTAATTTTGGCCCACTCCTCTCTGCAAATCATCTCCATATCCTTAAGGTTTTTAGGCATGCATTTGGAAACGCGAAGCTTCAGCTCTCTCCATAGATTTTCGATGGGATTGAGCGTCAGGAGACTGGCTAGGCCATTCCATGACCTTGATATGCTTCTTTATGGAGCCACTCCCTTTGTTTCCTTGGTTGTATGTTTTGGTCCTGTCGTGCTGAAAACCCATCCACGACCCATTTTCAGTTGCCCTGGCAGAGGGCAAGGTTTGTCTCTAGGTTGTCACCCAGGATTTTGTGATACATGGCCCCGTTCATCTTCCCGTCAATGCTTTTGTGAAGTTGGCCTGTGCCCTTAGAAGAAAAATCACCCCCAACACATAATACTTCCACCACCATGCTTGACAGTGGGGATGGTATTCTTAGGGTCATATTCTGTATTTTACTTCTCCAAACACGTCGACTTGAGTTGAGGCCAAAGAGCTCAATTTTGGTCTCATCTGACCACAGCACCTTCTCCCAGTCTCTCTCGGAGTCATTAATATGTTCATTGGCAAACTTGAGGCGGGCCTGGACGTGAGCCTTCTTGAGCAGAGGAACCTTGCGTGCACTGCAGGATTTTAAACCATTACGTCTCAGTGTATTACCAATGGTTTTTTTGGAGACTGTGGTCCCAGCTGCCTTGAGATCATTACTCAGCTCCTCCCGTGTAGTTCTTGGCTGATTTTTAGCCTTTCTCATGATCAATGAGACTCCACGAGGTGATATATCCGAATAATTGCACCAACAGTTGTCACCTTCTCATCCAGCTTCTTACTTATGGCTTTGTAGCCCATTCCAGCCTTGTGTAGGTCAACAATTTTGTCCCTGACATCTTTAGACAGCTCTTTAGTCTTGCCCATGGTGGAGATGTTGGAGTGTCACTGAGACTGTTGGCAGGTGGCCATTTATACAGGTGACAATTTGGGACAGGTGTCTCTCACCCAGGTAACGACTTCACTGAGATTAGGGTGTGTCAGTGGTCTGTGGGAGCCAACATTAGTCATGGTTTTACTAGGGGATCAAATACTTATTTCCCTCAAAGAAATGCAAATTATTTTTTATTTCTCATTTCATGTAATTTTCTCCGCTTTTCTTTTGATATTCTATGTGGCACTGTTAAAATAAAGCTGGCATAAAATTATGAGACGTTTCATTTATTTTTTAGTATTAAAACTTTTAAAGTCAGTGGGGGATCAAATACTTATTTCCTCCACTGTATGTGGCTAGATACACTGTGCAAAAGAGTTTGCCTCCAAGAGAAAGTAAAACATCTCTTTAATATGACGTATACTCTCCTTTTTAGGGCTCAGGTTTCTTTCTTCTGGAGGAGGGCTACTTTGCATAATTATTCATAAAAAGTGTTTCCCTAAAGAAGAGAATTGGTACCTTATTCAGCAAAAAAAAAAAAACTGTGTGCCACGATTATCTATTCTGCTTGTTCAGATTTCATTTACAGATAAAGGTCTTTTTATCTATTATTTCTTTAGTATCTATTTTGTCATTTTATCATAATATGTCCAAAGTTATGATCTTTTTACCATATTCTCATGTCTGGAGCACTAAACATGCATTAGTAAAATGATTTGTATCTCATACCAGGTACGCTATAAGTCTATCACATTGCAATTCATAATTGGGAATTGGTAGAGAAGTACATTCTTATTAAATCATCTTCTTACACATTACCACATGATATGCTGCCAAAGTCCTTTCACTATTAATCTTAGGGTGTACCATTCAAGAGTCAAGGTGAGATTTTAACATCAGATGCAACTCAAACACTGTATATTGGTTTTGAGCAGAGATGAGCAAAGTTATGAAAAATTTGATTTGGCTGCTTGGCCAAATTTCATCTAGGCCTTTTATGGGTTAATCAGGGTAAAAAAATGAATCAGTAAATACTCACTATATCCATTTGCTTCTGTAGAGGCCGTCTTGGCCATATTGATTGAAGACACCGATTGAAATCTCACACAGTAACGTGATGACATCATCATGCAGGCCAGACATGGTGACGCCACTGTGCCCAGCCAGTGCACTGGCATGGTGACATCATATGTCACCCCGCGCAATATTTTGTGCAGTTTCTGCAATCAAGATGGCTGTGGCGGCCTCTTCGCGCACAAATGGATGAGGTGAGTATGTGGTTTTTTTTTAATTTTTACTACCATTTCAGGAAAAATCAATTTGTTAACAAAAAGCGCAAGGAAATTCGGCTTTGCGGCAAATCAAATTTTTACTGAAATTTGGATCAAAGTTAATTTGTTTTACTTTGCTTCACTCAGTACTAGATTTGAACATGAAGGAACATTAAATGCCCATTTACCTGGGCTGACTGAGCAGGCAATTACCGGGAACAAACTAATTGTTCCCAATAATTGCCTGCTCATCAGAGGAGGTGAGAGCTGCATTCACTTGCAGCAATCACTTCTGTTATATGAGGATGATTGATAGCTGCTGCGATCGTTTGTCCCCATACACATTCATTATTTCTGGGCAGCAAATTGCTATTTACACAGCACAATCTGCTGCCCAGAAATTATGATTTAGGTTTCAGCATCAACCATGCTTTCACTGATGAATGAGTGTTAGTTCATTCATGGAGTGATCAGCTGCCCCTTTACACAGACCAATTTTTGGGAATTAGCAATACAAATGCTTGTTCCTGATAATCAGTCTGATAATTGCCTAGTGTAAAGGAATTTTAAGCTGATGGTATGGAAGGAGAGGAGATCTGTAAATCATGGTAGGAATACTGGAGACTATTGTATATGGGAAAGTTGTGAATGAACAGTGACTGTGACATCAGGTTACGTTAACACAATTCTCACTGGTTTTATGGTTCCACCAATAAGTTAGCACAGCAAGATGTTAGAATATTTATTCAAGAAGAAGAGTGGTCTGGTGCTGTAATTCGCAATGATGTTTTAAAATTTGCAGAGATTCATCTTTATCAATTGGTTAAAAAATTACCTTAAAGGGGTTCTCTCATGAATCATTTTATACCAAAAGTCCTGAAATGCTGTTAATATGTGCTTAAAGTAATTTACAGTATTTCTCATATGCGAGAATACAATTTTCACAGAATCAGCCTCCTTCCCCTGTGGCATTTCATAATTTTAGGCCCTTCTTACTCCCCCTACAGAAGGAGTCTACTCTGCTATACTGCCACACTCATGGCATTATAGTTCTCACGGCTGTTCTGCAGTGAAGAACCACTACAAAAAGAACTACTGCAGGTGTGTGGAGAGTGTCCATTCAACTAGATAAGTGGATATAGTTTACATGCTCATACAACTCTTACAGGTTTTTTTTTTTTTGTATTTTGATTGCATATGTGGTCTGCTTGAGCAAACATTTCAGTGGCAAAAACACATTTTAATTCAGTTTTATCTTTATAATCATTGTTTGATGCGATGTTGTGTGAACATAGCTATGTTTAGAAATTATCACATTTTATTGATTGATTTGTCTTTGGTTAATAAATGTGGATTTAGGCAGTATAGTATCTGTTTGTGGTGCAAATATTGCATTTTGTTTGTTTCAGCTCCTGCTGATGTATTTACCTGTGGTATATATGAACTTTACATAGCATGAATTATTATTTTAACATTTTTGTCAAAATATAAAACCTTCACTTCTCCTTGCAAATATAAGATTTAAAATTATTACGTTTTTTTAATTTTGTTAGTCACAAAGTTACAAGAAAGTGTAAATGTCAGTGGCACAAGAAGACCACTACCATTATCAGGTTGTCTGCTTTCATAAAAAGATATGTGGTCTGATGTGCATTTATGATTTAAGGTGTGTGATGGTAACTTCTTTTCTGGTGATTTTATGAAGATATGTACAAGTAGACACAGACATAAGTTATATATATGAACCTGTTGCATCTTGAACTATTAGTTTTCAGAGGGATGTGCATTATTTGCTTAGCTGAGACCTTTAGCCATAAATATAAATATGAAAAATTATACTTTTTTTAATGCTAAATTGTATAAAGATACCTGTGTAGAAAGTGCTGAATGGTATGTGTGTCAGGTACATGGGGGTCTAGTATGACATTCTTATTTTACATTTTTTTTGTACGCAGCAAAAGCATAAAAAATTGTCCAGTCTACAGTACATTCAAAATGTCCAAAAGATCCTAGCAACAAAAGAGCTAAAAGTATTAACATTTTATATAGTCATTGTGTAGTTATTGCTTTAATCTCAGAAGCACGGAAGAAAAAAAGGAAGTGATGCTCACAGTTCCTGAAAAATAAGTTTTATTGTTTGCAGATAAAAAGGCAGTGGTGCTTAGGAAGAGCAAGAAACATCAAGACAACAGCTGTTTTGCATGGAATGGCTGTTGCCTCCATGTTACCTATAATTACAAAGCACAGCTGAAATTTAATCTGCAAAAAATAAAATGTATTTTTAAAGGAATGTTCAGTGCCAGTATTTTTTTCCTTGCTCATGAGATTATTGAACTGCTATTGAGATGAGCACCACCTAATAGAAAAGAAGTAAATCATATTGCACTGATTGTCTGCTAACCCTTCCCATATGATAATATGCCTCAGTTCTGATATACCTACAAAATGTATTTTATAACTGAAAAACAGAAAAAGAAGGGAAAGCAGTGATTCATCGGTAGGACCGTAAGTGTTTGATTTGCAAGTTAGAGATTCCCACCTGGGAAGGTTGCACTGGGAGCGCAACACCCAATGCAGCACGTAGAATACACTGGCAATGCTGAAGCAGCTTGGCTTCTCTCTCCGAGCATGACGTGCAAGGTTAGGAACCAAAAGCGAAAAGAATGTGGAATAGATATCTTTATTGAAAGATACCTTTATTGAAGTAGTCTCTTTACACGTGATGACACATTTCGGGGCCAGTCTTCTCCTCTTTTCCGGTAGAAGAAGAATAAAGCTTCTGCCTTAGCCTTTGCTCGAAGTATTGAGCTCAGAGAATGTTATGCAGTGAATAGAAGCAGAATAGCCACATTCTGTAGTGAACCTGGTGATCACTGGTTGTCTGGGTGGGCACAGCCGAGCTGCTGTTTTTTTAGAAGATCCTGATCAGTTTTGCCTGTGTAAAACGGGGCATGCTCACAGGATAGGGGGTACAATACTTGTCTTGCCCTGGGGGCTGGCAACCCACGATACGCCACTGACTATACTTGTCTTTACATTTTAATTATATGAACAAATGCTTTTCACATCAACTTCTCCTGTTTACATAGCCTTGGATTTTGCAAACAGTTACTATTTGGACCTCTATACTTCCAACAGGCTGGGTTCCTCATAAATTAGACCTTCAGACTAAAGATGAGCGAACGTGCTCGTTACGAGCACTGTAACGCTCGGCTCCCCTGCGCAATGCCCGCAGGCATTGCGGATCCGTCCTCAGCTGCATGTAAGTCAATAGGGGACGGATCCGTCCTCCTCACCCGACAGAAAGTCAGTGGGGACGGATCCGTTTGGTATGAGTGTCATACCAAATGGATCCGTCCCCATTGACTTACATGCAGCTGAGGACGGATCCACAATGGCAGCGGGCATTCGTTCGCAGGGGAGCCGAGTGCTACAGTGCTCGTAACGAGCACGGTCGCTCATCTCTACTTCAGACCTATCAGACATTTGTGGTATGTCATTTTGGCAAGGGATTAACTATAGGGGATAGTAGAGGTAATACAGAGGTAGCAATTAGGCCTTGGACCAGAGCCAACCTGAGAGGGCCCAAAGGCTCCTCTACCACAAGACACTTTAAATGCTAGGTGAGGTCAAAGAACATTCAAGTTTTCCATCTGTCTGTGGAAATTCTATAAATGTATATGGGTCAGAATCCCCTATAACATATGGATTTCACATTTCCCCGTATTGGAAAATGGAGTAATATTGACATTTGCCCCTTGCCATGGCAGTGTAAACCATTGTAGACCACTAAATATGTTAAGCACAAAATCAATCTATCAATTAAACCTTTCTCTCTCTCTCAGTCTGCTCTATTCACCAGATTTTACTATAAATAAAAATAATTAAAAAAAAAATATAAAAAAAAAGAATGTCTGTTTTATAGTATAAAGTATGGTTTCAAAGTAGTCACTAGTTTCCAGGACTGCCCACAGTATTTTTGTCTAAAATGTTTCTAAAGCATGCTACAGTAATTTAAATATGCACAATCAATATTTTGGACCATTGACCAAATTTCTAAAGGGACCTTCTGAAATTATTGATTTATTTATTGATTGACTAAGTGATTGATGTAATAAGACAGATAACACCATTATGTTAAATATGAACATCCATAACATAATGTACATCATTATTTAATTAGCTTGACCTGAAGACAGGGGTGTTGCTAGGAACTTAAAACATCACGGGCACGAGCCCAAAGCATGTGTCTAGCAAAAACCCCCCCTACAAAAAAAACTAAGGTCCTCCACTCACAGTATATATGCAGAGCTCCTCCACCCCAAAAAAACAGTATGACAGTATATGCACCAGCTCCTCCAATCCCACATTATACCAGTAATTATGCACAGCACCTCCACCCTAGCAGTATAAAGTATATATGCACAGCTCCTCCACCCACAGTATACAGTAAAATGCCACAGCTTCTTCTCCACCACAGTATAAAGTATATGCACCGCTCCTCCACCCACCAGTAAATATCAGTAATATGCACAGCTCCTTCACCCACATATACACGTGTACATGCGACAGATCCTCCACCCACAGTATAACAGTAAATATGCACAGCTTCTCCACCCACAGTATACTGTACATATACACAGCTCCTCCACACCACAGTATACTGTACTATGCACAGCTTCTCCACCCACCAGTACAGTATATGCACCGCTCTCCACCCACTAGTATAAAGTATATGCACAGCTCCTCCACCCACAGTATACTGTACATGCACTCTCCACCCACATATACTTATGCACAGCTCCCACTACATATCGTATTACGCTTCGCAACCCACTAGTATACATATATAGTTTACAGTATATGTATACAGCAAGCTCCTCCACCCACATATACATTATATGCCAGCCCTCCAATCCCACAGTATACGAATATGCAGATTCCTCCTCCACCCACAGTATGTAATTCACAGCTACGATTCTGTAATAAGACAGATCCTTAGCAAATAGAATCCATAACATAATTTACATCAGCTTAGCTTGACCTGAAGACAGGGGTGTTTCTAGGCACTTCATCACGGGCACACCCAAAGCATGTGTTAGGAAAAGCCCCCACCCCTACAAAAAACTAAGTCCTCCACCACAGTATATTATCCACCTCCCCACAGATATGCTCATATGTAAGTCCTCAACCGCAGTAACAATATATGCAGAGCTCCTCCACCCACAGTAATACATATATAATTCAGTTATGCACAGCTCCTCCACCACAGTATACAAGTTACTAACTATTAGGCACTCTCACCACTATACAGTATATGTACATGCTCTTCACCCACAGTATATATGTAAGTATGTAAGCTCCTTCACACCCACACTATACAGTAAATATGTAAGCTCCTCATCCACAGTTATTACAATACATATGCATCCGTCTCCACCCACAGTATACAGTAATTGTAAGCTCCTCACCACAGTTATACAATAATATGCACAATATATCCGTATACATTCAAATGCACAGCTCTTCCACCACAATATACAGTATATACAGATTCCTCCACCCACTAGTAATATCACAGCTCCTCCACCTACAGTAATACAGTATATGCAAGCTCCTCCACCCACAGTATACAGTATATGCACAGCTCCTCCACACAGTATACATGTTATCCAACAGTATATATGCAAGCTCCTTCACCCACAAGTAATAACATATGTAGAGCTCCCACCCACTTTATATATATATTGCACAGCTCCCCACCCACAGTATACAGTATATCAAGCTCCTCCACCCACAGTAGTACATATGCACAGCTCCTCCACCCACAGTATACAGTATATGCAGAGCTCCTTCACCCACAGTATACTATGCAGCTCCATACAGTATACAGTATATTGCAAGCTCCTCCACCACATATACAGTATATGTACAGCTCCTCCACCCACAGTATACATGCACAGCTCCTCCACCTACATATATTTATATATGCACAGCTCCTCACCCAAGTATACAGTATATGCAAATCTCCTCCACCCACAGTATACAGTATCTACAGAGCACAGTATCAGTATGTATGCACAGCTCTCATCCACAGTATAAGCTATATATGCACAGCCCTTCAACCCACAAATATAGTATATATGCAAAGCTCCTCCACCCACAGTATACATGCACAGCTCCTCCACCTACATATATAGGTAATATGCACAGCTCCTCCACCCACAGTTACAGTATATGCAGACCTCCACCCACAGTATACAGTACATATGCACAGATCCTCCCACCCACAGTATAACAGTATATGCAGAGCTCCTCACCCACAGTATACAGAATATGTACAGTCCTCCACCTACAGCATACAGTATATGCAAAGCTCCTCCACTCACAGTATACAGTATATGTACAGCTCCTCCACCCACAGTATACATGCACCGCTCCTCCACCTACAGTATATTGTATATATGCATAGAGCTCCTCCACCACAATATACAGTATATGCATGAGCTCCTTCACCCACATATACAGTATCCTGCACATATCAGGCAAGTTACAGTTCTCCACCCCCACAGTATACAGTATATGCAAAGCTCCTCCACTCACAGTATACAGAATATGTACAGCTCCTCCACCTACAGCATACAGTATATGCAAAGCTCCTCCACTCACAGTATACAGTATATGTACAGCTCCTCCACCCACAGTATACATGCACCGCTCCTCCACCCACAATATACAGTATATGCACAGGTCCTCACACCACACCCACAGTATATATACAGATATGCACAGCTCCTCCACCTACAGTATACAGTATATGCAGAGCTTCTCCAACCCACAGTATACAGTACATATGCACAGCTCCTCCGATTGTCTGTAATAAGACAGATAACACCATTATGTTAAATATGAACATCCATAACATAATTTACATCATTATTTAATTAGCTTGACCTGAAGACAGGGGTGTTGCTAGGCACTTAAAACATCACGGGCACGAGCCCAAAGTATGTGTCTAGCAAAAAGCCACTTACAAAAAAAACTAGGTCTCCTCACACGCTATGTACAGCTCCTCCACAGTATAGTATACAGAATATGCACAGCTCCTCCCCACACAGTATACAGATATGTACAGCTCCTCCACCTACATTATACAGTATATATGCACAGCTCCTCCACCCACAGTATACAGTAAATATGCACAGTTCTCCACCCACAGTATACAGTATATGTCCACAACTTCACCTACATAGCAGTACATATGCAACCGCTCTCCCACCATAGTATGCACACTCCCACATACAGTTACTATGCACAGCTCTCCACCTACAGTATACAGCATATTTGCTCCTCCCCACCCACAATATCATATGCACAGCTCCTCCACCCACAGTATACAGTATACATGCACAGCTCTCCACCTACAGTAATATCAGAGCTCCTCCACCCCTACATAATTCACAGTTCATACATTGCACAGCTCTCCACACAGAATACAGTGTATGCACAACTCTTCCACCCACAGTATAGAGTTATATGCACAGCTCCTTCAACCCACAATATACAGTATATATACACACTCCTCCACCCA
>ONZH01013263.1:0-32438 GCA_900303285.1 Rhinella marina | reverse complement strand
TCTAACGTCTGAAAAAAGTAAAATGACATTTATAAAATGATGCCAACATAAAGTAGACATATGGGGAATGTAAAATAATAACTATTTTTGGAGGTATTACTATGTATTTTGAAAGTAGAAAAATTGAAATTTGCTAATTTTTCAAAAATTTTGCTACATTTGTTTTTTTTTATAAATAAAAATGAAATATTTTGCCACAAATTTACTACTGTCATAAGGCACAATATGTGACAAGAAAACATTCTCAGAATGGCCTGGATAAGTAAAAGCGTTCCAAAGTTATTACCACATGAAGTGACACATGTCAGATTAGCAAAAAATGGCCTGGGCAGGAAGGTGAAAACAGGCCCGGGGTTGATGGGGTTAAGCTGATGAGCTCATTGCTTACCTTTGACAGGCTTGGTATCCAGTTTATGCCAGTTGCTAGCGGCCTAGAAAGTGGTAAGTTGCCATCTTGGTAGCTGTGACATGGCCAGTGTCCACCAGGAATGGCTGCCTTTAGGGTGACTTTCTCCTCCTGCACATTTCTTAAGTTGCTTCTGTCTTCCTCACATTCTCCTCACACTAAGTTGTCCTCTAACTCTCCCCTATACCATAGAGGGGTATCTTTATACACGTTACTTAACAGCATCATCTAGTGGTGGAAAAATGGAATTACTGCCTAGGAGGTTCTTACACACATCAGATATTTGAATACAGATTGCAATGAAATGGCTATACAAAATACAATTTGTAGTGTCCCTTTCACACATAACATGTGGGACACTGCATACCCCACTTTTTTAAATTAAGCCGTCCTCGGCTTATCCTTGACACGTAGTGGTTTTCCCTGAAAAAGAGCAGAAAAAGTGCACCGTACGCATATACACTTAAATACATTCTCCCATATATATTAGTATTATAAAATAGAGTATAAAATATACATTATTAAATAGTAGCATAAATATTAATATATATTAGCAATATATATATTCTTCACATTCTTGAGACTCATGACGCAAATGGTGACAAGGGGCGTCGCTACTTCTTTGCTTGACGGTGACAAAACTGGGCGTAGATTGATATGGGGATAAATCATAGTCCATGTCAAAGTTTAAAGTTTCTCAAAGGCAAAGGTGAACTGGCTTGATGGTTACATAACAGTCTCATAAAATGTCCTTCTGGGTACATTGCTTAAACGTTGCATGAAACATGGTTATTGTCCCTTTAAATAATCTGAAAAGGGGGTAAAATGGGGATAAATGGCACAAAAAGGGCGCAACTGGGAATGTAGGTATGGCTCCATATAGCACTGGAGTCCAGCAGGTAAACCTGATTATTTAGAAGGGCCACAGGCTCAGGAGTGGCCTAGAAAATACTGTCACAATGCCCAAAAACGAAAACAAATAAAACGCACAACCGAGGGCATAGTCTCTGTGATGTCACAATAGTCAATGTGGCTGGTCAGCCAACTTATGGTTTTTCCTTTTGTTTTGTTGTACCCCTTTAAAGGTAAGGATCCTCTTCCGATGGAACATCTGTAGTGAGGGGGTTCTATTCCAAGTATCTCCCAGCGCTTCCTCTGGGCAGCAACAACGACCCGCGCAGAGATCTCCCACGACCGTCGCTCCTTTGGGTCCATTAACGCTTGAGTCACTTACACTCCGCCATTTTAGGATAACCATGAGATCTGTTACGTCCACTCTCTGCAATCGCTAACGTCACTCCTGTGCCGCCCACTAGGTTCTCGCGGTGCTCAAATCTAGGCCCGTGAAAAAGGTGCTGTTACAGTTCTCTCAATCAAAAACTATGCAATAGCCCCAACACAACAAAAACTGGGCAAAGTCCATGGGGCTAGTCAAAAACAGACCCCGTACAGTCACTTATATTATGCAGCATATTAAAGCAGCTTTTCAGCCTACTTACAGGGATTTCTTTCTTGGGCAGTTTTCTGGCTGCTGGTATTCTCAGTATTTGTAATCCAAACGTTGGATGACGTCACAACTGTGTCTTGCAAGGTACATGATAAGGCACTTGCACTTTGGTTATTGAAAAATTCAGCCCAAATGATAGATGGTTCTGTACACCAGTATGAACGGCGTTGAGCAACTTGTTGAAGATGAGCGGTATGACGTTCATCAATAAGTTCGGGATTTTCTTCCACTTTACGGGGATCCCACACTCTCCTTTGCGGGGTTTCTTTCGGAATTTCTTCTTCCATATCCTCGGGTTCGGTGTCTGAACACGGGGTTCACAAATCAAGTGGTCCCGGTACAACTTATTCTGCGGCAGCTGACTTCAGTAATTCACACAAACGGGGACTACCATAATACTTGGGTTCAGCTTCAAGCTTAGGTCTTGGTCTTGAGCGTCTTCGCCTATGTAGCGTTTCTCCAGGGTATCTCTCTTTCCTTTCAGGGTAAATATTCTGCTTTTCTTTAGGAGGTTCAGTTGCTGACGTTCCTGCCCTTACATAGTGGCCTTCACTCCGGGCCCGCAGAGAATGGTCCTCCATCTTGCTTCCTTGAAGGTCTGGCTGACCGTGGCACATGCGATGCGGGCGGGAGGAAGGGGAGTCCATCGGGTTCCTGTGCTGCTGTGACGGGGACCCGATGGCTTGGATAGCAGCCCGATGCCTTCCTTAGGCATCGTGGCTGCTATCCCTGCATGCCTGTGTGATCCAGCCCCCTGGATCACACAGGAAGCAGGCTGTAAGTGTCTTACATTGAGTAATACACTTACAGCCAATGCATTACAATACAACAGTATTGTAATGCATTGTTAAGGGGATCAGACCCCCAAAAATTAAATAAATTGAAAAAAGTTTTAAAAAAGTTAAAAAAATAAAGTTTTACAAAAAATAAAAGTTTCAAGTAAAAAAAAAAAGTACACTTTTCCCAAAATAAAGTTAAAAATGTTAGGTATCGCCGCGTCCGCATCGACCGGCTCTATAAAAATATAACATCATCCACCCCGCCAGGTATATGCAGTAAAAAAAACTAACAAAAACAGTGCCAAAACAGCTATTTTTTGGTCACCTTCCCTCACAAAAAGTGTAATAGGAGGCAATCAAAAAGGCGTATTTAACCCAAAATGGTACCAATCAAACCGTCATCTTGTCCCGCAAAAAATGAGACCCTACCTGAGACAATCGCCCAAAAAATAAAAAAAATATGGCTCTCAGAAAATAGCAACACAAAAAAAAGATTTTATTCTGTTCAAAAAATAAATCTAATGTGTAAAATGTAATAAAAATAAAAATGGTAGACGTATTGGGTATCGCCGCGTCCGTAACAACCTGCTCTATAAAAATATCACATGATTTGCCCCCTCAGGTGAATTCTGTAAAAAAAATTTTTTTTAAAAAAACTATGCCAAAACAGCTAATTTTTTCACCTTGACTCACAAAAAGTGTAATACCAAGCAATCAAAAAGTCTTATGTACCCCAAAATGGTACCAATGAAAACGTCACCTCATCCCGCAATAAATGAGCCCCCACATAAGACAATCACTCAAAAAAATATAAATCAATGGCTCCCGCAAACCAATTCATCAAAATCTGTTCTGCAAAATCCATATGGCGCTCCTTCTGTTCTGAGTCCTGCCATGTGCCCCCACAGCAGTTTACCAGCACATATGGGGTGTTGCCTTATTCAGGAGAAAATGGGGAACAACTTATGGGGTGCTTTTCTCCTGTTACCCCTTATGAAAATGAAAAAATTTGGGCTAAAGCAACATTTTATTGGAAGAAATGAAACTTTTGATTTTCACAGCCAAGTGTTTCCAAATTCTGTAAAACGATTAGGGGGTCAAAGTGGTCAATACCCCCTTAATATATTCTTTGAAGGTTGTAGTTTCCAAAATGGGGTCACTTTTTGAGGGTTTCCACTGTAGGGGTACATCAGGGTCTCTCAATTACAAAATGGTGCCTAAAAACCATTCTAGTAAAATCTGCCTCCAAAATTCGTATGGCGCTCCTTTCCTTCTGACCACTGCCACAAAACCATAGAGACATTTACCACCACATATGGGGTATTTCTGTAAACTGCAGAATCAGAGTAATGTATATTGAGGTTTATTTTGCTGTTAACCCTTGCTGTGTTGCAAGAAAAAAATTATTAACATGAATAATCTACCATTTTCCTTTAATTCTTGTGGAACACCTCAAGGGTTAACAAACTTTGTAACATCAGTTTTTTTTTATAATTTGAGGGGTGTAGTTTCTAAAATGGGGTCATTTATGGGTGGTTTCCATTACATATGCCCCTCAAAATCACTTTATATCTGAATTGGTGCTTAAAAAAATGGTTTTGGAAATTTTGTTGAAAATTTGAAAAATTGCTTCTAAACTTCTATGCCTTCTAACGTCCGAAAAAAGTAAAATGATATTTATAAAATGATGATAACATAAAGTAGACATATGGGGAATGTAAAATAATAACTATTTTTGGAGGTATTACTATGTATTTTGAAAGTAGAAAAATTGAAATTTGGAAATTTTTCAAAAATTTTGCTAAATTTGGTATTTTTTTTTATAAATAAAAATGAAATATTTTGCTACCGTCATGAACTACTGTCCCGAAGCACAATATGTGACAAGAAAACAGTCTCAGAATGGCCTGGATAAGTAACAGCGATCCAAAGTTATTACCACATGAAGTGACACATGTCAGATTAGCAAAAAATGGCCTGGGCAGGAAGGTGAAAACAGGCCCGGGGTTGAAGGGGTTAACTAGTTTCATTACCACAGCGAACTACTTATGCATGTTTCTGCACTACACAGTGTTATACACCGATACACCAAGCTCTCTGCAGCAGGGAAACAGTTAATTAATGCGCTTTGTCACAAATTAATTTGGATTTAATAAAATTTTGGGGGGAAATTTGGCGAAGCGTCTGAATCAAATTTTTTGAAAACTTCGCTCATATACTTTTGGAGGGCAGATTTTGCAGGAATAGTTTTCAGGCACCATGTCTCATTTAAAGAGACCGTGAGGTAGTCCTATAGTTGAAGCTCCTAAAAATTTACCTTATTTTGGAAACGACACCCCCCCCAATGAATTTTTCAAGTGGTACGGTGAGCACTTTGATCCAACAGGCATTTCATAGACTTTAGAAACACTTGGCTGTAACCATGAAATATTTCATTTTTTACGAGTAAATGTCGCTTCACACCCCTTATTTTTAATGTTTAAGGGGTTACAGGAGAAAATGGACCCCAAAATGTGTTACCCATTTCTTCTTTAATACGACAACACCCCATATGTGGTCATAAACTGCTGTTTGGGCACTATGCAGGGTTCAGAACAGAAAGAGCACCATGTGCATTTAAGGCCTAGTTTGGTGATTTATACAGCACTGCACAGGTTAAAGTGGTTATCCACCCCCTATAATACCCCCGAAAATGCCTGGGCCCCTCATACTAGTCATACACTCCTGATGCTCCTACGGCCGCCACTGCATCTACCTGTCGCATGGATCAAAACATCCAGCGAGGGGGGAAGAAGATGGGCAGCCAATAGCAGGCCGCAATGGAAATGAGCCTCCCTAGCATCACCCGCAATACTAGTGAGGCTCATCCACATCGGAGTGTGCTATTGGCTGCCCCCTCCCACCGGCACTAGCTGATTTCATGCAGTAGCCATAAAATAATGCGGGTGTCGGGGTAATTATGACCAGTATGAGGGGCCCGGGCATTTTGGGGGGCATTATAGGGGTTGGATAACCCTTTAAATAAAAATAATCCCCAAGAGGTGACCTCATTTTAAAAAACACCCCTCACAGTATGTACACTATTTATAGTGAATATTTTAACCCTACATATGTTTTATGAAAATTAATTCACAGCAGATGGTGCTAGGTGAAAAGTGCAATTTGTACACAGTGTGGCAGTGCAGCTGCCAGAGAGCCATACGAGGGCCATTGAAATGGTGTATCTCACCCAGAAGAAGCTGGGTGAGAACAAGAAAGACTGGGGAAATAGGGATTTCCCTCTGGAAGTATCAGGCTGGCAATGAGATACAATTAGCACCCAGCTGAGGAGCTCAGGTAAAGGTGGGCTGAATTATGTCAGCAGGGCCCCCAGTCTGGGGAAGAAGCAGGCTGTGCCAAGGCCTGTGAGAGGCGAGGATATACCTTCATGTAAACTGTGAAACACACAGGCGGCATCAGTTCAGTGTTGTTAACTTTATTAGATTGTTATTGCCAGTAGTACTAACTCCAGCCACCAGATGCCGCTGTTTCCCTTGTGAGCTGCGCTGGACTGTGTTCTGAGGCTGCAGGAAGGGAGACTGTGTTGGAAGGAGAGAAAAGAGGATTCTGTGAAGGAAACAGGAAAGACAAGCACTTGTGGTGAGAGAGTCTGAGAGATTAGTCCCTCTAAAGGAAAAGAAGGATTATTTTTTATGAGAAGCTGTGCTGAAGTTCTGGATCTATATAGCAACTGATACCAGCAGCAGGAGCATCCCTGTGACAACTTCAGATAGCGGAGGAAGGGTTCCACCGGCACTGTGAGCCATAACAGATCTGGTGAGTCGTAAACAGCGTGCACGCTAAGGGTAGAGGATCAACTTGTTTTTGTGTAGGCCTACACCAGTGACAGCATTATGTTAGTGTTATCCAGCACATTCCAGAACTGCAAGGGTTACATAGCATCATAAATCAGTATAATGCTATGTAACCCCGTTCAGTGCTGGGAGTTCAAGCCAGGGCCCGCGATGTGGGAGAGGTGCGTGTTTCACGCTCGTCTGCAAGGGCCCTAAGGGGAGATAATATAGTTCTGGCAGTCGTACATACGGTCTTGCCTATAGTTAAATTGGGAAACACCTTTCACTACATATTCCAGCGAGTGGCGCAGCACCAGGATGAGTGCTCCCAGAGCTGTAAAAACATATATTGTCATACTGTTGCTTCTGTGGTGTTTCCCAGGTTTGATTTGTTGGGAATAAAAGTACAAAGTTTCCTTATCAGCCCATGTGGCCTTGCTGTATACTGGGGAGCCCTCCCGGTTCATGACTTACAGGACCCAGGACCCTCTAACCCCATGTGGTTGCAAGGAATTGCTGTGTTGGAGCTTAAGGCACCTTTCACACGAGCGTCACGGATTCAGTCCGGATGCGTTCAGGGTGCGTTCCAGAAAACGCGCACTAATCCGCACGCAATCGCAGTCAGTTTTGATTGCGTACGTTCGTTCAGTTTTTTCCGAGTGGGTGCGATGCGTATGGATGCATTTCACACGCGTGTGATAAAAAAAGGAATGTTTACAAACAACATCTCTTAGCAACCATCAGTGAATCACGCATTGCATCTGCACTTGCGTTTGGATGCAATGCGTGATTCACGCAGACCCATTCACTTCAATGGGGCCAGGGCAGCGTGAAAAACACAGAATATAGAACATGCTGCGATTTTCACGCAACTGCGAACTGATGCGTGAAAAACATCTCTCATGTGAAAAGATCCATTGAAATGAATGAGTCATGATTCAGTGCAGGTGCAATGCGTTCGCATCACGCATTGCACCCACGCGGAAATCTCACCCGTGTGAAAGAGGCCTGAAGCCCAATTTAAAGAGACTGATCTGTGCTGTGCAAAAGAAACGTGAAGAGTTTGTCTATAGCGGTAGACACCTGGAGGCTGTGATCTCTGATTAAAGTGGACTTGCTTGCTGAAAAGAAGTCTGTTGCCATGGATCTCATGGAGGAATATGTCAGGCGGTTGTGGCGGATAAAGCAGCAGGAAAAATGACCACACTGAGAAAGTCTTCAATGCTGAGTGGACACTTTGTAAAGGTCCAAGGTGTTGGTGATATACCTGGAGTTCCAGAGGAAAAGGTGATGTTTGCCGTTGCTAAGGGCAACCAATGGTAGCAAAGTGAGATGGAGAGAGGTCTGGCTCTCAGGAGGTCACATGTTCCCTGCAGATATGTACACAGTCCTAGAGAGCATGTGCAGAGGTGCCATTGCTAGGGGTAACCAACTGCTGCAAACAGAGAGAGCGCTGCTGGAAATGCCATGAAATGGGAATGTGTACACCTGATTGTCCTTTGGTCAGGAGGCCACAGAGATTGCAGAGGAAGTTATTGGTGGGTGGAATCCCACTGTGGGTTCAGCTGGATTATCGTCAAAGAGTGTCATGGGTACTTCTAGAGGTACTAATGTTCCTTAAGGGGGTATTCCCATCTTAGACAATGGGGGCATATTGCTAGGAACGGAGCGGGGATCGCTGCACCTGGAGGACCCCAGGTTTCCCAGGGTCCGGCCACCAACAGGCACAGCTCCCCTGCTGCGCTCATAGAAATGAATGACAGCACACCGATCATGTGCGGCTACCGCTCCCATTCATTTCTATGTAGCCGACGGAAATAGCCGAGCGATATTCCGATATGCCCCCATTGTCTATGATGGGAATAACCCTTTAAGTTAGGTCAAGGGACTGGTAAGACTATTTCTTACTTTTGTGACTGATTAATAGTTCATGTTGTACAGTTCCATAAAGTGTGCTGAGCTTTGAGCGGAGTTCATACTGGGCAGAGACTTCCCATATTTCTGGCAGTTGTGGGAGACGAGGTCCCAGATCAGCGTGCTGTTCAGCTTCTGGAAAAGAGTCCTGAGCGTGGTGAGTCCATGCTGGTTTCTATTCAGACGGTGCAACATGGACTTAAAAAGTCTAATGGACAACAACGGGTTAAATGAAAGGGTGTCTGATGGAAAAGACACACAACAGTTCTGTGGAAATAGTAATGTAATGGTGTGCACTGTGTCTAACCTGCTTTTGTTTCAGGGAATGGGCACAAAACCTGATTAGGTAAAAGCCGTGTGTGAACTGGCAGGTAAGCCAGCTGAGATGTCTCCCTCATGGGTGTTTGCAAGAGAAATTCTCTGCTTTCCCGAACTGTCACTTACAAGATGTAACTTTGTAATGGCTAAACTCAGGGATCCAATGCTATCCCGTGTAAGAGGCGGTAAAATAGTGAACCCTGAGGTTGACAAAACTATTGCAAAATCTGAAGCAGATGTGGTTACTGAGAAAAGGTCAGATTAGGGGATTTAGCCTGCTCACAGGCAACAGTTAGGAAAGGCAGTATGGTCCTTACAGCAAACCAAGCACACACTGCAGGCCATGGTATGGCTGTTGTATTTAGTATTGCAACTCAGGCCTATTCACTAAAATCTGATTGTGCCTCCTCATTCAATTGATTGCTGGGTGAGTTGGTCACCCTCAGTGTGATTTTTATTAATATTGGTCATCTACATTGAGTACCTGTAAAACAACTGACCATTTTTTAAGAGGTATTGTCGTATTTTGATGATGGTAATGGACGTTATGGATGTCCTAGCTAGTTATACTTGTTTTATGTACTGGGCAGGAGTCTGATAGATTGTTACATAACACTGTACATTGCCAGACTGTTATGTTATGGCTACATAGAGATGCAGTAAATAAAAAGCATTTAACCTCTTAGTGACCACCCATACAGGTTTTTACACCGATCAATAAAAGGGCATAGGCTGGGCTGATGCCTTTTTACGGCGGCCCAGTGTAAGTGCTGCACGTGTCTCCCATGCAGCGGGGATCGCAGGCTTGGCTCACATGCCATGGCAGGGACCCGATAACCTCCGTAGCTCCCAGAAGACTTAAACGTAGAGATGAGCGTACTTCTGTTTTCAAGTTCGTCATACAAGGTTCAGGTTATCTAAGAATTCCGTTACTCTATGACGGACCATGAGTTATGGTCCATGGTGGTGGAATCCATAACCTAACCCAAACCTTGTACGCCAAACTTGAAAACAGAAGTTCGCTCAACACTACTTGTAAGCTGTCAGCTGGGAATGCTTCTGATCACTCTCCAGTTACGGAAGTAAGAACGGCATGTTGTCTTAGTACCGGGGATCCAGCAGGGTGGTGTCATGGACGTACCGAGACATACGGACGTTCCTGAGACAGTAGGTGAGAGGAGATCTGTGAAATTGGCCAGTTGGTGGTGTGTACCTGCACAGACTGACTCTAGCCAATCAGTGCTGTCATGTTCAGACTGTGCAGGTACACACCCCCAACTGGTCACCTCCCCTCTGTTCCCTTACTGAAGACAAATAGCAATTAATTCATAACTTCTAGTGCAAATTATAAAGGAATGGCACAACATACAGACATAAGAATAGATGTTCCAGACTTGTTATTACATGGGGAATGCATGAAGCTATTAAAACAGGCATGTCAGGAGTGGTGAAAGGTCCTCTTTAAATAACAAAACAAGAGCTTTGATACGGGTACCTGGGTTGCCACTTCTAACTGAACACCAATTTAGATACCTTTTAGATACATTTTGGACAAATGTATTTCATTTTGCTTTAACACACTGAGATTCCCTGTTTACACCCACTCAGTTGACGTGGTAACACATCTTGCATTTGGAGCCCTCCACCATTTGCTCTTTTGGTTTATGGATCTTGCAAATGCAATAGTTGACAAGTGAAAATTTCTTAGAAATTTTTTTTGCACATGGCTTTTTTTAATTTACAATATGGAATCATTGACAGTAACTGTTTCAATACAGTGAACTAAGTGTCCACACATCTTACTTTACTCAAAGACAATCTCGCAAATATTTACTCCATGTGCCAAAGAAACCGCATTTGTAAAGGCAAACAGCCCGCAATAGTTTGATCCGGTCTGTTTCTGAAAGGTTAAGCATTCAAGCTCAAGGATGGAGTATATCACTGTACATATGCAGTATTTGCTTTTTTAAAGTCTCCATAAGTTCACTTGTTTTCATTGAGTCATAAATTTTCTGCTTTGTCTGAGAGCTTTGCGCCCCAACACGGTGTATTTGTACTATTTCATCTGTATTTTTTACTTTCTCAACTTGACCATGGGCAAGTAACAAAGTATTGAAAAGTCCGGCCAAATGCGGGTTCTCAGATGACACAAGATACTGGCAAATATTAATAATTTTGTCGTCTAACCATTCATCTTGTTCTACCATCCTTTTATTATTACCCAGGTATCATTCTCTTGTCTCGGACTGTCAGATCTGTTGGTTGGGCTGGTGATCATTATGTCCTCTTCTATACACTCCCAAACATCTTCTCTGAGAAAATCAGCTTTAGCGCCAACCCTTTGGGAGGCTGGGTACTTTGGTCGTCCATATCTTCGTATCGGTAGTGGCTCAAATTTTTCAGTTTTGTTATGTTTTTTCTTGGGCGACTTTGTCAAAAGGTAGCCCATCACCTTTTGGTATAAGGGTTGATAATTTTCGAAGTAATTCTTCAAGGACTTGCTGTATGTCATATACATCTCCTAGTTCCTTAAAGAGGACCTTTCATCACTCCTAACATGCCTATTTTAATAGCTTCGTGCATTCCCCATGTAATAACAAGTCTGGAGCATCTATTCTTATATCTCTATGTTGTGCCATTCCTTTATTATTTGCACTAGAAGTTATATGTGAATTGCTATTTGCCTTCAGTAAGGGAACAGAGGGGAGGTAACAAGTTGGGGGTGTGTCCCTGCACAGACTGACTCTATCCAATCAGTGCTGCGATTTTCACACTGTGCAGGTAGACACCCCCAACTTGTCACCTCCCCTCTGTTCCCTTACTGAAGGCAAATAGCAATTCAATTATAACTTCTAGTGCAAATCATAAAGGAATGGCACAACATACAGACATAAGAATAGATGTTCCAGAATTGTTATTACATGGTGAATGCATGAAGCTATTAAAACAGGCGTGTCAGGAGAGGTGAAAGGTCCTCTTTAATTAAAAATAAAGAATTGGCAATTTTTTTGTCAGCTGATTGCAGTTTCAAATTCAAACCCTTCTCAAAGCTCTCCGTCTAGGTGGAAAGTCAAGTACATGTTCAGGCGGTGGTAGCTGGAAGTCGTGCACATCAAACCATTCCTCCACTTTTTCTTCTAAATATTCTTTGAAACCTTGCATATCTAGTGAAAAGAGGATTTTTCGAGTACGAATGACTCAGTCTGTCGAATCCCCAGCCATCAATAAATTTAAAAATGCAACACGTTTGCATGGGTGTATAAATCTAAACCAGTCATCACATGTGCAGTTCGTGTTTATCCACTTAAAGAGGACCTTTCACTTCTTTAAAAAATCTAACTGCACTATGTACCTCATAGTGCGTCCCCCATTGATGGCAGCGACGTTCTTCTTTTTTCAAATGGTCCCCCTGGAGCTTCACACGGGCCCCCCGTTCTTTTCGCGGACTTTATGGTAATGAGGAAGCATCGGAACAGGGAGGAGGAGACTCCCTGTTCCTCAGTGGGCGTTGCTTCTGCCCTGCTGTGAGCGCTGTCCAATCAGATCGGACCGCTCACAGAAGGGCCGAAGGAGCTCAAGTTCTCGCGAGATTCGAGCATTACCCATATTATGCTTCACCCACCCCCTATGGCAACGAGCATGATGGGGGTGATCCCTCTAGGACCCCCCACCCCTAGAAAACGAGCATGTTGGGGGTATTAGTATTAGAAAACATCCCCCACCTCCCTATGGCAATGAGCATGATGGGGGTGATCCTTCTTGGACCCCCCCACCCCTAGAAAATGAGCATGTTGGGGGCAGTAGTATTAGAAAACATCCCCCACCCCCCTAATGGCAACGAGCATGATGGGGGTGATCCCTCTAGGACCCCTCCACTCCTAGAAAATGAGCATGTTGGGGGCAGTAGTTTTAGAAACATCCCCCACCCCCCCTATGACAATGAGTATTTTGGGGGTTGTATTGCAGGCACCACATCCCCCACCCCCCTAATAGCAATGAGCATGATGGGGGTTGTAATGCAGGCACCACATTCCCCACCCCCCTAATAGCAACGAGCATGATGGGGGTTGTATTGCAGGCACCACATCCCCCACCCCCTATTACAATGAGCATGATGGGGGTTGTATTGCAGGCACCACATCCCCCACCCCCTATGACAATGAGCATTTTGGGGGTTGTATTGCAGGCACCACATCCCCCACCCCCCTAATAGCAATGAGCATGATGTGGATTGTAATGTAGGCACCACATCCCCCACCCCCTATGACAATGAGCATGATGGGGGTTGTATTGCAGGCACCACATCCCCCACACCCTATGACAATGAGCATGATGGGGGTTGTATTGCAGGCACCACATCCCCCACCCCCTATGACAATGAGCATGATGTGGGTTGTAATGCAGGCACCACATCCCCCACCCCCTATGACAATGAGCATGATGGGGGTTGTATTGCAGGCACCACATCCCCCCACCCCATGAAGGGGGTTATATTATGAGCACTAAATCATCGCCCATTCACCACCCAACAACCGCCACAACCAACGGCCACCCACCCCCAAAAAAAGTAAAAAAAACACACACAGGACGGCGAGCACGACAGGAGTTATCCTGTGACCTGCACATCAATTTTATTAAACCGTTTAATGAGGCTAGTAGTCGGGGAGTATTTATTTCAATAAAGGTGTTTTTTACAATTACTTTGTATTGTGTACTTCATTTCATGCAGTGGTGGTAACGGGAGGATCTTTTCAGACGCTCCTAGAACTATTACTTGGTCTTATTGTCAGCCAGTGGGTTTTTTTTCACACGCCAGAGCTGGCAATAAAACCAACCCCACCTCACACTTCCATTACCCCGGTACCCAAAGCCTCAGGGGTGCCGGGAAGAGCCGGGTTTGCCAACAAGTGTAAAACCATTCAATACGATGGTTCTGCTCTTGTGGTGGCTGTGGGCTGTTATTGCTAGGCTGAGAAGGGGCCAAAAACAATGGTCCTTCTCACCCTGATGATGGCAGCCACCAGCTACTGGTAAAACCTTGGCTGATAATGAAAAAATGGGGGGGACCCTATGTCATTTTTTTTTTTTTTTAATTTTTAGTAAACTAAAGAATTATGGCCCCCTATGTTATCATAATCAGTCTTAGATTACACAGATGCTGAAAATACATATTTTAACAGCAAACCATAGAATGTTAGGGCCCATTCACACGACCGTAATGAATGGGGCCGTATCTATCCACAAAATTGCGGATAGATACAGCCCCATTCACTTCTATGGGCCAGGAGCTAGCTCCCTGCCATGGCTCCTATGAAGAAAGTGCTATAATTGTCCGTGCGCATGGACAACTATAGGCATTTTCAATGGGGCCGCCCGGCGTGTGTTCCGCAGCGCCGGGCGGCCCCATTGAAAATGCCTATAGTTGTCCGTGCGCACGGACAACTATAGCACTTTCTTCATAGGAGCCGCGGCATGGAGCTAGCTAGGTAGCGCTAGTTGCTAGGACCGTTATCAATTTCACGTTTTATTTTTTGTCTTTGCTCTACGTGATAGGTGGGCGGCCTTGAGGAGGACTCCCGCTCTCTAGCCGTGCAGTGACCTTGTGGATGAAGGTGGTCGCTAACCGGTAGGAGCTTATTCTGATGATGGCCGTTAGAAGGCGTTTGTGCACACGTGTGTTTTTCCTCACTAACACCTCTGATTTTCACTTAGGTGGAGGTCGTGGAACAACCCCCTCCCTCGGCTGGCCCTTACTGGAAGATACCCCCCATTGGCGATCCTGGATCCGGTGAGTGCCATTGTTTTACCTCTTAGGTAGCGCTAGTTGCTAGGACCGTTATCAATTTCACGTTTGCAATAGGTGATAAAAAAAACCATTACATTTCTATTCTACACAATGTAATAAAAAATAAAATGTTTCAATAAAGATATATATATATATATATATATATATATATATATATATATATATAAATAAAATTTTTTATCAGTCAATAAATGTATTTTAGAAAAAATTTGAAAAATTACCGAATGGTTTGGTGAACTCTAATTATTTTACAAAAGGTAATCGAGAATTTTTTTCTAACATATTTCTAATGAATGATCAAAACAAATGTGTGAGGATAGGTAAAGGCTATGAGGGGAAATGGAGGAGGCCTTAAAAAAAAATAAAATAAAATATATATATATATATATATATATATATATATATATATATATATATATATAGTAGCAATTGTATGTATGAATAGAGATAAAGACATGCCTACACATTTCTGTGCATTATTATATGTTGATATCTATTTAATAAAAACAGTCTTTACTTGTCTTTTTGTTTTATTTTTGTTCTATAATTTTGTATAATATAATTTTAATAATGTAATAAAAATGTTATGGGCCGTTTAGGCTTTTTGGGGACTCCCCCCCCCCCCCCCCCCCCCCAAAAAAAAAAAAGGGGGCCAACTGGCGCATGTTCTGCATCGCTAGGAACATACGCAGGATGGCGTTCCTTCAAAAGCCTATACTTGTCCGTGTGTACAGACAAGCATGGGACATGCTTCATAGGAGCCATGGCACAGAGCTTTTTGTGGCAAATCCTGGCCTCAAAGGTGAATGGGGCCCCATCTGTTCCACAATTCATAGGAATTTACAAATACTGTTGAAATATTTTTCATCATACCTCTTATCTGAACCCACTGGCGTACCGCCCATAGAGGCAGACTACGCAGTTGCTATGGGGCCCGTGAGCTGAAGGGGCCCGGCGACGCTGAATGGCCACGCCCCCTTTCCGACCTGAGTACACGGGGGCAAACTTGGAAATTGCCCTGGGCCACATCACCAAAAGGGCCCCCTTAAGGTGGTCTTCCTCATGGGAGCAGAAGTGAATGGGAATCAGTCTGCCCCATCAATTAGCCCGGAAGCAGCAACTCCTTTTAGCAAAGGTTCCGTGTGCTAGTAGCTGATTTCCTGCCTGTGCGCTCCTCATACACTCCCCCCTCCCCCAGCATACACACAGATATCTCAGAGCAACGTCGGGACAGAGAGGGTGGGGGAGGATGTTTTCATCCAGTCTGGATCCTTCCAGCTAACTCCCTCCAGTTCACCCAGCTATGCTGCATAAAAAGTAAGTGTATGTAATAATGTGTGTGTAAAGTGAATATTAATTACAGTATGTGAATGTGAGTATTGTGTGTTTTTATGTAGGTATGTGTGTGTCTGCATATACTGTTTGTTCTTTGTGTGTGTGTGTGTGTGTGTGTGTGTGTGTGTGTGTATATATATAGATATATATACACTGTATGTATGTTCTTTGTGTGTGTGTATATATATATATATATATATATACTCTATGTATGTTTGTGTGTGTGTGTATATATATATACTGTATTTATGTTCTTTTTGTGTGTGTGTATATATATATATATATACTGTATGTATGTTTGTGTGTGTGTATATATACTGTATGTTTGTTTGTTTGTTTGTGTGTATATATATACTGTATGTATGTTCTTTGTGTGTGTGTATATATATATATATATATATATATACACTGTATGTATGTTTGTGTGTGTGTATATATATATATACTGTATGTTTGTGTGTATATATATATATACTGTATGTTTGTTTGTGTGTATATATATATACTGTATGTTTGTGTATATATATACTGTATGTATGTCTTTGTGTGTGTATATATATATATATACTGTATGTATGTTTTGTGTGTGTGTTATATATATATTACTGTAATGTGTATATATATATATACTGTATGTTGTTTGTGTGTGTATATATATAATATATATAGTGTATATATACTGTGTGTATGTTTGTGTGTGTATATATATATACTGTTATGTAGTTGTGTGTGTATATATATTATGTATGTATGTACGTATGTTTGTGTATGTATATATATACTGTATGTATGTTTTGTGTGTATTATATATATACTGTATAGTATGTTGTGTGTGTATAATATACTGTATGTTTGTGTGTGTATATATATACTGTATGTATGTTTGTGTGGTGTTATATATATACTGTATGTATGTTTGTGTGTGTATATATATATATATACTGTATGTTTTGTGTATATATATACTGTATTTATGTTCTATGTGTGTGTATATTCATATATATGTGTGAGTATATATGTGTGTGTATGTATATGCCCTTCTGCCTCCTTGTTCACTTATATAAGAGTGTGTATATATATATATATTCTCTATTATAAGTGAACAAGGAGGCAGAAGTGCAAAAAAAAGTGAGAAAAAAGGCAAGAAAGAGGCAGAAGTGCTCAGTTGTCTTGTCTCTCCTCGCTAGCTGAGGACTGGGTAAGGTTCATGCACATGACCGTATCTGTTTTGTGGTCTGCAAAACACGGATCTTGGCGACGAGCATTCCATCTTTTTTTTCCAGTCTAGAGAAAAGAACATGCTTTATTTTTATGTGAGGCCACGGAAAGAAAGTACGGATGCGGACAGCAGCCATAGATACTGTCATGTGCATGAGACTGTCCGTTCACACGTCCACAAATGGATCCGCATTTGTTCCGCAATTTTTCGGAATGGGTGAGGACCTATTTATTTTCAATGCAAAAAAAAATAGAACATGTCTTATCCTTGTCCAAAGACACGGGCAGGAAAAGGCATTTCTATTATAGTGCCGGCCATGTGCGGTCTGCAAAATGTGGAATGCACATGGCCGGCGTCCGTGTTTTGTGGATCCGCAATTTGTGGACTGCAAAATAGTTGTAGACATGTGAATGGACCCAATTCTGAGTTTTGCTATGGGGCCCCATGATTTCTATGTACGCCCCTGTCTGAACCCCACCATAAATTTCAGAACATCACTTCTGAACCCCAAAAGACCAAAGAACAGCCCATTGTGCCCCCATCAGACCTCAGATCAGCCCAGCATGCACCATATAAATAAAATAAAATTATCTTACCTGTCCCGCAATGCAGCTCCACTTTGGGGCCAGCACTGCACTGACACCTGACTGCGTGCAGCGTACGATCATAGTGGGCCAAATACGTCATGAGGCTGTTCATTGCCGTCAGGACAGTGCAGCGCCCGCCCGTGAAGCATGAGTAACGCAAGAATGTTATGTTTATTTTATTTTAATAGGCCACACTGAGCTGATCTGAGGTCTGATAGAGGTTCCAGGCCACTAAAACACAAAAGTCAGCGCATCCATAATTTATGCGCTCACATGTGTTTTATAAGATGCACCACAATATAACACCTAATTTTAGTGGAAAAAAAATCAGTTTGCAGACGTTGATTCCACTTATAGTGAAAATCAGTTTTTGGATCTAAACGTACATACTAATATCTATGTAACAATATTCTGAAAGTATGATATTTTTAAATATATAGGGGATAATGAAATAAAGATTACTAAACAATGCTGAAACATATAAAACTGTTTATTACATGACAATTTTTTTTAATTCAAAATAGATCTCTAGGATATCTTTATTATAGAAAATTGGATAAAAAAAATTAAAATATAAAAAAATATTTTATAAGTGTACAATACTATTCCATGGCAAGATACTCTGCTGGCTCTTGAGAAAACCACAGTAATCGAGATCTGGGTCAGGAAATACTTTTCTAATTAAAGTCACTGCACAAGACGGAATAGGTCTTCTATTTCCAACTCCCAGATATCCGTGTATCCAGGCTGTAAATCCTCTGTATGCTGTTTTTCTTAGCAGCCTGTTAAAAAAAATTATTATTTTACAGCAAAGGTTCTGATAAAAAATATTGTAACATGGTGTAGCTAATATAAAATTATAAATTAGAACATAAATATAACATTTTCTTACCTGTTCAAGTCTTTATCAGGGGGAGGATGCATTACTTGTCCAATTGGGCGCATCATGACCTCCACCCTTCCTCGATCTTGACAAAATTGGTGAAAGTATTCATGTTGAATAATACATCCCATGTCTTCTAAATAAGGATCAATATTTGAGATTTCTGTACAACAGACAGATTCTATTTCTGTCGGCATAGCTTCACAGTTTCCACATGCACACCAGAAATTAGGGCCTATTCTGGTCACAATCTTCTCATCCACAAGGCTCTCTTCATTATTTTCTGGTCGAGTCGGATTTTGTGGAAAACATTGTTCAGAATCTGCTGAACTTCCATATTTACTTTGAAGTCGCTTCTTCAACCATTGTAACTGTGTAGATAAAAAATAATTACAAATAATGAATAATTAAGAACATAGAATATTTATAGCAAAGGAAAATTGCTTTAGTTCAAATTATGGCTGATTGGTAACAATATATAAAATATATTAAAAAAGTAATTACTTTTTCCGATCGTGTAGCAGAAGCTCCTGGCGGTACTTCTTCAGAGTCTCTATCCATATTTGAATCTATAAAAAAAAAATATATTAATAAAAATGCTCATTGTCATAGGGGGTGGGGGATGTGGTGCCTGCATTACAACCCCCAACATGCTCTTTTTCTAGGGGTGGGGGGTCCTAGAAGGATCACCCCCATCATGCTCATTGCCATAGGGGGGTGGGGGATGTGGTGCCTGCAATACAACCCCCATCATGCTCATTGTCATAGGGGGTGGGGGATGTGGTGCCTGCAATACAACCCCCATCATGCTCATTGTCATAGGGAGTGGGGGATGTGGTGCCTGCAATACAACCCCCATCATGCTCATTGTCATTAGGGGGGTGGGGGATGTTTTCTAATACTACAGCCCCCAACATGCTCGTTTTCTAGGGGTGGGGGGTCCTAGAGGGATCACCCCCATCATGCTCGTTGCCATTAGGAGGGTGAGGGATGTTTTCTAATACTACTGCCCCCAACATGCTCGTTTTCTAGGGGTGGGGGGGTCCTAGAAGGATCACCCCCATTATGCTCATTGCCATAGGGGGGGTGGGGGATATTTTCTAATACTACAGCCCCCAACATGCTCGTTTTCTAGGGGTGGGGGGTCCTAGAGGGATCACCCCCATCATGCTCGTTGCCATTAGGGGGGTGGGGGATATTTTCTAATACTACTGCCCCCAACATGCTCGTTTTCTAGGGGTGGGGGGTCCTAGAGGGATCACCCCCATCATGCTCGTTGCCATAGGGGGTGAGTGAAGCATAATATGGGTAATGCTCGTAGTCTAGGGATGATAACATACTTACCGACGCTGACTGCCGCTGCTCTGGTCCGCTCACCGCTCCGATGGGGAATCCAAGATGGCGCCCGCTCCGAAGCAGTGTCTTCTCAAGTTCTCGCGAATCTCGCGAGAACTTGAGCTCCTTCGGCCCTGCTGTGAGTGGTCCGCTCTGATTGGACAGCGCTCACAGCAGGGCAGAAGCAACGCCCACTGAGGAACAGGGAGTCTCCTCCTCCCTGTTCCGATGCTTCCTCATTACCATAAAGTCCGCATAAAGAACGGGGGGCCCGTGTGAAGCCCCAGGGGGACCATTTGAAAAAAGAACGCCGCCGCTGCCATCAATGGGGGATGCACTATGAGGTACATAGTGCAGGTAGATTTTTTTTAAGTAGTGAAAGGTCCTCTTTAAATTCACTGTATATTTTCTGTCTCCATTTCACTTTTCATGTGAAACGAACCAGTAGAACTATTTACACAGGTGATATGAGTTACATCAAGTGTGCTGCTTATTCGACTTATGACTTATGAAAATTATTTCCCTTGGACGTTTTTTCAAAGATCTTGGGATATTGGCTTTGTATTTTTATATAAAATTCTGAACTTTGTACATTCAGCTCAACATACCTGTGTAAAAAGAAAATTATACATATTACCACATAATTTGACACTTTAACTGCAAATAATCAACATTCTATAGTACAGTAATGTATAATCCATGTTAAATCTAAATCATTGAAAACAAATTAATGAACTAAAATTAAGTGTTACAAATGTATATATATAAAAAAAATACACTACAGCTTAGAGAGAAAAGTATAACAGAAAATTCTGACTGTGGCTACTCTCCTTATGAAGCCATGTTCTGAATTAATCATGAAAGAACCCTGTGGTAATATCAAAATACCTCTAGCCCACTGCAAACTAACATTTTTATTTTTCTTCGGAAATCGCTGAACTTTCAAGGTGGTCTCTGGTAATGATTGTAAATGGCTATTAGCAAACTGCCCTACAATGTGAGCAGGACATGTTGGCGGCATTTGCAGAGGTGCTTACGGAGATGCTAATCTTGGGGTCAAGCCTATGATATGCCATTATGGCTCAGGAACTTCACAGGATTTCTACATTAAAAAAATAAAAATTATATGATTTATAGGACTCCTCGTAGCGACATTCCTCCTTTCAATGTCCATACATGTTTGTTACCTGTCCTTTTTAATCATCTCAGATTTATTGGGTGATTAGAACTATCCTCGTCTCTAATTGGATTCATTCTAACAGCACCCTTCTAGTTACAAAAAAAAAAAGTGATCACAATACACAAAGTGTATAGCACAGAGCCCACACATTCCTATGATTTATCTGGCTCTAAAAGGGAATTAATAAATTGCATTACAAGTTCTCATTACAGATGAACTATCACCAGTCCATATACATATTGCGGTCCGACACCCAGGATCCCCGCTGATCAGTTGTGAGATGAGGAGGCAACAGTTAATGCGAGCGCTGCTTCCTGGTCTTCACACTACATCTTGTCTCCAGTGCAGCGGTGGCGTACTGTAATTACAGGCACCCGCTCCAGGATGGTCAGCAGATCTAGCAGAGGTCGGTACATGAATCTGAGGGCTCAGGCGCCCTTGGGAGGGAGGAAGCACCTTAAAGGGGTTGTCTCATCTTGCCTAATGGGGGCATATCGCTAGGATATGCCCCCATTGTCTTATAGGTGCGGGTCCCACCGCTGGGACCCGCACCTATATCGAGAACGGGGCCCCGAAAGCGAACGGGGGCGCACTGCGCATGCGCAGCCGCCTCCATTCATTTTCAATGTGGCCGGCGAAGATAGCCGAGCGCTGGCTCGGCTATTTCCGTCGGCTCCATAGAAATGAATAGGAGCGGTGGCCGCGCAAGCACGGTGCGCTCCCATTCATTTCTATGGGGAGCCGGCTTGGTGGTGGCCGGACCGGAGTCCTCCAGCCACCACCTTGCGGGGCCCCGTTCTCGATATAGGTGCGGGTCCCAACGGTGGGACCCGCACCTATAAGACAATGGGGGCATATCCTAGCGATATGCCCCCATTAGGCAAGATGAGACAACCCCTTTAAGTACCAGTGGTGGTAATGGGATAGAACAGGTAAGTAATAGTGGGTTCACGCAGCAAGTAAATAAAGGGCCAGTAGACAGTGAGCATGCCCTAATGGAATGCTGGGCAGGATGGAGGCAGAAGCAGCGGGCTGGGTTGGCTGGCATCCAGGATGTCGACCATAGTTGCGGGGAGCAGCAGCTCTAACCAAATAAAGCTTAAAGGGGTTGTCCGAGTTATTTTTTTGTTCTTTATATGTTTCTAACTTGTCAGGTATAACAACCTTCCCATATACTTTGTGTTTCCAAAGCTGCTGGTTTCTCAGAGTTGACTCAGGGTCACATGACCTGTGATGTCACCTTATCTCTCTGCTCTGTGATGTTTCGTTCACAAGCCTCAGAGTTCAGATAAGAGTCTGTACAGGAGAAGTCACTGGCCACGCCCCCTTCCTTTGCCGGCTGCTATCTGCTCTCCCTGGTTTCCTTCAGATAAAACATTAACCCCTTCAGCCAGAACACACTGAGGGCTCGAGGCTTTAGAACAAACAGTAGCTGCAGCAGTGAGAGGAGACAAATGCTGGGCAAGGAGCTATAGAGGAATTCTATTGTACAAGAACAGGTAGGGAGAATTTCCTGTGTGTATCAGCATTGTCATTGTACAGCTGGGACTTGTAGTCCTACACATACAACATGCAGCTGAGTATTCCAGCAGGCAGACATGTCACTCAGCACTTGTATTCACTGCCTTTGCAGAGGGGGGGGAGAAGGGGGAGGGGCTGAGATTGTTGTTATTGCATGTAAACAAAGACCAGAAGAGAACCAGGGAAATGAGGAAATATGGAATTTTTTTGCCTAAAACTTGCTTAACTTAGTTATATATTGCTGCCCATCAGATTTACAGTGCTATATATTTTTTTTTCATAACTCGGACAACCCCTTTAAGTATTATAAGTGGCTAAGTATTTTCTAAAAATGAAATTGGTTATAGGTTCTGGAAAATTAGATTTATATTACTTCCTAAAAATAAATATAATTACATTCTTGAATTCTCTTAATTATAATCTAACAACTTTTCGTATGTTTTTGGAATGAAACTTAAAGGGAACCTGTCATCTCTGAAACACCCCCGAACTACAGTAAGCAGTGTATAGTGTAAGTGATGCTGAATCTGAATATGTAAGTTTTATCTTTGTGGGAGCACAGCATCAGAATGGAAGTGAGTATGAAGATAAAAATTACATATTCGGATTCAGCATCACTTACACTATACACCGCTTACTCTAGTTCAGGGGGTGTTTCGGAGATGGCAGGTTCCCTTTAAAGGTAGAAATGTAGTCATTTCACTAAGTGAACAGTTCTTATAACCGACTCTAGGTGAGCGTATTTTAGTATCTCATGCTGACGCTCCAGTCCATTATTGGTTTGTACTGTATATTGACCTGTAAGAGTCCAAGTGGATAAATAAGTGCCTCTTCTGTGGGAAAAACACAATTAATTGAATGTACTCAGAATAAGAATTTTTCATTTCTGATTTAAAAAATTAATCACCTAAGTTAGAATCTAAAATGTAATTGTAATGGATTATGAGGGTCATTTATGAAGATGTAAGCCACTTTTAAATGTATTTTAGTCGCAGAATTTGTTGCAAATGTGTTTTGCGTCAAATTCTTTGCATTTTTACTTTAAGCCATGACAGAGAGCGTGGAAGATGGTGTTCCAGGAGGTCTGTCTGGTGAATCAATGGAGAAATTGTGATATTCTGTAAAAAGTAACAACATGAGCTCTACTCTCAGGCTACCAAGGAGTTAATTATCTCCAATCAGCGAGAGACCACTACAGCAAGACCCTCAACCAAAAGGATATGGCGTAATATGATCTACTGAAGGTATGACTGAATGTTCGCCCAGCGGTCTGTGCCAGCGCTGCTGCACCTACCCGTGGGCACAGGCGTCGGGCTACCTCTTTCCCTTCTGCTGCCATGCTCTGTACTGACAAGCGCGGGCAGCAGGTAGCTTAACTGTTGCATCTGTGCTCCATGCCAGAGCTTACTTCCTGCCTGAGTCCTGTACTGTTTATTTGGGCTTACATGGGTGTGTCTCTCCTCCCTTGTGAGGCAGCATGTACACGCCCTCTGTCTCACCAGCTTATGGCTGGATTGTAGGAAATATTTAAAGGTGCTTCCTGCCCCAGGAAAATACCTGAGCATCTCATGGTCACTAGCTTGTCTAGTTCTCAGTGTTAAGGTGTTTTTTCCAAGTCGCCTCCCCAACGGCACGGAAGGAGGAGGATATCCCCGCCCAGGGACAGGAAACAACCACGGATAATTCGTTTAAATATGGTCCCTCCTCCTCACCTCTCCAGTTGTTTCCTGTCCCTTGGATGCACGGATACGCTCCTTCCCGGCGTGGGGGAGTTTTCTTCGCATAGGCCTTAATTATCCCGGCTTGGCCGGAGGGCCTCTGCAGGGAGCGGGTACCTGAAGCTTGCTTCCCCCGTCTCCTGGCTGTAAGTCCTTCCTTGGAAGGCAGCCCTGGGCAGCGCTGTATTCCTCCGGTGGGGGAGAGGCGCGGGTTCTTCTCCGCGTGGAGCAAAAGCAGGCGGTGGAACGCATCGGGGCGGATGCGTTCCACTGGAACTTCCGGGTCCGGCGTCTCGGGCGCGCGCATGCGCAGAAGACAGGTGAGTACATCGTGACGTCACAACCCGGAAGGGGGTTTAAAATGGCACCAAATTCAAAAATGTTTGGTGTTCACATTGAAAACATCTCTCTGGAGAGTCCTCTGCTGCTGGGAGCCTATGATTAAGCAAACATTATGTCTGAATCAGAACCCAGAAAGCCTGCAGAACCTCAGGAAGCCCCTGCCCAGGTCGGTCCCTCCTCTGGAGTGTGAGTTAATTTTTTTATCTTTCCTAGGGAGAGATTAATAATGTTATATATATTCATTTGCATTATTAGGAGCCACAGAAAGCTCCAAGCAAGAAATGTGGTGTCTGTAGGAAGACTTTATCATCTTCATATAAAAAACCACTTTGTGCAAAATGTATCCAGCAGTTGGTTTCGGAAGAATCTCCGTCTTTCTTATCCAACCTAAAAAGTATTATTAAGGACGAAGTAAATTCAGCCTTGAGTAAAGCTGTGAAACCAGGGCCAAGTGTTTCTGTTCCTACAGAAGTTTCTGCCCCATCTGATTTTGCTGTGGCCGGGCCTAGTCAGGCCCTAGAAGATCGCTCTGGCTCAGATTCTGATCATTCAGAGATGGAAGATGCTTCTGGACAACCTCTTTGCCCCTTAGATGAAACCGAGGAAATTTTAAGGGCGGTTAGAGCGACAATGGGGCTGCAAGATCAAAGAGAGGCACTGTCGGTTTCAGACAGAATGTTCCAGGGCCTGGGGGAAAAGAAGAGGGGATTCTTTCCGGTTCATGAGAACTTAGTCAATATGATTAAAAAAGAATGGAAGGATCCTGAAAAAAGACCCCCAGTCACTGAATCATTTAAAAGGAAATATCCCTTTTCGGAAAAAGATGCGGCCTTATGGGACAAAATACCAAGGGTAGATGCCCCTGTTGCTGGAATGTCTAAAAAGGTGGCTCTACCTTTTGAGGACGCTGGCCTTTTAAGAGACCCATTAGATAAGAAGTCAGAATCATTGCTGAAAAGATCATGGGAGACTTCTACGGCTTTATTAAGGCCAGGTATTGCTGCCACCTGTATGGCCAGATCAATGTCCCTTTGGATGGAGGAATTAGAGCACCATCTAGTAGCGGGAACACCAAGGGAGGAGATTTTAGCATCTCTTCCCCTGTTAAAAAAAGGCTACCTCTTACCTGGCAGATGCCTCGGCTGATGTCATAAAATTTTCTGCCAGGTCAGCAGCATTAGCTAATTCAGCCAGAAGATGTACATGGCTGAGAGGATGGTCGGGGGACTCGGGTTCCAAAAACAAATTGGTAGCAGTGCCTTGTGAAGGAGATAGGCTGTTTGGAACTAGCCTAGATGACATACTAGAAAAAGCCTCAGAAAGGAAGAAAAAATTCCCGGTAGAGTCTAGGTTCTTTAATCAAAGACGGAATATAAGAAATCAGAGGGGTTTTCGTCCTCCTCCAGGGAAAAGAGATCAATCCTTTCAGTCATCATAATCATCTAGGTCAAATACCTTCAGAGGAAGAGGAAAGAATATTTTCCTTTCCAGAAACCCTGCTTCAAAGCCTGCAACCCAATGACGCCAGCCTTCCGGGGGGGGGAAGGCTATCCCAGTTCCACTCGCAATGGAAGAAAATCTCTACTTCAGCCTGGGTGTTGAACATCATTCAACGGGGATATCACATAGAGTTTCAAAGTCAGCCAAGTTCTCAATTTTTTCTAACAAAGCCTTTTCAATCCGAAAAACAGATCATATTAGGAAAAGAAATAGATCTGCTTATTCTGAAGAATGTATTGATACCAGTTCCCCCCTCCCAGGAGGGTCGGGGGTTTTATTCTCCGGTATTTTTAGTAAAGAAGCCGAGCGGGTCATATCGAACAATTATCAATCTGAAGAACCTGAACAGATTCATAAAATACAAAAGGTTCAAAATGGAGACGATAAGGACAGCTACCAAGCTGATAATGAAGGACTCTTACATGATAACCCTGAACCTAGAGGATACATACTACCATATACCCATTCATCTAGATTCCCAGAAGTTCCTCAGGATAGCAGTGACGTTAAGGGGATCTCTTCATCATTTACAGTTCAGAGCTCTGCCATTTGGCCTTTGCGCAGCACCAAGGATCTTTACGAAAATAATGTTAGAGGTAATGGCTCTTTTCCATCTTCAGTCAATCCTAATTATTCCCTACCTAGACGATTTTTTGATGATAGCCCCATCTCCGGAAAAACTGTTAAAGGATTTAGAATTTGTGATGGGAGAATTCCAACGCCTTGGATGGAAAATAAATCTAAAAAAATCAGACCTCATTCCAGAACAGAAGAAGTGTTTCCTAGGTATTTTATTGGACTCCATAAAAATGTCTTCTTATCTTCCTCCAGAGAAGCTGAACAGCCTGCCGCTGAGATTCCAGCAAGTATCCAGAAAATTGTCCAGCTCCATCAGAGGGATAATGTCTGTTCTGGGTTGCATGACTTCAACAATCCCAGCGGTAAGTTGGGCCCAGGCCCACTCACGCCCTCTACAATCCTTTCTCCTGTCCAGATGGGACAAAGATCAGAGTTCCCTGGACAAGAAAATCCAACTGCCGCTGTGGGTCAGGAGATCCCTGTCTTGGTGGCAGCAGACAGAGAATCTCAAAAACGGTGTTCTTTGGGCTCCAGCCCCTCAAATAGTGGTCACCACAGACTCCAGCGACTTCGGCTGGGGAGCCCACACAGAGAGGTCATACATCCAGGGTCTCTGGGACGAGACATTGAGGAGCAAGTCATCAAACTACAGAGTGACGATTCAGGAATCGGAGTGGAGATTGGAGACGGGCATCTTTCAATTACTCATAAAGAGATGGGGTTGCCCACAAGTCGATCTCTTCGCCACCAGGGCGAATCGTCAGGTGTACCAGTTTTTCTCTCTGGATCAGAACAAGAGGCCCCTAGGCGTAGATGCCTTTTCACAGGATTGGTCTGCGGGCCTACTGTATGCATTTCCTCCAATCCCACTAATTCCAAAAGTCCTGCAAAAAATAAAAGAAGACAGAGCCTCTGTCATTCTTCTAACACCGTTCTGGCCGAGGAGAAGTTGGTTCCCTCTACTTCTAGAGCTCTCCCAGGGGGATCTCCTCAGTCTTCCCTTAACTCCGGATCTCCTTTCTCAGGGTCCTGTGTTCCACAAAAATCTCCAGATCCTAAAGTTGACGGCCTGGCGTGTGAAAGGATGATTCTGAGGAAGAAAGGCTTCTCGGACCAGGTCATATCTACTCTTTTATCTAGCCGGAAGAAAGTAACTTCAACCATCTACACCAGAATGTGGAGGGCTTTTTTGAGATTCCAAGAGTCAAAAATTGTTTCTCCTTCCTCTTCCGCAGTCTCTATCTCAGATATTCTGGACTTTCTACAAATGGGCCTAGATAAAGGACTAAGCACAAGCACACTGAAGGTACAGATCTCTGCTCTTAGTGTTTTTTTAGACAGAAAACTAGCAGAGGATTCCTTTGTGAGGCGTTTCTTAAAAGCATCAGAAAGGATAAGACCTTTTGTCCGTTCTACGGTTCCACCTTGGGACCTTTCCTTGGTCCTTTCTGTATTGGCAGGAGCTCCGTTTGAACCAATAGAGTCTATTCCAATTAGGTTGCTAACCTTAAAAACCACCTTCTTACTGGCTATCACCACAGCCAGAAGAATCGGAGAAATTCAGGCTTTCTCCTGCAAGCCACCATACATGGAAGTTCTAGAAGACCGGATCATCCTAAAGCACAATCCTATCTTCTTACCTAAAGTAGCCACATCTTTCCACCGTCAACAGGTGGTCACCTTACCTTCCTTTTGTCAGAACCCCACATGTGAAAAAGAAGAGGAGTTCAGTCACTTAGACGTTAGGAGGTGTCTATTACGTTACCTTGAGGCTACTAATTCCTTTAGATCCACAGATAGTCTCTTTGTACAGTTTCAGGGAAAGAATAAAGGTTCCAGAGCTAGCAAAACATCCATAGCCAGATGGATAAAATCAGCCATTTCCCTTTGTTATAAGGAAAGGGGTCTCTCTCCCCCTGGAGGTCTAAAGGCCCACTCTACCAGGGCTGTTTCCACTTCGTGGGCAGAGAGGGCCTCAGCTTCAGTGGATCAGATATGCAGGGCAGCCACATGGAAGAATCCCTTGACCTTTTTTAGGCATTACAAGTTGGATGTGGGGCAGTCAGACTTGTCATTTGGCAGAAAGGTGTTGTCGGCCTCTGTCCCCCCCTAAGTTAGTCCTCTGGTATATCCTCCTTCCGTGCCGTTGGGGAGGCGACTTGGAAAAGACTTAAATTACTCTTACCGGTAATTGTTTTTTCCAGTAGCCTCCACAACGGCACCTATATTCCCACCCTTAAAAAAAAAAAAAAAAAAAAAGATAAGGGAAGTAAAAGAGAAAAAAAAAAAAAAAAAAAAATATATAAAATATATATATAAAAAAAAAAAAAAAAAAAGACTATTTCAGTTTGTCTGGTCCGGTCCTATGAGATTAATAGGATGTTACTTGTATTAACCTTTCTTCGTTCTCCTATAAGCATCTTTCCTGTGGTATCAACTGGAGAGGTGAGGAGGAGGGACCATATTTAAACGAATTATCCGTGGTTGTTTCCTGTCCCTGGGCGGGGATATCCTCCTCCTTCCGTGCCGTTGTGGAGGCTACTGGAAAAAACAATTACCGGTAAGAGTAATTTAAGTCTTTCGAGTTCTTTTCTGTGCTCTTTTCTCGGACCCTGCTTTTGGATATATCAGATTTTGCTTGTTTGCCACCTGCCTCTGACCTTGGAATTTGTTTATGGACCTTTGCTTGATCACTGCCTGCCTTGACTTCGGACTTTCTAACCATGTACTTCCCCCTCGGTGCTTGCACCGTTATCTTCGACCTCCTGGTCAGCTGTCACTGACTCGGGGACTGCTCTGGAGTGGCACCTGGCAACTATCCTAACGGCCCAAGCCTATCCTCACCATCAGAGGCTCTAGTGAAGACCAGGTAGTTGCTTAGTCACGCCCCTCCAGGGTATAGCCAGTCAGTGGCACAGTGCGTCCACACCCGCTTGCATAACACTGAACAGCTTGGCTGCTTTAAGGATGTCTCCTTTTTCCTAAAAAGTAGTAATTACATGTTCCTACATGGCGTGGGCAGGGTCAGGGACAGGTAACAGTGGCCAGTATTCTTGTAAATTCTGTTTATTTTAAATATATGCAAACAGTCAATATCACAATAAATCCAACTGTAGTTGAGTTATAGCACTCAAATTGAAGCATAATATAAGAATGTGCTAGAAAAAGAAAATCCTATACATAATGTAGGAACATACAGTACAGACCAAAATTTTGGACAGACCTTCTCATTCAAAGAGTTTTCTTTATTTTCATGACTATGAAAATTGTAGATTCACACTGAAGGCATCAACACTATGAATTAACACATGTGGAATTATATACTTAACAAAAAAGTGTGGAACAACTGAAAATATGTCTTATATTCTAGGTTTTTCACAGCTTTGATTACTGCTTTGCACACTCTTGGCATTCTCTTGATGAGCTTCAAGAGGTAGTCACCTGAAATGGTATTCCAACAGTCTTGAAGGAGTTCCCAGAGATGCTTAGCACTTGTTGGCCCTTTTGCCTTCACTCTGCGGTCCAGCTCACCCCAAACCATCTCGATTGGGTTCAGGTCTGGTGACTGTGGAGGCCAGGTCATCTGGCGTAGCACCCCATCACTCTCCTTCTTGGTCAAATAGCCCTTACACAGCCTGGTGGTGTGTTTGGGGTCATTGTCCTGCTGATAAATGATGGTCCAACTAAACGCAAACTGGATGGAATAGCATGCTGCTGCAAGATGCTGTGGTAGCCATGCTGGTTCAGTATGCCTTCAATTTTGAATAAATCCCCAACAGTGTCACCAGCAAAGTACCCCCACACCATCACACCTCCTCCGCCATGCTTCACAGTGGGAACCAGGCATGTAGAGTCCATCCGTTCACCTTTTCTGCGTCGCACAAAGACACAGTGGTTGGAACCAAAGATCTCAAATTTGGACTCATCAGACCAAAGCACAGATTTCCACTGGTCTAATGTCCATTCCTTGTGTTCTTTAGCTCAAACAAGTCTCTTCTGCTTCTTGCCTATCCTTAGCAGTGGTTTCCTAGCAGCTATTTTACCAGGAAGGCCTGCTGCACACAGTCTCCTCTTAACAGTTGTTGTAGAGATGTGCTGCTAGAACTCTGTGTGGCATTGACCTGGTCTCTAATCTGAGCTGCTGTTAACCTGCAATTTCTGAGGCTGGTGACTCGGATGAACTTATCCTCCACAGTAGAGGTGACTCTTGGTCTTCCTTTCCTGGGGTGCTCCTCATGTGAGCCACTTTCTTTGTAGCGCTTGATGGTTTTTGTGACTGCACTTGGGGACACTTTCAAAGTTTTCCCAATTTTTCAGACTGACTGACCTTCATTTCTTAAAGTAATGATGGCCACTCGTTTTTCTTTAGGTAGCTGCTTTTTTCTTGCCATAATACAAATTCTAACAGTCTATTCAGTAGGACTATCAGCTGTGTATCCACCTGACTTCTGCCCAACACAACTCATGGTCCCAACCCCATTTATAAGGCAAGAAATCCCACTTATTAAACCTGACAGGGCACACCTGTGAAGTAAAAACCATTTCAGGTGACTACCTCTTGAAGCTCATCAAGAGAATGCCAAGAGTGTGCAAAGCAGTAATCAAAGCAAAAGGTGGCTACTTTGAAGAACCTAGAATATAAGACATATTTTCAGTTGTTTCACACTTTTTTGTTAAGTATATAATTCCACATGTGTTAATTCATAGTTTTGATGCCTTCAGTGTGAATCTACAATTTTCATAGTCATGAAAATACAGAAAACTCTTTGAATGAGAAGGTGTGTCCAAACTTTTGGTCTGTACTGTATGTGGCATATATTCAAATATTCATATTAAACAAGAAAAGGAAAACAAGACAGAGGAAAAAGAGAAGGGAGAGGGTACAGGGAAATTGGGAAAATAGGGGTATAGGAGATCAGTCAGTGTATCTTAATCAGGTTAACATCCAAGTGGACCATTAACTCAACATTGAAGAGAAAAAGTCACAAAACAAAAGGAAAAAAATTAAAGCAAGAACTGTGCAATTTTGTCGGATGTAAGATAAGTTGTCCATCTATTCCAAATAGTGTTATATTTCTCTAAATCAAAATTCAAAGTCCATCTCATCTTCTCAAAGCCTTGAATTCTTTTCATCTCTTTATACGACTCTTTCAGGATAGGCGGATCTTTTTCCAGCCAATTTTTAGGAATCAAGATTTTTGCATCGTTGAGAAAAAACAGGTACAATGGCGATTTTATGGAGGCATGTTGTACATTAAACAATTGAAATAAGACCAGTTTTATTGTAATCTTAACATTACACCTAAACACCTCATTTATCACCTTATTTACTGCTGCCCAAAATGGTACAATACAGTTACAAGTAAACCAAATATGAGCATATGTCCCTGTCTCTTCACCACGCCTCCAGCACTGACCAGGAATCTCTGGATTAATCCTGTGTAACAGAGCCGGTGTTTTGTACCACCTAGAAGTAAGTTTGTATTGCATCTCTTGGAAAGTGTAGCAGATCTGTTTGTACCTCGTTAAATGGAGAATTTAATTCTTTAGCCCATTTGTCAACAAAAGAAGGTGGTGACAAAGATGTGTTTACCAGCTTATAACATTTCGATAATAACCTTTTAGTGGACAAACGTGAACGTAAGAGAGACAGCACTACACCTGGCTCAGGTGATA
>ONZH01013262.1:0-30252 GCA_900303285.1 Rhinella marina | reverse complement strand
TTTTTTTTTTCTTTTGCCGGGCACTTACTGGGAGAGGGGAGTGGTTTAGCAGGTTGGGGGTGTGGCCTAAAATGTCCTCCTTTTTGGGATGAAGCAGGTGGCCACCCTATCCTCACCCGACTGAAAGTCAGTGGGGACGGATGCGTTTGGTATGAGTGTCATACCAAACAGATCCGTCCCCATTGACTTACATGCAGCTGAGCAGCTGAGGACGGATCCGCAATGCCTGCGGGCATTTGTTCGCAGGGGAGCCGAGCGCTACAGTGCTCGTAACGAGCACGTTCGCTCATCTCTACTCAGGAACGGTACTTCCTGGAGAGCTAAGACCCGGTCTAATACCATTCCGGACACCTGATGTACCTGTGTGCCAAATTTCGTGATTGCAAATGGGACGGTACGGATTCCTGCAGCGGACATACATACACACATACACTCAGCTTTACATATTATATCATCATCCTATAATTATGGTTTTCCAATTTGTCCGTTACAAAATGTGAGCTGTTGTTTTTGGCTAATTTGTCCAGAAAAAAATAAAAATTTAGGGTGGCAACCTGACCTCTAACCACACACACCAACTAACAATCCATCTGAACAGTGGTCATTTACCCACAGACCTCTCATGATGTGCTTTCCAGGGCTCTGCTGCAGTCAGTGCCCCACCATAGGATTCCCTTAACCCGATGATAATGAGGGCAGAGCAGCTCCTTGTAAAGTTCGGCCAAGTGTGCAGCGAATTCATCAGCTCCAGTTGCTAAACTGCCAGCGCTGTGCCGGGCGGAGTCCTCTACAGCTCGGTTTATGTGGCCTTTAATATATACGCCAGGAGCAGCTCCTGATATATATGGGTAATGGTGGCCATGACAGATGCCATGCAGAGGCGTTCATAACCCGTAAGTTAAAAAATAAAAAGTATACCGGACAGACGGAGGCCAAGAGAACTCCTGGAATCAGGTTGCTGGTAATTCTGTTCCTTAGTTCTATCTGTTTCTGGGAAAGTTGGGTGATTACCTATATGGCCATCATTACTGCTCCAACAGGAGTTGTCATCCCTTCCTAGGCTCCTGAATGGTAAATCTACCCAGATATTTCTTCTGTGTATAATTTCTCATAAAGTTTCCTCTGAAAGACTGGGTGATAACTCCTGCATGGCTTTATAATGAGTCAGGTTTGCCATTCCATAACTTAGAGCGACTGGGGGCCATATTGGTTGTTACCCAGATATCTGTCTACATCCCCATCTCCATGCTCCCATACCCTAGAAAAGCTGGGTGATATCTCCTATAATGGTACAGGAGTGCAGCACCAATGAGGCCAGGTGAGGTGGTCGCCTCAGGCAGCACCAGGTAGGGACATGAGGGGGCAGCGGAAGGGCCATGGACAATGAACGCTTTCTTTGTGGCAAAGGGGTTACGGTAAGAAATTGGCATGGGGGAGGGGGGTGTGTGTGTGTTTCGGTTTTCGCCTCAGGCAGCAGAAAGGTTAGATGCACCACTGTAATGGTAGACATATTGGCTGCTACCCAGCTTTCCTAGCAGAGGACGCATCCAGGCCTGATATTTATTATTTTATTTTAGCGGGACTTGTTCTTTTTGGGGAGGCAGGCTGATCCCATAAATCAGGAACAGATTGACTCCTGAGATGAGGAGGATTCCTCTGCATGGGGTCCTTAACATCACCCTGCACTCTACACCCGGGGTCCGATCTCTCTTTATTTCCCAGTAAAAACATAAAGATCTCATTTGTAGACAAATATTTTTATTTTTGACTCAGTGACTGAGAATTTGGGTTTGAGGCACGGAGCAGGGGCACGCCGCGGATGCATGCTGTGCAGTGGACGCAATACTCTGCTGTGGAAAGATTCCGAACAGACGGGAATATGTCACACTGTCACACTCCAGTCAATATCACGCTCTGAGAAAGCTGGGTGGCAACCAATATGACCATCACAGCAGCTTCCACTGGGTGACAACTCGTGTGGAAGTCAAAAACCAGCAAAGCACATGCTGTACAGTCCCCCAAAAAATGAGGCCATGGCTGGATATCAAAAGGAAGTGATAGACGAATCTGCCTGGGGTGAGGATTCATTGTCCTTGTCAGGGAAAACACGCTGAGAAAGACATAATTAACCCAGGGGAACAGATAATCGATAAGCTGCATTAATCAGTCAGTATCGGGACGCCCAAAACCCATCAGTAAGGAGGCGATGACCCCGCACACAGGTACACGTCTGCATTCACATATTGCAGATTTACTGTGAAATGCTCCAGTGGAGGAAAGCACAGGTGAAGCAGCAATTTGTAGTAAAACCAGGAACGTTTTTGCCACATGTTAATAACTGCAGCACAGACGCAATGTGTACACTACCCAAACTGGAACCTCCTGGACCCCACAGTAAAATCTGTAACAGGTCTTATCCCACCACGTGTCATTTATAATACTGTTATCTTCTCATGTGACAGAGGGGCTCCTCCAGACACCAAGGCCAGGATGTGACTGCAACCTCTGCACCCTGTATAGCTAAACCTCTGACTGCTACCTCTGCACTCCATATATCTACATCCCGACAGCTACATGTTGGTTGTTACTGCTACACCCCCTTAAGTTACAAGCCTAGTTGCTACCTGTCTACCCCCTATAGCTGGGATGGGTAACCTCCGGCACTCCAGCTGTGGTAAAACTACAACTCCCAAGGTGTACACTTGTTTGGCTGTTCTCAGAACTCCATAGAAATTAATGGAGCATGCTGGGAGTCGTAGTTTCATCACAGCTGGAGTGCCGGAGGTTAGCCATGACTGCTAGCTACGATCCTGACAGCTTCTCTTGCACCCTCTATAGTTTGCACACTTTACTGCTACTTCTGCACCCCTATAGCTCCACCCTTTACCGCTAACTCTGTACCTTCTATAGCTACAACCCTAACTGCTACATCTGCACCCCTATAGCTACAACCCTGATCAATTCTGCACTCCTATAGCTACAACCCTGATTAATTCTGCACCCCCTATAGTTTCAACCCTGACCGCTAACTCTGCACCCCTATAGCTACAACCCTGACCGCTAACTCTGCACCCCTATATCTCCACCCTAGACTGCTACCTCTTTATGTTCTATAGCTATAAACCTGACTGCTACATCTGCACCCCTATAGCTACAACCCTGACTGCTAACTCTGCACCCCTATAGCTACAACCTAGACTGCTACCTCTTTTGATTCTATAGCTATAGACCTGACTACTACATCTGCACCCCCTATAGCTACAAGTCTGACCGCTAACCTGCCCCTATAGCTACAACCCTGACCGCTAACTCTGCACCCCTATATCTCCACCCTAGACTGCTACCTCTTTATGTTCTATAGCTATAAACCTGGCTGCTACATCTGCACCCCTATAGCTACAACCTTGACTGCTAACTCTGCACCCCTATAGTTACAACCTAGACTGCTACCTCTTTTCATTCTATAGCTATAGACCTGACTACTACATCTGCACCCCCTATAGCTACAACTCTGACCGCTAACGCTGCACCCCTACAGCTACAACCCTGACCACTAACTCTGCACCCCTATATCTCCACCCTTGACTGCTACCTCTTTACGTTCTATAGCTATAACTATGACTGCTACATTTGCACCCCCTATAGCTACAACCCTGATCGCTAACTCTGCACCCCTATAGCAGCAGGACCACTGCCTCCTCCATTGTGCAAGGAGGAAGAGGAGGAGCAGTGCCAGGTCATAAAGGCTTGTGGAGACCACACACACTACGGAGCCTCATTTCCTTGTCTTGAGGCATTTCCACTGAAGTTGGATCAGCCTGAAATTTGATTTTCCACTTTGATTTTGAGTATTCCAAATCCAGACCTTCATGGGATATTAATTTTGATTTACAATTTTATGTTTTACTAGAAGGACCTCTACAGCAGATATCGACAGTGACCTCTACAGCACCCCAACTCCTTAACAGTGACCTCCACAGCCCCCACCCCTTGACAATGACCCCCCCTGTGCCCCGTCTCCTTAAAATGGGACCTCCACAGTAGCCCACCCCCTTAACTTTGACCTTTACAGCAGCCTGCACCTTTTACAGTGAGTTCCACAGCACCTCACCCCCTTGACAGTGACCTCCACAGGGACCCGCCCCCTTAACAGTGACCTCTACAGCACCCACCCCTTAACACTGACGATAGGTTATAGTCCCCTTAACTGTCCTCCACCATTCCTGACCCCCTTGACAGAGACCTCCACAGCGACTGCCCCTTTAATAGTGACCGTCACAGTACTCCGCTCACTTAACAGTGACCTCACAGTAGCCCGCTGTCCCTTTAATAATGGCCTCGACAGTCCCCTCCTCTCTAAAGTGACTTCCACAGTGCCCACCCCTTTAACAGTTACCTCCTCAGCAGCCTGCCCCCTTAACAGTGACATCCACAGCGTCCTCTCCTTTAACTGTGACCTCCACAGCAGCTAGGGTGGCCACTGGCTTCACCCCAGAAAGCCGGACCTCACCGGCCACAACCCCAAATGTGAAGTCACGCCCCGTTGAAGCCACACACCCCGGCTCCGTGAAGACATGGAGGAGAAGAAGAAGTTCCTGACCTGAAGGTGAGCTAGGGACAGCCCGATGCTTCTCTCCCCCTCAGTCAGCCACAGGGAACCATGTCTGCAGGCTCTAGTGACTGACTGGGGGTGAGAGAAGCTTCAGTCAGTTGCTGCAGCTCACGCTTAGACAGCACAATGCTTCTGTCTGAATGTGAGCTACTGAAAGGGTGGACATCCCTGCGTCCATCCAGGCACTTCGCCGGACGGAGAACAGGGAGCCAGAAAACCAGACTGTCCGGCCTAAAACCGGACGTCTGGCCTCCCTAACAGCAGCGTTCCCTTAGGTTGGCCAGAGGTCCGGTTTTAGGCTGGATAGTCTGGTTTTCTGGCTCCCTGTCTCCATCCCGCACAGTGCCTGGACGAACGCAGGAATGTCCACCCTTTCAGTAGCTCACGTCAGACAGCAGCACTGTGCAGTCTGAGTATGAGCTGCAGGGAGAAAGTCACCCCCCCCCCACCCCTGCAGCTGACAGCGGGAACTGGGGGCGGGGCTTTAAGTCCTTCTTTTGAGGGTGGCCTGAATTACAGGTCGATGCCATGGTAATTTATGAGGAAACATAGTGGGTAGCAGTAGAAGAAAACATATTTTATTATTATGAACAGTAAATATGTGAAATTTACATTATAATAGGTACTGATTGATGATGAATTAGTCTAAAACATAAAAGTTATAGTTATGGTAACCGGAATACCCCTTTAACAGTGTCATCCACAGCGCTCTGCCCCTTTAAAGCTGACCTGCAGCAGTGAAGGAAAATGGCTGGGTTGTTATGGAAACCTGGTATGAAACTGTGTGTGTGCGTGTGGAGACTAATGGCCTGTGAGCTTCTATTGGCTGATAAGGGTCATGTGACCAGGCTTCTATTGGCTAATGCATTTTTGGGAATATCTCAGGAACGGTACGTCCTGGAGAGCTGAGACCCGGTCTAAAACCTTCCTGGACAACCTGATGTACCTGTGTGCCAAATTCGTGATTGTAGCTGTGACGATGCAGATTTATTTAGCAGACATACACACATACATAAATACACACATACATACATACACTCAGCTTTATATATTAGATTGTTCTCAACGCACTCCACTATGTAATGAATAAAGATTTCCACCTGGATATTTCATTCATTAAATGGGTATTCCCATCACAAACAATGGGGGCATATTGCTAGGATATGCCCCCATTGTCTGATAGGCCTGATAGGTGTGGGTCCCACCGCTGGGACCCGCACCTATATCGAGAACGGAGCCCCCAAAGTGAAGGAGGGCGCACTGACCCGCACCTACAAGGAGAAAGGAGCGTGAAGAGCTGTGGCAGGAGGACCCCAGGTATCCCATGGTCCATACACCCATTGCTGCTCCCCGCTGCTCCCATGCAAGTGAATGGGAGCGCACCGTGCACGCGCGGCTTCTGCTCCCATTCATTTCTATGGAGCTGATGGAAATAACAGAGCCAGTGCTCGGCCATTTTCGGCGGACCCATTGAAATGAATGGAGAACAGCTGCGCATGCGCAGTGCGCCCCCCCCCCATTAATTTCCCCACTCCGTTCACAGAGATGGGACCCGCACCTATCAGACAATGGGGGCATATCCTAGCGATATGACCCGATTGTATGTGATGGCAAAACCCCTTTAACATCTAGAATGTGGTATTTTATTTTTTTAAGCAGCATACTTACCTCATCTGTATATCATATATAGAGTATATATGGATCCCACCTGTATGCTGATCATTTACAGTATAGAAGATATACTGATCCCACCTGTATACTGATCATAGAGCACATACTTACACACCTGTATACTGATTCTATATAGAGCATATACTGTACTTACCCCACCTGTATACTGATTATATATAGAGTATACACTTACCACACCCATATACTGATCATATATAGAGTATACACTTACCCCACCTGTATACTTAGCATTTACAGTATAGAAGATATACTGACCCCACCTGTATACTGATCATATATAGAGTATATACTTACCCCACCTGTATGCTGATCATATATAGCTCCAATATCTGATTGGTGGAGCTCAACTCCTGCAGATCAGCCATTTCAGACTAGCTCCAGCACTGGAAGCTGGCAGTGGACGGAGCTTATAACTGCAGCGCTGCCTCCATTCACTTCAAGTAACCAGCTCCATCTTCAGCGCAATGGTCGGAGCTGTGCTGACTACTGGCGCCAGAACTACTCTACTATAGTTAGTCAGTGGGGGTGCAGGGTTTTCATCAATAGTAATGGAGTGGACAACTCCTGAAAACCGAACCACATAGGTTTGTAATTTATTAGTTTCTAATATATTTTTATGTGGTTTTATCTGCCTCACAAATGCTATGTGTGAATACACTCATAGAGGACATACTGATCTCACAAGTATGCAATCACATATAGAATATACAGTATATTCATCCTCCCTGCATAAGGGTACGGCCACACAGCACAGTCATGATGTGGTCATGATGCAGTTAGGAATCTCAGCATCTCATTTTCCAATAGATGTCAATGGGAAAATAGGTTTCTGAGACAGACCTGGCACTTTCAAAATTGTGATGACTGCACCTGATTTACATGAGGGTGGCCGCACATAACACAAGTCCTGCTGCCTGTGGTCGCTGACTGCATGGGGTCTGTGCCACTTTTTTATCGTATTCTCTCCTTGATACCCTTGTTTTTTTGTGTCTGAACAATTTACTAACTTTGTTGCACCTGTTTTGTTGTGTTTTGCGACGCCTGCGCCATTGTCTGATTTTTCGACAAATTGTACACCTTTTTTGAGGACACATTTAACATGTGCGCCTATCTGTCCATCCTTTTTTGCTGTACAAAGTGGCTTAAAACAACGGCGCTCTGGGGGTGGTGTGTTTTTTGTCCACATGTGCAAGATTTTGTGGCGCAATAGAGATTTCTTGGCGCACTTTTTCAGATGTGATCTACAATGTAATCTTTGACCTTTCCAAACAGCTTTTTGTCTAATAAACTTACAGTTTTACTGCCATTTTTTATTTATTTATTTTTTTTGCTAATGTGCAGGGACAGGGATGGGGAACATTTTTCTTATATACTTTATTTAGGAAAAATCTTTATTTATGGCTGAAAACCAGGGCTGAAATGTCCATTAGCAGCGATCTTTTCAGAGCCACTGCTAGGGGACATCCATCTTCCTAACAGGGCAGAGATAGGGAGGCGGCTGGGAGCTGCCGGGTGTCTGCCCTCACTGCTCCCTCATATAGTAATGGAGCAATACAATTATTATAGATGAAATATATATTAATATATAAATCTTATTCCTTTCTTCCCGCTCAGTGATCGAAGTGGCCAGTGCTGTCACTGAGCTCAGGACATATTACGTATTTTGCAGACAAAAAGTGTGCAGGAAACACGGAACTAAATATTTGTTCCACACACAGGCTGCCTTTATATGAGTAATGGATGCGCCAAAAACAACATGGACATAGACACTTGGCAGCGTGTGCCACAATAATACATTTACGTGCAGTAGTCTCACAGCACAAGTACTATCAGGCGTAAACCACCAGCGCTGCCGACAAAATACGGCTCATTTAAGAACGCTTTGCGTTACTACAGGTAATACTATTTGAAGTTAATCAAAAAGCGACAGAACCAGGAAAATTCACAGCGCAAACAACACTGGTAGACAAAAAAAGTGCATGATATTGATTATGTTTGCAATAACCGACCGCATGCGTTCCTAACCGTATCATGACTGCATAACAACCGTGCTGTGTGGCGGTACCCTTACTTTCACATATAGAATACACACTGATCCCACCTGTATACCGATCACATATAGAATATACACTGATCCCACCTGTATACCGATCACATATAGAATACACACTGACCCCACCTGTATACCGATCACATATAGAATATATACTGATCCCACCTGTATACCGATCACATATAGAATACACACTGACCCCACCTGTATACCGATCACATATAGAATATATACTGATCCCACCTGTATACCGATTCACTATAGTAAATATATACTGGATCCCACCTGTATACCGATCACATATAGAATATACACTGGATCCCACCTGTATATCCGATCACATATATGAATATATACCTGATCCCACCTTGTATACCGCACATATATGAATTATACTACTGCCCACCTAACCCACAAAAAACGCTACTTAACCGGATCACATATAGAATATACACTGATCCCACCTGTATACCGATCACATATATCACATATACACTGACCCCACCTGTATACCGATCATCACATATAGAATATAACTGATCCCACCTGTATACGATCACATATATATATAGAATATACACAACTGATCCCACTGTATATCACATATAGAATATACTGATCCCACCTGTATACGTCACATATAGAATATACACTGCACCCCACCTGTCATACCATCACATATAGAATATATACTGATCGACCTGATCACATTATAGACAAATAAATATGACACCACTGTAATGATCACATATAGCCACCTGTATACCGATCACCCATATAAGAAATAAACCCTGACACCTGTATAGATCACCACTACCTGTATACGATCACATATAGAATATACACTGATCCACGCTGTATATCCGATCACATATAGAATATACCTGATACTGTATCCCACCGCTCACTATATATGATCCCACTGAATATATATCCCATACGAATATACACTGACCCACCTGTATACCGATCACATATAGAATACACACTGACCCACCTGTATATCACATCACATATAGATCACAATAGAATATACACTGATCCCACCTGTATATACGATCACATATAGAAAATAAGATACACTGAATCCACTGTATAATCCGATCACATATAGAATATACACTGATCCCACCTGTATACCTGCAATACATGTATACACTGAACCACCGTATACCCGATCACATATAGAATCAATGATGCACCCTGTATACCGATCACACTATAGAATACACACTGATATCCACACTGTATACCGATCACATATAGAATACACACTGATCCCTGATCTTATACCTATCACATATAATGATCAACCACCTGTTATACCGATCACATATAGAATATACACTGATCCCACATAGCATATATAGATATACACTGATACCACCTGTATACCGATCACATATAGAATACACACTGATCCCACCTGTATACCGATCACATATAGAATATACACTGACCCCACCTGTATACTGATCACATATAGAATATACACTGATCCCACCTGTATACCGATCACATATAGAATATACACTGACCCCACCTGTATACCGATCACATAAAGCATATACTGATTCTGCATGTGTACTGATCATACACAGCATATACAGTGATCCTGCCTGAATACCAATGACACATAAAGCATACACAGATCCCACTATTTTACTGATCACTTCTAGTGAAATAGTTTTGATGATTTGCTGCCCCGGCTAATCACTTTACATATTCTACAAACAACGCTGGGTCTTCCATGTGGTGCTACGCCATTTTGTTACGGTTACGGTATATTTAATTCACCTGAGCTTAGCCTGAAACCAGAGTGATAACTTGTGAGCATCACCACTGGATGAGGTGTTCAGGCACTGCTTTACCATGGAAGTGTCAGTGATGGGGTGAGCTGCAGGGCGTACGCGGACAGCCCGGCTGACGTCACTGCTGCTGAATGTGGAGTAAAGAATAATATCTGAAGAGGACGGAGAAGATGTTGATTCTGGCACGTAAACCCATGCCATGACTGGTGCATCACATGAGCTACGCCACCTGAAGAAACGCATTCATAGGGACCGGAGATTTGACGCCACATTAACTGCTCTTTAACCATTCATTCTCCAATCCATGTGTCCTCTTCAGAAGTATGATATAAAAGAAGCACTACACATGTAGTGATCCAGTATGAGCGGGGCAATTCCCAGTAATGCTGCAGCTGACAAACTGTGAAACCAACAGCTACTGTAAATTAGGCCGAATGAGTCTCGGAAGGAAAATGGATAAGGCCTTATTCTCACGTCAGTGTTTTGGTCAGTGATTGTGAGCCAAAACCAGGATTGGAGCCTCCACAGACATAAGGTATAAAGGAAAGATCTGCACCTTTTCTGTGTTTAGAGCTGCACCTGGTTTGGGCTCACAGTCACTGGTGGAAATCACTGACCAAAACACTGACGTGCGAATAAGGCCTAAGAATGGGACAGTTCTGACTCAAGTTCAGGCAGGGAGGTAGCAGTTGCCTCTACTAGCAGAAATCTAAGAAATGGAGGGAAGACCCCCCGAGAACGAAAGATCTTCCAGTGGGCTCTTTTACTTCACATTTTTGTTTCAGTTAAACTGATCAGGCACCCCCGCCGATCAGCTGTATGAAGAGAAGGCCCGCGCCGTGTGCGTGTGCCGTCTCCTGTCTCTCCTCCTGCTCGCTGGCTATATAGCAGCGGCAAGCAGGAAGAAAGACAGGTGACAGCACACGCGTGCGGCTCGTGCCTTCTCCTCATACAGAAGGAATGTTAGGGGCAGTGCCGGAATTTGGCATTTGCCCCTCATGGTGTCACTGAGACACGGTAATGGTTGACATTGTTTTCTCCTTCCCCTCCCCCCTTTCCTGTTTTCTGTCATTATTCTCCTCAGGTATGTCAAGGTTAGGCTACTTTCACACAACAGTCGTTTTTGCGGCCTCTGATCTGCATATTTTGCTGATAGGATGCGGACCCATTTTAATGGGTCAGCAAAAAATGCTGACAGCACACTGTGTGCTATGCGCATCCATATGTCCGTTCCGTAGCCGCGCAAAAAAAAATAGTACATATCCTATTCTTGTCTGTTTTGCGGACAAGGATAGGCATTGTTACAGTGGATCTGCAGAAAAAAAAACAATGCCATACGGACATCACCCGTTTTTTTTTTTTTTTTGCGGAACTGCAATTTGCGGATCAGCAAAACACAACGATCGTGTGAAAGTAGCCTAAGACTTCTTTCACACGAACGTTGTGTTTTGCGGTCCGCAAAAAAAACGGATGACGTCCGTATGGCACACAGTGTGCTGTCAGTATTTTTAATTGAATTAAAATGAATAAGTCCGCTTCCTATCTGCAAAGTATGCGGATCGGAGCCCGCAAAATATACTGTCGTGTGAAAGAAGCCTTAGCCAGTGACAGGACAGCGTTTCTGATTGGACACCATGGTTGCTGACCCGTCGCTGGGCAAGATGCTATTTTTAACTCTTTTTTTTTTAACTGCTGGGATTGGATAGTGGCCATTTACAGTGGGAATTTGGGGTATTTATGGAGGTCACTCACCTGAGGAGCGCTGTCAGCATCTGAAGAGCCAAGCAGGAATATCGTGTACCACCCACCCTCCCTGTAGTTTAGTTGCGGTCTTGTTAAAAGGGGGGGAGGGGGGATTAGTCGCTCAGCCTTCCTGGGTGGATGGATGATCAGTTCTTTAATGGACTTTATTTAACAGCTATGGGAATTTTAAGGATTTAAAGAAGAACTCCTGCAAAAATGTTTTTTCTCTGACCTGTTAGAAAGGTGCATAATGTAATCTATAGTGAATGCAATCTCCTTATCAGAATTTTTGTGGGAGTTCTTCTTTAATGATCAATGATTTGTTAATTTTATGTTTATCCCCTTTAATAAAGACCGTGGCCATTTTAATCCATATTTGTGGTATGTCTTTATTTATTAAGTATGGTTAAGTTGAATTGTCGAGTGTGACACTATGCCGGGTGTCGGACTCCCGACAAACCGATATTGATGACCTATCCTGAGGATAGATCATCAATATTGAAAGCCCGGACAACCCCTTTAATAGTAACTCCATCATATACTTCATATAATGTGCAACATGGGGTTAATTTGAGCTACTTGATGGGGTTATTTATTATTAATGTGAGGCACAGAGGTCCAAATTGATAAAACCATGTGCCTCCACAGTAATCGTAAGTAACCCCATCATATACCTCAAATTAACCCCATGTTGTCCATTGTGTGTGGAGGTAGTTGACGAGATTATTAACCTGAGGTATATGGTTTTATCAATTTAGAGTTCAATGTGCCTCACATTATTAGTAAGTAACCCCATCCAGTAGCTACTCACAAAATGGGCAATGAATACTTATCAATCACTAATCAATACCACAAAAAAAAAAAAACACAAAAAAAATACTCATGTTACCTGGGTGTGGGTATTTTTTTTTCTTTTGTGGCAGCAAATGGTATCGAGTATGCAATACTTTTTCTTGGTATCGAAATCAATCCACAATTCTAGTATCATGACAAGGAGGGTCATTTATTAAAGGGGTTCTCTGGGAATTAAGAAAATTAAAATACTTAAATATTTCTTTATTATAAATATATTCTTAAATACCTTTCATTATTTATAATGGCTTGTTTTGTCGATCATCAGGGGAAACAAAATGGCCGCTGTCCCATTAGTTCACACAAAACCTGTCCTGATCACACAGGAGGACAAGTTACTTTACAACACTGAGGTAAAGAGCTGCCTCATCCTCCTCTCTGGTCTGCTTGTCAGGGATTATGATCGAATACAGATGATAAGATCTTTAGCTGAATCTCTGGGAAATTTAGTTCATGATGAGACATGAAGTACAGAGAGAACGGACAGGATAATGGAGAATGCATACAAGTGCTGCTGCTCATTAGACACACCCCCACCATCCTCTTATGTCTCCTCATCTTCTTCATTCCCACAGAGATTCACCTGTATTCAGGATCATGATTCCTGACAAGTAGAGTAGAGAGGAGGATGAGGCAGCTCTTTATCTCAGTATTGTGAAGTAATTTGTCCTCCTGTGTGATTAGGACAGGTTTTGTGTGTACTGATAGGACGGCGGCCATTTTTTCTCCTAATGATTGCTCCCTAGACAAAACGAGCCAATATAAGTAATGAAAGGTATTTGTGAATATATTTATTATAAAATAATATTTAAGTATTTTAATTTTTTTTAATTCCTGGAAAACCCCTTTAAGACTGGCCCCATATCTGGCAGTGGATCCGCCGGAGTTATGAAGAGGCGCGGTGCATCCAACACCAGTTCTAAATGTAAGACACCTTCCGAGCTGTCTTACATTTAGACCATTTTATACCCTTAAACAGGCTTAGAAAATGATGAATGAGATGGGACTGCCAACCTGTCCCCTTCCCCATGCAACGCCCACAATTTTAGACCTGGCGTGAGTGGGCCAGTGCTCAAACCACATAAGCCTACCTCTTGGTGCTCCAATGGATCATTTGCATAAAAATAAAAGTGTCAATTTCTCCAAAACACTAGCACCTACATGAAAAAAGAAAGGTATCATTTTAGGCTACTATCATATTAGCTGCAGGGGTGTCCGGCAGGCTGTTCCGGCGTGTGAACAGCCTGCCGGATCTGTGCTGCCGCTAGTGCAAGTCTGTGGGCGGAACTATGCTCCGTCCCCATTCACTATAACGGGCGAGAACATGCCAAGAGGCCGCCAGACTAAAAATACGACATGTAAGTACGACATGTTGTTCCAGCGGATCCGGCAGGCTGTTCACCCACTGGAACAGCCTGCCGGACACCCCTGCCGCTAATGTGAAACTAGCCTAACTCATACATCAACCCTACCAGGCAATATGCCTGGTTTAATAGGGTTGATCCTGGTGACAGAGCCTTTTTTAAACACTTTTTCTCCACTGTATTTACAGGGGAAACTGAAATGGCAAGTGTAAACTCCCCTTTAAATTTTGCCTGACAAAGGAAGAACTACAGCACTGCCTTAAAGTGGATGTCTCACTTCAGCAAGTGGCATTTAGAGAAAGTTAATACAAGGCCCTCTCTAATGTATTGTGATTGTCCATATTACTTCCTTTGCTGGCTGGCTTCATCATTGCTCCATGGCTCCTGCAGAGTTGGCTATATTCAGTAGTTCCATAGTTAGTTATGGTGCAAAATGCGCCAAAACTGATTAATCTCCCCCGTGTATGGAAGTGGTAAGTAACTGGCTAAGTGATAGAAAACATAATGTAGCTATTAAAGGGGTTTTGGGGCCTTTTATATTGATGGCCTGCTCTTACCATAAAGAATCCTCTTCTATGTTTGTGTACAAACCTTCTTTCCTCCAGACGCAGAGGATGTCCCCTCGTCACAGTCACAGTCCTCGGGATAAATAGATGATGGGAGAAATCTTTGTACTGACCCCTGATATATTTATACATAGTTATTAGATCTCCCCTCAGTCGTCTTTTTTCTAAAGTGAATAACCCTAAATTTGATAATCTTTCTGGGTACTGTAGTCCACCCAATCCAGTTATTACTTTAGTTGCCCTCCTCTGAACCCTCTCCAGCTCCGCTATGTCTGCCTTGTTCACAGGAGCCCAGAACTGTACACAGTACTCCATGTGTGGTCTGACTAGTGATTTGTAAAGTGGCAGGACTATGTTCTCATCACAGGCATCTATGCCCCTTTTGATGCAACCCATTATCTTATTGGCCTTGGTAGCAGCTGTCTGACACTGGTTTCTGCAGCTTAGTTTGCTGTTCACTAAAATTCCTAGGTCCTTTTCCATGTCAGGGTTACCCAGTGTTTTACCATTTAGTATGTACTGGTGACTTGCATTATTCCTTCCCATATGCATAACCTTACATTTGTCAGTGTTAAACCTCATCTGTCACTTCTCTGCCCAAGCCTCCTACTTCATGATTTTTTTGCCTTCCCCTGGATCAGTTTTGCAGAATAACAGAATGAACTGGATGAACACACCAAGGCTGAACAAGACGTCGCCACCATGTTTGTTAAATTACAGGATGACACGTGATTAATGTTACCCTGTCGTGTCATCCTGTGATTAACCAAATATGACGACCATCGCTATTCCCCTGGAATGTAGCAATCATGGCAACATTCATTTGGGGGAATTTATCATTCCCCCACGCCAATTCTGGTGTAAAAAAGTTGCCAACCCCATGTATATGAAATGTCAATACAGAGATATCCCCGTGATCTGTAGCTCCAAGCTGCCTTAGATTGCTGTATAGGATGTGCCTAATATATGATAAATTAGGCGCATCCTCCAGCGGTGCAGTGTAAAACGCTGGTCTATGGTAAATTCCCGCCACTGTCTCCTTGGAATATAACAATCATGGTATCACAAGATGATGATCACGGTGACCGTCACTACCCAATCTTACTTCCAAATTTCAGTGTCATTGATGCAAGTCTTTCAGGCTTTACCTCTGGAGAATCATGGAATTATTGTTGCATTCATATCATTACCATCATCATTTCGTCTTCCCTTCTAATAAATCACATAACGCATTATTTACTATTCAAAGACGAGAGATGCCGGAAATACCCTGGACATTATCAAAGAACACAAAGCGAACCCTCCTGCAACTTTACAGCGAAGCCACTGCTTGAAATTACAAAGTGGGAAACTAAATAAACGGCAATTCCATAAAATCTTCACAACCGCACTATAAAGGTGTAGGAATGTGACAGTTCATGATGAGATTTGTGTGGATTTCTGAGACAGTATCACACATGAAAGGTTTAGATACACAGTAGATAGTATCACCTATGACAGGATTAGCTTCAGTGGCTCAGCATACAGTATAACCCATGATAGGCATAGATATGGCAGCTCAGCAGACAGTGTCACCCATGATAGGCTTAGATACAGCAGCTCAGCAGACAGTGTCACCCATGATAGGCTTAGATACGGCAGCTCAGCAGACAGTGTCACCCATGATAGGCTTAGATACAGCAGCTCAGCAGACAATATCACCCATGATAGGCTTAGATACGGCAGCTCAGCAGACAGTGTCACCCATGATAGGCTTATATACAGCAACTCAGCAGACAGTGTCACCCATGATAGGCTTAGATACGGCAGCTCAGCAGACAGTGTCACCCATGATAGGCTTAGATACAGCAGCTCAGCAGACAGTATCACCCATGATAGGCATAGATACAGCAGCTCAGCAGACAGTTTCACCCATGATAGGCTTAGATACGGCAGCTCAGCAGACAGTATCACCCATGATAGGCTTATATACAGCAGCTCAGCAGACAGTATCACCCATGATAGGCTTAGATACAGCAGCTCAGCAACAATATCACCCATGATAGGCTTAGATACAGCAGCTCAGCAGACAGTGTCACCCATGATAGGCTTAGATACGGCAGCTCAGCAGACAGTGTCACCCATGATAGGCTTATATACAGCAGCTCAGCAGACAGTTTCACCCATGATAGGCTTAGATACAGCAGCTCAGCAGACAATATCACCCATGATAGGCTTAGATACAGCAGCTCAGCAGACAGTGTCACCCATGATAGGCTTAGATACAGCAGCTCAGCAGACAATATCACCCATGATAGGCTTAGATACAGCAGCTCAGCAGACAGTGTCACCCATGATAGGCTTAGATACGGCAGCTCAGCAGACAGTGTCACCCATGATAGGCTTAGATACAGCAGCTCAGCAGACAATATCACCCATGATAGGCTTAGATACAGCAGCTCAGCAGACAGTGTCACCCATGATAGGCTTAGATACGGCAGCTCAGCAGACAGCATTACACATGATAGGCTTAGATACAGCACCTCAGCAGACAGTATCACACATAATAGTCTTAGATACAGCAGCTCAGCAGACAGTATCACTCATGATAGGCTTAGATACAGCAGCTCAAGTATGAACCCTATACAATATATTTTTTCATGGCAAAAGAGGAAATTGTGTGAACTTCCAGTTTATCTGTGGCTAATGATCAATCAGAGTTTAGAGATAAGTCGTTGATGTGATTTACTGTCTATACAGGAACATTGAGGGTGTGAAGCTATAAAAGACTTACCTCAGCTACATGTATCTTTCATGTACCTGTATAATGTGACCACCACCAGTAATGGACTCATTCTACAAAACAATGGGGCACATGTACTAATCATGTAGAGGGTGTAAACTTAGACAGACAGCGGGAGATTTACCAAGACTGCGTTCCAGTACACCAGTCTGCCTTCAATCGGAGCCCCAGCAGTGAAATGGTGCTCCAGGCCTGCCATGGCTTTCTCCATGCTGAGCTATGCACGAAGCACAGCTCAGACTAGAGAGTGTGAAAATCCTACTAACCCTAAGGGCTCATGCACATGACCGGTGTCGGCCCGTGCCCGTATTGCATACGCCAGGTCTGCAATACACGAGCACCGGCCATGTGCAGCCCACATCACGGATCGCGGACCCATTCACTTCAACGGGTCCGCAATCATGGAGATGCGGAGCGGAGGCACGGATGTACGGTGTGCTTCTGTGGTGTTTCTGGCCGTGCCCCCGCACCGCAAAAAAGTAGCGCATGCACTACTTTTTTGCAGTGCGGACCGTCAGATGCGGATCGCGGACCCTATTTAAATGAATGGGTCCGCGATCTGAATGCGGCGGCCCCACTGTCAGTGCCCGTGCGATGTGGACAGCAAATTAAGGTCCACAGCACGGGCACTGAACGCACACGTTCGTGTGCATGAGCCCTAATAGAGATCTATCACGGTGAACAGAAGAGGGGACCAACAGATCCCATGTACTAGGCCCCTAATGGGTCAACTAGTTGTAAAAAAAAAAAAATGTACAAAGTAAACAAAAAAATTTCAAAAGACACTAAAATATTAAAAGTTTAAATCACCCCCTTTTCCAATTTTACATATAAAAAAATAAACATATTAGGTATCATCGTGTCCGAATAGTTCAATATTTAAAAAAAATTCCTGTCCAGTAAATGGTGTAACGGAAAAAAAAAATTAAAAACATGCGATTTGCCGTTTTTGTAGTCACCTTTTTCTCCCCAAAAAATTGGTACCAATAAAAAGTACAGTTTGTTACGAAAAAAACAAGCTTTCAGAAACTGGCAATGCAAAGAACAGTTTGATTTTATTTTTTAAAAGTAGTAAAACATAAAAAAAACTAGATCATTTTGGTATAGCTGGATTCGTATTGAGCTGAAGAATAAGGATGTCACAGTACAGTGAACACCGTGTTGTCAAAACCCCAAAAACCTTGATGGAATTATGTTTTGGTTTTTTTTGGTTGTTTTTTCAATTTAACCCCACAAAGATTTTTTTTCCCATTTTCCAATAAAAGACACGCTAAATTAAATGGTACCATAAAAAATGCATCTTGTCCTGCAAAAAATAAGCCCTCATATGGCTATGTGAACAGTAAAGTAAAAAAGTTATGGCTATTGGAACGTAGGAAGGAAAAAACGAAAATGCAAAACCAAAAATGGGCCCAGTACTTAAAGGGGTTCTCCTGGAATTAAGAAAATGAAAATACTTAAATATTAATTTATGATAAATATATTCCCAAATACCTTTCATTAGTTATAATGGCTCATTTTGTCTGGGGAGCAATCATTAGGAGAAATAAAATGGCTGCTGTCCTATTAGTTCACACAAAACCTGTCCTAATCACACAGGAGGACAAGTTACTTCACAACACTGAGCGAAAGAGCTCAGAGCGTAGAAAATGGTAAATGAGACGGGCCTACCGGCCTGTCCCCTTCCCCGCCATGCACGCACTTTTAGAACTGACATGAGCAGGGTGAAGTTACAGATTGCAGCGCAACTAACCGTTGCGCTGCCATCTGCACCTGAAATACACCTAATTGTGTGAAAGTTCAGCTTAGTAAATGACCCCCAAAGTTCATTCTCCAGGGGCATCAAAGCTGCTTCACTGTAAGAACTGTGAATCTGTGGAATAGAGTACTTTAGGACGTGCTCACAGCAGGAACACTGGACAGTTTTAAAAAGGGCCTAGACCAGTGATGGAGAACCTTTTATAGGCCGAGTGCCCAAACTGCAACCCAAAGCCCACTTATTTATCACAAAGTGCCAACACGGCAATTTACCCTGAATACTACAGTCCAATATAGTATATCTTCTATGTACTTTATCACTTAGCTGTAAAAGTCTGCTTACATTCAGTGCGCTGCCTGTGCCGTTCATAGTGCGCCCTGCACTGATGAATGGCAGGGGAAGTCTAAGGCATATTGGTATACCATAGACTTTTCCAGGGAATGTCCACAGAGAGGGCTCTGAGTGCCACCTCTGGCACCAGTGCCAGAGTTTCACCACCACTGGCCTAGACTAAAAATTAATGTCTATGAAAATATGTAGAAATGTGGGTCTCACTCCCTTTTCTAAAATATGTGTCCCCTCCTATCCCTTGGTTGAACTTGAAGCACATGTCTTGTTTCAACCGTATTAACTATGTAACAAAAAAGAAGCACACCACATTCTTGTATACTGCACAGTCTGGTAAAAAAACAGTATATGGTTGTTTTTTTTTTTTAAATGGAACTCTATGGTGAACTGATGCAACTCTATGGCAACTGTCTGAGACATTCGGTTAATGTATACGTCTTTTTTTTTTAAACGTTAAACGGATGGGAAAAACGTGATGTGAACCCGGCCTAATCATTGTGTTTTGTTATGTACGTGTTTTTTTTATCTACCCCTCCAATACCCCTCCCACCGACGTCCCCCCAACCCCATCAGTCCGTGGGAAAATTTTTCCTGCATGAAACCGGTCCCAGGTACAAAAAAGGTTGGGGACCACTGCTCTACAGGATTTATCTATGACATTAGATCTAAAGTTCTAGATGGGACTGACTAATCCTTGACATCCTACACAAGTTGTAGGTTAAAGGGGTTCTGCAGTTCTGTAAAACTGATGATCTATCCTCTGGATAGATCATCAGCCTCTGATGGGCGGCGGTATGACACCCGGGACCCCCGCCAATCAGCTGTTTGAGAAGGCAGCGGCGCTGCAGGAGCGCCGCGGCCTTCTCTGTGTTTACCGCAGGCCCAGTGACGTCACGACTAGTATCACTGGTCTGGGCGGGGCTAAGCTCTGTTCACTCGAAGGGAGCTTAGCCCCGCCCAGGCCAGTGATACTAGTCATGATGTCACTGGCTTGCGGTAAACACAGGTGTCGGACCCCCGCCGATCAGAGGCTGATGATCTATCCAGAGGATAGATCATCAGTTTTACAGAACTGCAGAACCCCTTTAAGTTCTAAATGATGACTAATGTCCGGTATTCAAGACTGGTCTAATACACAGTATTTCATCTTGTTTCATCCTCTCCGTGCTGACAAAATTAATTTACGAGGCTCCAGACAGGACTATACAAAGTTTGATCAGGCTGAAGGCAAAACTGATATCTCTCTATAGAAGTTCATCTTACAAGGTTCTATAGTTGGCCATCTGACGAGTGATATTGTGGCCTGTGATGAAGCAACGAGGATATGACGTACTATCCACAATCTCCATGATGTAACATCTTTGCTATGAAGAATAGCATGTTATGCAGCATTACCAAAACCACAATGAAAACCGTTCTCAATCTGTTCAGCACCAAATTAAAAAAGAAAAAAATATGAGCATCTTTTCCTGTTCACAGTTCCAGTACAGTAACAATAATAATTCATGATGCAGGCGGCTGACACATTATAATACATGGTACATCTGGCTGACACACACCATATAAGACACAGTACTGGCAGCTGACACACATTATAATACATGGTACAGCTGGCTGACACACAATATAATACATGGTACATCTGGCTGACACACACCTTATAAGACACAGTACAGGCAGCTGACATAGGGTGACCAGACGTCCTCTTTTCCCCGGACATGTCCTACTTTTGGGCATTAAAAAAATGTCCGGGGGGAATTGGAAAATCGTCCGGGATTTTGTTGGACTGCCTCAAACTGTTTGAGTCAAACATAATTTATGTTTGACTCAAACAGTTTGAGGCAGTCCAACAAAGTCATTTTAATTTTTAACTTTAATTTCGGCACCCCCACCCCCCAAAAAAATTAAAAAAATAAAAAAAAAAGGTGTCCTCCTTTTCAGAAACCCAGATCTGGTCACCCTAAGCTGACACACATTATAATACATGGTACATCTGGCTGACACACACCATATAAGACACAGTACAGGCAGCTGACACATTATAATACATGGTACATCTGGCTGACACACACCATATAAGACACAGTACAGGCTGCTGACACATTATAATACATGGTACATCTGGCTGACACACACCATATAAGACACAGTACAGGCAGCTGACACACACAATATAATACATGGTACAGCTGGCTGACACACATCATATAAGACACAGTACCGGCAGCTGACACACATTATAATACATGGTACATCTGGTGACACACACCATATAAGACACAGTACAGACAGCTGACACACATTATAATACATGGTACATCTGGCTGACACACACCTTATAAGACACAGTACAGACAGCTGACACACATTATAATACATGGTACATCTGGCTGACACACACCTTATAAGACACAGTACTGGCAGCTGACACACATTATAATACATGGTACATCTGGCTGACACACACCTTATAAGACACAGTACTGGCGGCTGACACACAATATAATACATGGTACATCTGGCTGACACACATCATATAAGACACAGTACAGGCAGCTGACACACAATATAATACATGGTACAGCTGGCTGACACACACCATATAAGACACAGTACAGGCAGCTGACACACAATATAATACATGGTACAGCTGGCTGACACACATCATATAAGACACAGTACAGGCAGCTGACACATTATAATACATGGTACATCTGGCTGACACACACCTTATAAGACACAGTACAGGAGCTGACACACAATATAATACATGGTACATTTGGCAGACACACACCTTATAAGACACAGTACAGGCAGCTGACACATTATAATACATGGTACATTTGGCAGACACACACCTTATAAGACACAGTACAGGCAGCTGAAACATTATAATACATGGTACAGCTGGCTGGCACACACCTTATAAGACACAGTACAGGCAGCTGACACACAATATAATACATGGTGCATTTGGCAGACACACACTATATAAGACACAGTACAGGCAGCTGGCACACATTATAATACATGGTACATTGACACACATCATATAAGACACAGTACAGGCAGCTGGCACACATTATAATACATGGTACATTGACACACATCATATAAGACACAGTACAGGCAGCTGACACACATTATAATACATGGTACATTGACACACACCTTATAAGACACAGTACAGGCAGCTGACACATTATAATACATGGTACATGTGGCTGACACACACCTTAGAAGACAGTACAGGCGGCTGACACACATAATATATGGTACGTTTCACTGACACACACCAGACAAGACACAGTACAGGCACCTTATAATACATGGTACCATTGGTTGACCCATACCTCACATCTTATAACACATGGTGCAAGCGGGTGACACTCACATTTTAACTTACAGTGCATGCGGCTGGCACACATTGTGGTACACACTGTAGCCACCTGATGTCCAATATTACAACACAGTGCCGGCGAATGACACGTACATTTTAACAGATGGTGCAGGTAACTGACACATTATATTATATACAGTCCTGATCCGTGTTATAATGTGTGATGTAGGCAGCTGACATGTTGTAACACGCAGTGAAGGCAGATCACCTACATTAACACTTTATGAAACCTTGTTATCTAGTATATTGGTGTCAAATTATTGAAAACTATGTTGCCTGGGGTACCTTGAGCAAAATTTTACAATATTTTGACCTCAGCACCACTTTCGTTTTTGGAATACAAAAGTGATCATGTTTTCTGCTTACACCACTTTAAAGTCAGGTTTGTGACTTTTGAAAAAGGTCATAAAGTCACTCCAGTAAGGGGAGCATAGAAAAACTAGAGTAGCATTTCTAGAAAACGTGTTACATTTAAAGATGTGCCAAATTTAACAAACACCATGTGCTATTTGATAAATTTGGCACAAACTACTCCAATCCATACTCAAGCAAAACTGACTTTAATGGTACGACCACACGGTGAGGTTTCTGCATACAGTTTGGAAACGAAAAATGGGAGTGGATCATAAAAGCAGATAAAGTATAAACGACAGATACGTCTTCTCCTCTTTTTTAAATTCACTCCAGATTTTGGCGTGTGGCCGTACCCTAAATATTACCCTGATGATAAATTCCCAGATTGAGGACACAATTTAAAATACTATAATACACGGAGCAGCCGGCTGGCGCACATCAGAAAGTTCCCAGCATATAACCATTAGCAAGGGGAGTGAGGAGCAGGAAGTGCGGGGTTAACCCCTTCAGTCCTAGCCCAGGTTTTATTTACTTTGCAAGTAACTCCGGCCCCGTCCTGATCTCCACATGTTCAGACTGAAAGAGCAACATTTACTCATGGCCTCTGCGTCCGCAGGGAGCAGGAACCGTACAAAACACAGACGTCGTTATTCTCTCAGCCAAACGAGGGGAATGTTCTGCCCTCAGACGATTTCTCTAAAAATTCTCCTGCTAAAAATACAGAGAAAGAATCACGCACAGGCCGCCGAACACACCACCAGCTCTGAAACTGTAACTAGTGCAGGTGACCCCTCATCAATTCAGTGATTTCCCTCTTTCCGCCTTGATGTGACATCTCGCGTCCCCTGGCACCCTGCTACCCCCTTGCACCCCGCATCCAATTTGCCCCTTGTGAACCCTGATCCCCCATGCCTTAGGATCTAACACCTACATTACTGACCATTTTTAGTATTAAACAGGGCAAACCAAGAGCACTGCGGCCACCCTCAATGACTGTGCAGGTTCCCATACAATACAGATTGATTTTATGTGTGTACAGCCCTGGCCCTATTTACATCCGGCAGTCTAGACCTGGACCAGATTTATTACAGGGGCTCAGGCTGGATGAATGTGGAGCAGGGATGGACACTTCTCTCTGACTCCAACTATTGGTTGGCTTACTGTGAGGCAGAATTTTACACCAGAATTGCAGTCACACATGTCACACATTAGGCCATGCACCCTTTTCCATTAAGCCATGGCCCCTAGGTACAGAAAATAGCACAGATTTAGTTATGTTTAAAATCAGTTTAATAAATGGCACAATTTCGGTGCAGCTAGGGCCTTTACAATTTTTCTGACTTGTTTGAAAAGGCGGAAGGGCTAAGAGGTGGAGCTTCGTAGGAAAGGAGCATGGCCCAATATGTACCAAAATTGCTCCACAATTCTGACGTAAAGTCCTATCTCAAAGTAAGCAAACCAATAGTTGGATTAGAGTAAAGGACCAAATTTATCATTAAAGAACGCCAAAATTTTTACTCTGCCAGCCTCACCAAAAGGGGGTGTGGTGAAGTGAGGAAGGGGGGGCATCAGCCCTGCCACATTTATCATTTTCGAAGAACACTGAAATCTACTCCAGCCGTACATCTCAGTTCTGGCACACAGACTGCCGGAAGCTGCACCTAATTTCATTTACTATAGCCTGGTGTACGCTTTCAATACCCAATCAATACTTTTACACTCAGATCGATACGATACTGGGATTTGCTGTTTTCAATACAAGGCGCAGCCTAGTATCTTTCAGAAATCATGGTGTACCGCCCTTGGCTAAGGTGGCTAATAGTTATTAAATGAAAAGTTTTAAACAAATCCTTCAAAATATTAAATCACCCGTTTTCCTAATTTTACATATAAAAATATAAACAATAAAAAGTAAACATATTAGGTATCGCCGTGTCTGAAAAAGTCAAAACTATTAAAAAATATCTCATTTTGCGTGGTATCGAGTATCGCAATACTTTTTTATCGAATCAAAATTTTGGTATCGTGACAACCCTAGTGTATGCTGTGGGGCTCTGATAAATCAGGGCTAAAGTCAGTCATTTATCAAGCTGAAATACGCCTAAGTTAGGTGTAATTCAGGTGCATATTGAGATGCAACAGTTAGTTGCCCCGCAATCTGCGACTTCTCCCTGCTTACGCCAGGTCTAAAAAAGTGGATGTGGTGTGGGTAGGGACAGGGAAGGGCTGGCAGGCCCATCTCATTTATCATTTTCTACACCTGTTTTGGGTGTAGAAAAAGGTCTAAATGTAAAAGAGCAAGGAAACACTCTTAGGCCCCATTCACCGTATGAACGGGGCCGTATCTATCTGCAAAATTGCGGGAATAGATGTGGCCCCATTCACCTCTATGGGGCCGGGAGCCGCGGCACAGAGCTAGCTCCGTGCCGCGGCTCTTTTGAAGCATGTCCTATACTTATCTGTGCGCACTGACAAGTATAGGCATTTTCAATGGGGCCGCACGGCGTGTGTTCCGAGCGCTGCGGAACACGCGCCGGGCGGCCCCCGTATATTTGTGGGTCCGCAGTAATGCGGGCCCACAAATATACGGTAATGTGAATGAGGCCTTACATTTAGAAGCAGCTGGTGCCTCTTCGGCGATCCAGTGATGGGGCTTTATTAAGACTGGCGTCTTAACCGTCGGTCTTAATAAATGTGCTCCAAAATGTCTAGCCCTGTATCAGATTTATCTTCCAGCCTGGGCCCCTGCAATAAATCTGGTGCATGTCTAGATAGCTTAATAAACATACAACATCAATACAATTCCTAAGGCTTCCTTCACATTTCCGTTCAGTGTCACGTCCGTAAAAAAAGCGTACGTGTTTCATCCGTGAAGCATCCGTGGTTGGTCCGTGTGTCCATTTTTACCATCCGTGTGTCATCCATAATTCACTGACGTTGCTCAGCTGAAAATTAATTTCCAAAGAATCTCCTATTAGTCATTAATGAAAAACGGACACAAACGGACACAACACGGATGTGTGTCAGTGATTTTCACGGGCCCATAGACTTACATGGGCGTGTTTGGTCTGGGACACGGATTTAAGACGGACATGCTTCCACTGTTTTTATGCGGATGCATGGAACGTAAAATTTTACGGAAATGTGAACAGATCATTAATTTCTTATGGGTACGTGTGCTGTCTGCAGAAAGTGCGGACAGCGCACGTCAGTGAAAAACGGAAGTGTGAACAAGGTGAATGTGGGCCATAACCGTTTAGGGGTTGTTCACATATCAGTTATTTGAACAGTTATTTCCATCAGTTATTGTGAGCCAAAACCAGGAGTGGAGGCTACACAGAGATCGTGTATAATGAAAAGATCTGCACCTGTTCTGTGTTTTTGACCCGCACCTGCTTTTGGCTCACAATAACTGATGGAAATAACTGATATGTGAACAACCCCTTACTTCTATTTTTTTACTAAAGTTTTACTTGCCTGAATAAAGTCAGTCATTTATCTTCCTAGAAAGGTAAATCTTAGTATTGGCTAAAGTCAGGTAATATCAGAAAATTTCAGAGGATAGTGATATTCATAATAACTATATATAGTATATCACAAATTCCTAGATTTATTTTAAAGGTAAGGAAAAAAATCTGACCAAAACTACAGGCACATACACTTACTATATCCATGCCCACATATACACACTCATCAGACGGGCCCACACATGAACACTATGGGGGTCATTTATCAATACCAGCATTTGTACACCAGTCTTGATATCCCCCTGGGCTGTCAGAGGATGCCGTAACTTATGACAAAGCACACACCTTGCAAAATTAAGCGCATACTCCTGAAATCCGTGAGGGAGACTTAGCAAACCTGGTGTAAAGTAGAACTGGCTTAGTTGCCCATAGCAACCAGATTCCAACTTACTTTTTTGAGAGCTACTTTAGAAAATGAAAGTTGGACTTTCATTGGGCAACGAAGCCAGTTCTACTTTACAGAAGGTTTGATAAATCTCCCCCATGTGCCTAGATCGATATTGCAGTCATGATTTACATGGTGATAAATGATGATAAATGCACCTAGACAATGACCCTGCCCACACGCTGCCTTGCCCCCTTTTCAAAAAGTGGCAAGGAAGGTGCAGAAATGGCAGTTGCAACTAAATTTAAGTGCAATGGCGTTTTAAAAAAATTCCGTTTTTTTTTTTGCAAAGAAATCGCAAATGTACTCCATTCCCTTGGTGGCATACAAACTGACAGAGCCTTTGTAATAAATATGACTAGACCTTAGAATGAAATCTTTGTAGTAAATTTGTCGCAAAAAAAAAGTTTTAAACCAAGGTGACGCTCTAAAAACCAGAGAGAAGAAGCAAATCGCAGCGCACTGCAGCTTTATACCCCACTATTCTGACAGTTATAGACTGCCAGATTTTTAGGAGACGAGACATGGGTGACAATTTGAAGTCACTAAAAAAATAGATGTACGACATGTGTATAGTGATATATCTTATTTCTTGTTCAGCTCATCTGGCGTTCTTTGGGCAGAAATCTACCTTTGACTAATATGAATAAGTTGCAAATATATAACTGGAAGGTTGGCTACACCTTGTATTGAGTATGGATGTAGGTGCACTGGCTGTAGTGATACACCCTATCACTTGGAAGATTATTAGATATAATACAAGAGGTCAGTCAGGCACTCATATCTGGAATCAAATGTTTTGGTGTTTATTAACATATATACGTTAAAAACTATACATAGAAGACATTAAAAACATAAAAAATATAAAAAACAATGAAAATTTGCAAATATACCCTCTGGTATTTATAGTGTGATACAGATCCAACATATAATTTATATTTTTGTTGTATTGTCAAGTATTTTATCTAAACTTATATATATTCCGTATATAGTAAATTTGCCAGATTCTTGAATTGGCTCTATTATTTTCGTACTTATTATTATGATTGTGCCATAGTTCCTTTATAATAGTTGTACATAGCGTGATATATGCATTTTTCTGCATTTTATATACAGCTAAATAAATGCTATAGGGAACCCAATAGAAAAAAAGAAAAATATACAATATAATCACTATAAGGCTAAACAAAAAATAACAAAAAAACGCATTCAAAGAAAAAAACGCACTAAAAACGCAATAGGAGTGCACTAGCGTTTCACTGATGGTTTATCGACTCTTTTAGTGATTTGACTTATTTTATGTATCATCAATATGGTTTATTGTGATGTACACCCTGTTGAAGTATATATACCTATGTATTATCGTTTGTAAGATATAATATACAAAGAGACGACTTAATACTTTATTGAAGGTATCACCAACTACAAAATGTGAAATGGATCCCTTTGTATTCAATCTTATAAATGACTACTAAATCCATCAAAAAGGTTGATCCATTCAGGTCCTTTGGAATGGCCGGAAATAAGTATAAAAAGTAGGCATGGTCCATAAGATAATAAAGCCACTGAGGAAGAGGTTGTGAAAACCTCGAAACGCGTCTGGCGTTTATATGTACCATCTGCCTACTAATATCTAAGTTCAAAAGATAAGAAGATAAAGTAAGGTAGATCGCGATCCTATATCTTCAACTACAAATCTGCCGCGGCAAGCCTAAGTCACGATCTCGCGAGATTATACGAGACTGGATGGTGGATACCGGCGTATACTGAAAACAGCACAGCCAGGCACACACGTGCAACGCCGAAGGTACCGTAGTAATCCGAGTAAGGAATTATCCACCAAAGACATCCACCAGGAAAGCCGACTGTATGTAAGCAAGACCAACATTAAGGTATTCCCCATTTTTTCCCAGCGCTACGAGGGGTAAGTACACACATTCAATAGGTGGGACGCCGCCATAAGTGTGTTACTAAAACTAATGAACTAATATGGACTAACATTACCAACAATATTAAGAAGATATATCACGCTATGTACAACTATTATAAAGGAACTATGGCACAATCATAATAATAAGTACGAAAATAATAGAGACAATTCAAGAATCTGGCAAATTTACTATATACGGAATATATATAAGTTTAGATAAAATACTTGACAATACAACAAAAATATAAATTATATGTTGGATCTGTATCACACTATAAATACCAGAGGGTATATTTGCAAATTTTCATTGTTTTTTATATTTTTTATGTTTTTAATGTCTTCTATGTATAGTTTTTAACGTATATATGTTAATAAACACCAAAACATTTGATTCCAGATATGAGTGCCTGACTGACCTCTTGTATTATATCTAATATGAATAAGTGACAAGTGTTTTTGGAGGGTAAACGACTTTGGGCTATGGATCTCACTCTGGCAACAGACAGGGATACCCCAGGCAGGCATCAAAACCATCATCAAAGAGGGCAGATGCCACTTGTTACTATAATGAATGAATGAATAATTGGTGTTTTCAAAGCGTGAAAGGTGGGCATCCCCGTCTGGTGTTGGCGGTGTTATATCAGTGGCCCAGACATTTCACCATTTGCAAACACCTGTTACTTAATTAGGACAGTAAAATGTGGCTGTGTGCTCCTAGATGTTACATCCCGCACAACTTCAAGCCTGCCAAAAGTCAAATCACTTTGATGCAGAATATCCCCCTCTTTGTGTTATCACTGTGATGTCATTGGCCAAAGTCAATTATATGTTACTTTTTCGAATCAGTAGGAATTGACCGTTGACCCACTTTGATGCCAGTTTTCATGCCCCAAACCCCTTTGTGCCAGCCTGGACTCAACTATATGTGATGTGGACCATCCATTTATGCTTAATGAAATGCAGGATTGGTGACCCAAAGTCATTTAACCCTTTAAATCACACTCTTGGGTGCCCACTTTGATGTCCATTTTGAGTCAATTTCTGCTTTTTTGTTGTATTTGTCTCTGGGAAGCT